>JAOTON010001630.1:0-352500 GCA_034440635.1 Lepas anatifera
AGGCGTAACCCCAATAACTACCTTCCTAACTATTCTGAAATAAATAATGACAGAAATTGATGAACATAATCCCAAAAATAAAAAGAAGTATGACAAGTTGAAAATAACAACAGGGTGAGCCAAGGCGATAGATATCTCGGGTGCCTATTTTCTTGGTAATTTGCTCACTTACAACATAGCAAGGGTGATAAAGAACTGTGGTGAATTCAACAGGATCTGTCCGCGGAATATACGTTATATCCGGGACGCACTCCCATATCCCTTGTATTTTGATTAATTTTCTTTTCATTTTCTTGGAAATTTCCTGATTAAAGAGTTCGTGAATTCGACACCGGGAAAGAATTGGTAATCATTTCCCGCAGAGTATCATTTATTCGTGCTCAAAACGACTGACATTCAATAACTTTAAGTCTGATTACCAGAGTGAATTGAGGTAGTCAGGTTTAATATCATGCACACCGTCTCCTTTCATAGTCTTCATCACTTCACGTTCATTACGACGGCGCTTGAAAAGCCACCATATGTGTGAAAGTGTTCGAACTAATACACAGCAGTATTTAATTTCCCGAAATGTGCCATAAAGCTGTTATTTTAGCCACGCTGCAAATTTCCATATACGTAAAGGCTAGCTTTAACCCACGCCCCACCAGTGGTCCGGCGCCAACTTCGCCCGACCGGGGGCCATTGATGCCCTCCTGTAACTCCGAATATATGGGGGTTAACGCAAATCTGCAAAGTGCACTGAAAAGCTCGTGTAAATCCAGTAAGAAATTACTTCGCATGTTTAAGCGCTCAGGCCAAATGTTTGACCTCCAGAGATCAAGTTAGGTTACGATAGGCCATTTCCACTAAAATATGCAATGCTTAAGCAGACTAGGCACAGCTCTCATGCCGTTAGAGTCATTGCAATCTAGTAAAGTAAATTTAAAGGGAGATACGCGAAAAAATTATGATTGTGTTTTCTTGCTATTTGAAAAATCCTGATTAGGAAACTGTCAATTATTTTTAAATATTCGACACAATTTTGGGAGGCCACTCACTTATTATCGAAATAAGTTAACAGTTCCGATAAAATGCTGAAACCTTCACCCATCACTTATTTTTCGAAAATTATTTAAAGTTGAAAAGTAATGTTTTCTTGTAATACAAATGTCTCTCCTGTATTTGTATGTGAATTAATTTTACAAAGCCTTTACAAACTAAAAAATTAATTAGTTTGCCCTAGAAACGGAAAAAATACAATTACCTACTCAAATCTTCAGCCATTTCGTACCTCGGGTCTTGAGTCGTTTTCTGCTTCAGCCCCAGAATGCCGAAACTTTTGCGTCAGATAGGTCACGTGACCCCGGTATGAGAATCCTAGGCTTCTCATTGGTTAATTTTGATTTCTTTTAAGCCCTATATTTCTGTTTCAAAAGGGGTTTGGAATGTTTTTTCTTAATTAATTTTTTTCTATAGTAGTCTAAACTTCTACATCACTAATTAGGATAGATATAACCTAATTCTTAGAGAAATTGATAGCCTTAGCCGTGGATACGTCACATTAACTGATAAGAGGTGTAACGGTAAAGTCGTCTAGAAATGTTGACTTTGAAAGGAATTTTAAGGCATTTGCAGGCCGAATTCGTAAAAATTGGAATAGGACTTCTGAAACAACTTTTTGTGACCTTTTGATCTAGCCAATCAGGGGCCAAAAAAGTGTTCAGATTGTCACCATTAAAAATGCCAAACCATAAATGTGTCACCAGCCCAGGCTGCAAAATGTGGCACGTTTTGAGTTATTGGGATACCAAGGGATACTCCTGGACCATCTTAGTTGTTGAAAAACATTGCGAGTTTAAATTGCATGTGCAAATTTTGGCTATTTGTTCCGTTATTCGTCTGGAGCAAACATATCAGCTAATTTTTGTCACCTTGTCCACCTTGGGCTGTCACCATTTAGAATGCCAAAATGGTCAGTTTTTCGACCCATGTAGCCAATAAATTTGTTTTCGCGTATCTCCATTTAATGGGAAAATGTCATAATTTTCTCCGCTATGTGAAACATAATGACATTCTGATAGTGGTTTGACCCCCTGAGGCTACCTCGTGACCTAATATGACATGAAATCATAAGACTTTTACAATGACGTTTATTTTAGCGCTCTAGCTTGACACAACTGACCTTATCAGAACAGGTTTCAAGAGAACATGACGAGTACAGACAAAAGCGAAAGAAAAGGACAAAACAAATACGATCCAAAGACAGAAAATGTGAAGTTTTGCCTTTACCACAAGGTCAGAGGCTAATACGGACCCCAATTCGAAGAGTCTTAGCGGAAATAACATACATTCCTAGCTAGATGTAATGGATTCAATGCCTCCACGCCCTCTATCTCCTCCCAGACGACTCTCATGACGAATTCGGTCATGTGCGGCTGGCTTTCACACGTAGGTAAAAATGGCCAGAATAATCCCATAATCCTAAGGCAGTAATCCTGGCAGAGCTAAAACAGCCGGCTTCCTCTCTAGCGGCCAGTTGCTGAACTAGCGTCTCGGTTGCTCAGCTGCTTCGGTATCCTGCCACCAGGTGGCTAGCCCCGCTAGTGTCAAGGCCAATGAGCGTTTCGTTACCTAACGTACGTTTTTTCCCAGGTTTAAAATCGTGCTATAGTCGAATTTATCATGGGTTGGCTTCATGGTGTTTCGACTCCAATGGCCACTCCATACCCTTAATCTTCTTATGTGTGAACCAAATACAATATTTTGCCTATTCCAGTTTCTCCGCTCGAAGATGGTGAAAAAATCAGACTCGAGGAGTGACGACGACGACTCCGACTCAGACGGCGAGGCGGAGAACAAGTCGGACACCGCCAAAAAGACGAAAAAGGAGGCGAAGAAGGCAACTCCTGCCAATAAGTCTCCGGTCGTGCGCAAGTTTGACCTGCAGTTCACCGTCAAGCTGACGGGCCTGCCGTCGAATGCGAAGAAGAAGGACGTGCGCCAGTTCCTGGCCCCTCTGAAGCCCAAGTCGATCCGGCTACCTCCGCGCACCAAGAGCATCGCCTTCATCGGTCTGCAGACGGAGAAAGAGCTGAAGCTAGCCATCAACAAGCACCGCACCTTTCTCAGTAAGCGCTGAAATTCTTCTGACTGGAAGCTGTTTTAAGGTGGAGTGTTTTTATGCGTCCACATTTTCAAATTTAGGGATTATGGGAAGAGACTTATGTCCCCTTTTATCTTGCTTATGCTCTTCTCTGTTCTTTTTGGAGTTCATGCTTCTGGGTTCAGTAGTCTTGCGGACACGTTTTCGTCATTCTGCACCAGCTCTGCTACTCATCAGGTTTTGTTTTATCATGACACTTCCCTTCCCCCTCCGGAATCGTCGCATCAGTTAATGCAAAGACAGGTTGTTTGTAATTAGATTAGCTGATAAAAAATTTGGAATCTTTTTTCCAAATAGTTAAGAATATGGAAGCGTCCATGCATCTTGTAGATTCCACATCTGTAGATGATGCCGCAGGGAGTGGTGTGTAACGATTGAGAGAGTCGTTAGTGCATCAGGATTTGACTAAGCTTATTCGTCCCCGGCATATCCTCTGGTCGTGCAGGACATTATGCCACGTTATGTCCGCCGGATCCTTTTGTCACCATTTCAATATTATGTCCGCCTCAGTATACAGCCTGCCTTTAGTAGGCCCTCTTCTGCTGCTGTGCAGCCGCGAAAGTTCCCCTTGTACGGCTAGTCCAAGTGCCTGCAGCCTGCAATCGTCCGTGGGTTGAATGTGTAAATTAGATTGAGGAGCAGCTTCTTAAATGCATACTGAAATTTTCCTTAGAAGCGTGAAACACTTCAACGCCTGGAAATATTTGGTGCGATTGTGTCGCGTCATATCCCTGGTTCATTTTAGTACCCGCTCGCCCGCTGTGCTCTGTCTACCGTGCCGCTCTCTAACCCCTCCCCTCCTGTTCAGACGGGCGGCGTATTGACGTGAAGCGGCACGAGGAGCGGCCGGCGGTGGGAGCCGGCCAGCCGGTGCGCTGGGAGGAGCAGAAGCGACGCCTGCAGGACGTGGAACCGGTGGCCGAGACGGGCCGCATCTACGTCCGCAACCTGGCCTACAGCGTCACCGAGGACGACCTCAGGCAGCTGTTCGTCGAGCACGGTCTGTGGGGTGCTGGAAGGGTGCAGGGCTTTAGGTGTCAGTTACGCGAATATGGCAGTAGCCTGGAGCGGACTTCTGGATATGCTTCGAAATTCGTAGTTGAATGGAAGCTGGAGTTTGCGAGGTGACGTCGAATAGGTTTCTCGCCATGCCTTGGTATATTGGATCAGTGGGAAGCTGTTTTGTGTATCTAGTCGCTGGTTTGTAATGAAGCAGGTTTGTGTTGTCTTTTCAGCAGTCGTCTCCCACATCTCATTTCATGACTAAATGAAGAATCGTATGACTTCATCTTATATTAATATTATGAATCCCGAATTACTGCAACTATAACCTCACGTTAAAATTGCCCTTAAAAGAGAATGTTCAATTCTGGAAACTCTTAGCTGGTTTGTCATGTAAAGACTAAAGGCTGGTGGTTCTGTGGAGCAGCGTGCGCGCCGGGAGGCGCGCCTGAGACGGCGGCGGTCTGCCTCTGCAGCCGTCCCCGTCGGTCATCACCTAACCACCGTCGCCAACTCCCCTCCCCAGGCGAGCTGACCGAGGTGAACCTGCCTGTGGACCGGTACAGCCGCAAGATCAAGGGGTTCGCGTTCGTGTCGTTCCTGTTCCCGGAGAGGGCGGAGCGGGCGGTGGCGGCGCTGGACGGGTCTGTGTTCCAGGGCAGGATGCTGCACCTGCTGCCGGCGCGGCCTCTCCGCAACGAAGACGAGGACGGCGACCAGCGTCAGTGGCGGGACGGGGCGGTAGGACGGTGTCAGTGGCGGGACGGGAGCGGTAGGACGGTGTCAGTGGCGGGACGGGGGCGGTAGGACGGTGTCAGTGGCGGGACGGGGCGGTAGGACGGGGTGGTAGGACGGTGTCAGTGGCGGGACGGGGCGGTAGGACGGTGTCAGTGGCGGGACGGGAGCGGTAGGACGGTGTCAGTGGCGGGACGGGGGCGGTAGGACGGTGTCAGTGGCGGGACGGGGTGGTAGGACGGTGTCAGTGGCGGGACGGGGGCGGTAGGACGGTGTCAGTGGCGGGACGGGGTGGTAGGACGGTGTCAGTGGCGGGACGGGGCGGTAGGACGGTGTCAGTGGCGGGACGGGGCGGTAGGACGGTTTTAGTGGCGGGACGGGGGCGGTAGGACGGTGTCAGTGGCGGGACGGGGGCGGTAGGACGGTGTCAGTGGCGGGACGGGGTGGTAGGACGGTGTCAGTGGCGGGACGGGGTGGTAGGACGGTGCCAGTGGCGGGACGGGGGCGGTAGGACGGTGTCAGTAGCGGGACGGGATGGTAGGACGGTGTCAGTGGTGGGACGGGGGCAGCGTCAGTGGCGGGACGGGGTGGTAGGACGGTGTCAGTGGCGGGACGGGGGTGGTAGGACGGTGTCAGCGGCGGGACGGGGGCGGTAGGACGGTGTCAGTGGCGGGACGGGGTGGTAAGACGGTGTCAGTGGCGGGACGGGGGCGGTAGGACGGTGTCAGTGGCGGGACGGGGTGGTAGGACGGTGTCAGTGGCGGGACGGGGGCGGTAGGACGGTGTCAGTGGCGGGACGGGGCGGTAGGACGGTTTCAGTGGCGGGACGGGATGGTAGGACGGTGTCAGTGGTGGGACGGGGGCAGCGTCAGTGGCGGGACGGGGCGGTAGGACGGTGTCAGTAGCGGGACGGGGTGGTAGGACGGTGTCAGTGGCGGGACGGGGGTGGTAGGACGGTGTCAGTGGCGGGACGGGGGCGGTAGGACGGTGTCAGTGGTGGGACGGGGGGCAGTGTCAGTGGCGGGACGGGGCGGTAGGACAGTGCCAGTGGCGGGACGGGGGCGGTAGGACGGTGTCAGTAGCGGGACGGGATGGTAGGACGGTGTCAGTGGTGGGACGGGGTGGTAGGACGGTGCCAGTGGCGGGACGGGGGCGGTAGGACGGTGTCAGTAGCGGGACGGAATGGTAGGACGGTGTCAGTGGTGGGACGGGGGCAGCGTCAGTGGCGGGACGGGGTGGTAGGACGGTGTCAGTGGCGGGACGGGGGTGGTAGGACGGTGTCAGCGGCGGGACGGGGGCGGTAGGACGGTGTCAGTGGCGGGACGGGGTGGTAGGACGGTGTCAGTGGCGGGACGGGGGCGGTAGGACGGTGTCAGTGGGGGGACGGGGTGGTAGGACGGTGTCAGTGGCGGGACGGGGGGCGGTAGGACGGTGTCAGTGGCGGGACGGGGCGGTAGGACGGTTTCAGTGGCGGGACGGGATGGTAGGACGGTGTCAGTGGTGGGACGGGGGCAGCGTCAGTGGCGGGACGGGGCGGTAGGACGGTGTCAGTAGCGGGACGGGGTGGTAGGACGGTGTCAGTGGCGGGACGGGGGTGGTAGGACGGTGTCAGTAGCGGGACGGGATGGTAGGACGGTGTCAGTGGTGGGACGGGGGCAGCGTCAGTGGCGGGACGGGGCGGTAGGACGGTGTCAGTAGCGGGACGGGGTGGTAGGACGGTGTCAGTGGCGGGACGGGGGGTGGTAGGACGGTGTCAGTGGCGGGACGGGGGCGGTAGGACGGTGTCAGTGGCGGGACGGGGTGGTAGGACGGTTTCAGTGGCGGGACGGGGGCAGTGTCAGTGGCGGGACGGGGCGGTAGGACGGCTTCAGTGGCAGGACGGGGCGGCAGGATGGCGACCAGCGTCACTGGCGGGACGGGGGGCGGTTAGACGTTGTCAGTGGCGGGACGGTGGTGGTAGGACAGTGTCAGTGCGGGACGGGGGCAGTGCCAGTGGCGGGACGGGGCGGTAGGACAGTGTCAGCGGCGGGACGGTGTCAGTGGCGGGACGGGGTGGTGGGACGGTGTCAGTGCGGGACGGGGGGCAGTGCCAGTGGCGGGACGGGGTGGTGGGACGGTGTCAGTGGCGGGACGGGGTGGTGGGACGGTGTCAGTGGCGGGACGGGGTGGTGGGACGGTGTCAGTGGCGGGACGGTAGGACGGTGTCAGTGGCGGGACGGTAGGACGGTGTCAGTGGCGGGACGGTAGGACGGTGTCAGTGGCGGGACGGTAGGACGGTGTCAGTGGCGGGACGGTAGGACGGCGTCAATGGCGGGACGGGGGTGGTAGGACGGTGTCAGTGGCGGGACGGGGGGCGGTAGGACGGTGTCAGTGGCGGGACGGGGTGGTAGGACGGTGTCAGTGGCGGGACGGGGGCGGTAGGACGGTGTCAGTGGCGGGACGGGGCGGTAGGACGGTTTCAGTGGCGGGACGGGGGCAGTGTCAGTGGCGGGACGGGGGCGGTAGGACGGTGTCAGTGGCGGGACGGGGCGGTAGGACGGTTTCAGTGGCGGGACGGGATGGTAGGACGGTGTCAGTGGTGGGACGGGGGCAGCGTCAGTGGCGGGACGGGGCGGTAGGACGGTGTCAGTAGCGGGACGGGATGGTAGGACGGTGTCAGTGGTGGGACGGGGTGGTAGGACGGTGCCAGTGGCGGGACGGGGGCGGTAGGACGGTGTCAGTAGCGGGACGGGATGGTAGGACGGTGTCAGTGGTGGGACGGGGGCAGCGTCAGTGGCGGGACGGGGTGGTAGGACAGTGTCAGTGCGGGACGGGGGGCAGTGCCAGTGGCGGGACGGGGCGGTAGGACAGTGTCAGCGGCGGGACGGTGTCAGTGGCGGGACGGGGTGGTGGGACGGTGTCAGTGCGGGACGGGGTGGTGGGACGGTGTCAGTGGCGGGACGGTAGGACGGTGTCAGTGGCGGGACGGTAGGACGGTGTCAGTGGCGGGACGGTAGGACGGTGTCAGTGGCGGGACGGTAGGACGGTGTCAGTGGCGGGACGGTAGGACGGTGTCAGTGGCGGGACGGTAGGACGGTGTCAGTGGCGGGACGGTAGGACGGTGTCAGTGGCGGGACGGTAGGACGGCGTCAATGGCGGGACGGGGGCGGTAGGACGGTGTCAGTGGCGGGACGGGGGCGGTAGGACGGCTTCGGTGACGGGAGGGAACGGTGGTGGTGCGCTGGGGGTAACGATGGCGGGCAGGGGGCTGCACTGTTGGAGGGGCAGGGCGGCGGCAGCGGTGGGCGGGATGCTATGATCACGGAGCCCTGTGGGTGCATCGGTGGTGGGAAGAGGCGGCCGTTGGCCTAAGAGAGCGGGGCATTGTTGATAAATTCAACCGCTGCATTCCATGATTTCTTACTTTGGTCTACAAGCCTTTGGGGTGACGCTTGTATCTTTAAGAAGAATGTTTTTTTCTCATGTTTGAATATTTCATCTACGTGTTTTATCTTGAACGTAGGAAGCACGTGTTTAGGATGTGCTAAGTCGATTCACGTTATGGTTAACGTGCTGGCTCGTCCTCAGCGACTACCGACTTTAAAGCGAAGAAGGAGAAACAGCTGAAGAAGGAAGCAGGATCGTCCCACAACTGGAACAGTCTGTTCTTGGGAGCAAACGCCGTGGCTGACCTCATGGCGGAGAAGTACAACGTCGACAAAAGTGCTGTAAGGACGGCAATTGGGTCTGTTTACGAAGTAATCAGTTTTCCGCCGTTGAGTTTCAGTTAGTGTAACACTTGGGCTAGCTGCGAACCCCGTTATTCTGTCCCAAGGATGTCCTGTTAATGTTTCAGGTCATGTGAATGGTTACCATAAACAGCCGGCGTTGTTTAGTGAGTGCAGCCCGGTGCCTCACTTCCACGGTATGCGGTGACCCTCCTGGGCGGCCCAGGTATTGGACACCAGCGGTCAGGGCAGTGCGGCCGTGCGGCTGGCTCTGGGAGAGACCCAGCTGATCTCAGAGACAAAGGCCTTCCTGGAGGAGCACGGCGTGCTCCTGGATGCCTTCTCGCGGCCGGCCACACAGCGCAGTGGTACTGTCATCCTGGCCAAAAACCTGCCGGCACACACCTCCCCGGCCCAGCTGCGTGAGCTCTTCTCCAAACATGGCCAGCTGGGCCGACTGGTGCTGCCGCCCAGCGGCGTGACCGGTAATTAACGACGGTGGCGGCTGTTACCGTTTACGGGTGGGTGATTTCGGTGCTCGGTGGTGTGGTGTAGTGGATCTCATGTTTTCAATAAGACTCGTTGGGGAGCCAGTGTAGAACGGGGCTCCCTGCGTAAGTTATTATTTGATTCACCATGATCCATTCTATAGTTGGCAGAGTTGGAAGGCAACCTTAAGTTTCTGCAGTATATGATGCGCTGCCAAACGCCAAAAATGGTCACTGTCGTGCTGTCACCTCATTTTATTGTTTTGTACACGTCTTTAAATCCACATGTGTTTGCTGGTTGAAACAACATCAGCGTACCTAGAAGAGGTTTTTGTATCCACATTTGTCCATCAAGTTGCGTTGGCAATGAATAAGAATTCTCTATCATTCACGGGAAGCAATTCGTTGCATTCTTCGTCTGAAATCTTACTCGACCTGTATATATATATATATATATATATATATATATGTGTGTGTGTGTGTGTGTGTGTGTGTGTGTGTGTGTGTGTGTGTGTGTGTGTGTGTGTGTGTGTGTGTGTGTGTGTGTGTGTGTGTGTGTGTGTGTGTGTGTGTGTGTGTGTGTGTGTGTGTGTGTGTGTGTGTGTGTGTGTGTGTGTGTGTGTGTGTGTGTGTGTGTGTGTGTGTGTGTGTGTGTGTGTGTGTGTGTGTGTGTGTGTGTGTGTGTGTGTGTGTGTGTGTGTGTGTGTGTGTGTGTGTGTGTGTGTGTGTGTGTGTGTGTGTGTGTGTGTGTGTGTGTGTGTGTGTGTGTGTGTGTGTGTGTGTGTGTGTGTGTGTGTGTGTGTGTGTGTGTGTGTGTGTGTGTGTGTGTGTGTGTGTGTGTGTGTGTGTGTGTGTGTGTGTGTGTTTGTGTGTGTGTGTGTGTGTGTGTGTGTGTGTGTGTGTGTGTGTGTGTGTGTGTTTGTGTTTGTGTTTGTGTTTGTGTTGTGTGTGTGTGTGTGTGTGTGTGTGTGTGTGTGTGTGTGTGTGTGTGTGTGTGTGTGTGTGTGTGTGTGTGTGTGTGTGTGTGTGTGTGTGTGTGTGTGTGTGTGTGTGTGTGTGTGTGTGTGTGTGTGTGTGTGTGTGTGTGTGTGTTTGTAAATGCCCCGTTGTGGGGACTTCATCTGGTTAAACACCCACGAAGTGAGGACCGGTTCCGGAGTGGGGACCGAAAATCGGTCCTCACTCCGGAGAGTAGTCGGAACCTCTTCATAAGCCTTCTAATAACGTCTACTCTTGATTTCAGCTAGGTCCCCACTTTGCTGGATTTTCCCGAAAAGTGTTTAAAGTGCAGGTCACGTGACCAACCCGAGTTTAAACAAATCCACCGGAGCGGAATTTGGACTCGGCTGCTTTCTCGGTGACGTCACACCAGGTCCTCACTCCGAGGTGTTTTTACGGATTTCGCACGTGCGATGTTGAGCGAGGGTCTCCGGTGTTTGCTGATCATATTTTGTGACATGCGTGTCGACTTTTTGCTAAGAACAGGATGCATCCAGGATTTTCAAAAGGAGAAAATGAATGTTAGCCTCGGGTAATTTTAATCCCCCTTTTAGGGTCGGGGGCCCCCGAACATTTTTCATTTCACCCTATTTCCAACATGAGGGGGCAGATTCTGCCCACCCCTCAGGTTTGTCCGTGGTATCTCCGAAACGATTTGAGATAAGCTCTTGAAGCTTTGTGGATTTTCCAACAACTAACTAGCGCGTGTTCCCTAAAAAAATGGAAAATATATTTTCTCCAGAGGCGGTGCTATGGCTCGCTAATTTCGGGGGCTCATTTAGAAGCCGAACATTGTCGCCGGCTTGTTTTTCTCCTACAATAAAGCTGTCTGCTACGAATTGGCGGCAGTTGTAACGTTTGAATGCTATTACTGAGCTTTAGGATGACAGTTACTGTGTATTTTCATATATTTTGGCCATAGGCGGTTCCAGAAGCTCAAAATGGGGGAGGGTTACAATGTTATCCATCTGAACTCTTCCAAAGTAAATAGATTGCGTACAGAATGTTCGGGAGGGGTAAACATAACCATGCATTGATCCAATATGTGTATTATATATTGATAGGAAGCCATAGGCATGCGGGGGGTACCGTAATTAGGGGTTCACTCGCACTCAATTTCATGTTAGTCTTGTGTGTGCATTTAATGGGACAAATCATTGTAACTATGCATTTAGTTATATCACCAAATGAGATTTGGGATGAAAGTTGATGTGTATTTCGATATTTTTTGTCATAAGCGGTACCAGGAGCTCAAAATGGGGAGCTTCAATGGTATCAATTCGATATCTTCCAAAGTGAATGAACTGCCTTCAGAATGGACGGGAGGGGTAAAAGTAAAGTTGTATTGATCCCATCCGTGTATGATATGATAATAGGATATCATAGGCGTGCTCAGGTCCCGCAATTGGGGGTGTTCAAGTGCATTTTAGTGTTGTGTCTGCATTGAATGGGGCAAAGCATCGTAGATATGCGTTTAGTCCTAACACCAAATGGACACAATTCATCCATAGGTGGATCCAAGAGTGTTCCCCGGGTCGGGCAGCTGTGGATAAAGGCGGAGTAATTTGAAAAATAGCCATACCTGAAAGGCGTATCCCGCTATTTTGCCTCCCTGAATCTCCTCTGTCATAGTTTTGGCATTTGAGCTCTTTCCTTGACATCAGAGATATCACACTGTACCTGGCGTATGCATTTCTGCAAAAAGACTTGACACAATTTATGTAATTCCATTACGTTTCTGACTTTAGAACCTGCCTTGAAATTTCAATTTCGCCTAAATGAGAGAAATCACCATTTCCAAGCAATTCCCTGTCAATCCATACTAGTTTCGTGAAAATTAAGCCAAAGAGACAAGAGTTATGGATAATCTAAAAAAGGCAGCCATTTTGCATATTTTGAAGCCCCTACCCTCAATTTTCAAAATTTTGACATTTTCTTTTTTCAAAATGAAGTTAAGCGCAAGAGGAATCGATGAGTGTGAATTTTTAAATCAGCCGGGTATATTTCGAGATCTTAGGGGCAGAATCTGCCCCCTGTTGGAAATAGGGGTGGCGGGGAGTCCGTTGGAAAGATGTTTAATATGCTCAGTAGAGGCGGTTCCTAAAGTATTCCCCTCAGATCTAAAATTAAGAGGGTTCGAAAAATGCCTGTTTAGGTGTGTGTGGGGGCTTTGGTGATGTACATTACAGCATATTTTCATTGAACTAGGTCAATATCTTTAAGGTCAAATGAGGTTATAACGGTAAAATCTGGCCCGTGCTTGAGGCCAGTTTAGAAATGATTTGTTCATGTAGAAGAATCGGAAATACACTGAAATCAACTTTAATGTCATAAACTGAAAGTCTGATACAACCTTTTTCTGACAGTTCGTGGTCAATGTCATTGAAGGTCACTTACCTACGACGTAACAAAATGGCAAATTCCCAATAGTGCACAATATAACACCTGTAAACCTTGCCTGTGACAGTGACCTTGAAATTAAGTAGTCGTAACTATGAAGCCATAGCATAACATACGTCTTACTGAATAATCCCATCTGACCGGAACACCGGGGCATGTGACTTTGAATTGTGACATTTAACCTTTACCTTGACCTTCAAGGTGCGTTGAAGGGGGGCACGGTAGTGGAGTGGTCAGCGTAGCTGGCTTCCACGCAGCCGACTCGGGTTCAATGCCCGGCGGCTTCCCTGAACAAGGAGCAAGCTGGCTTCCGAGAAACCCTTCCAATAGGGAAAAAGTTGGCGACGCCATATTACCCTGGCAGTTGGTGCGCAATAAGCTCCAACAATTATTATTATACCTTGACCTTCACCTGGGGTGACCTTGGCATATGCTCCCGGTTATATGACGTTATTAAGTCACCACTCAATCTACAGGGCAAGCAGTCGCTGAGGCGCCCTAAACCCCAACACACACACTCTACAGGGCAAGCGAACTGGTGCGACCGCAAGACTGACACGGTCTCAAAGTGCAGGTCTGACTTTGAAAGCCTATACCGAGGCCAAAATTTGTTATTGATTTTCGCAGTTTTTTTCACCAATCGACGCACTCATGAATTCTCCCAAATGTAAACAAGTAATGGTTCCAGCTACGAATGGTTATTCGGCCACCTTGGAAAAATAGGTGGAGTTGCAATTTAGGACCTCCTCCTACTGCGCGTGTTAACAAGGGTGCGGTCTGCAAAATGAAAAACATGGTAGATACCTATTTAAAGGTCAACGTAATAAAAAACACAATCTTTTAGGGCAGAAAATAGGATAATACCCCCTTACCCACTAAGAGAAAACATTCTCCCCTCCCCATTTTCGATACCTAACAATGGAGATGCAAAATTATTGTGGTACAGCGCCTGAGAGTTCAACGTAAGGGGACACCGCTTTCCTACTCGTGAAACTAAATGCCCAACAAAAATTGAGATGATCTTTTTAAGACCATAGGAGGAGCCAGGATTTCAAAATGGGTGAAGGAAATCGATTGTGGGACGCTATAGTCGATCCACAGTGGCGTCACACTTGGGTAGTACAACATGTCAGGCATGGACGCCAAATCTTGAACATGTCAGAAACGTCAATACTAGTATCTTGTGAGAAAAGGCCTCTTTCAGGGCGCCGGCAATCTTTCAAGTGGTACCGAGAATCAATCAAGGGGTAAGGGCAAGTGATGATTTGTTTTCTGGGGTCTCCTAAAATTAAGAATACAGAGTATTTCACTAAGAATGTAACATCATCCCCAAAAGTTGCGTTTACACCTGGCGTTTGAATTAATTTGTTGTTTTCAACCGCGTGGCCTACCATTTTCATTTTTACTAACACTCTCCTCAGTTGGGAGGAAATTAACTCCCATTCAGTTTTCCAAACAGTGCGACAAAACAGCGGGCTCTGTATTTGTCACACTGCATCCTTGATCAACTATGAAACTTTCCGAAAATTCATTTCGGGTCATTTCAGATCAGGTCATCACGCCTGATCTAGCGACATTACCTGCACGAAATGTTTCAAGTGGCACCATTACTCACCAGTGAATGGCACAGTGTTCACCAGAATCGGTGAAAATCGGGTGGTTTGGGGGGGGGGGGGCTAAACGCATTTTTGTCCCACCCCCTGGCTCCACCAGTGTCCCGCCAGTCCCCTGCTTTCGCTGTTTATTCACCCTGTCCGACTCTATTTGACTATCCATCACCTCCATGCTGTCATGTTTTGCCCAATTCTCCGACTCCATGCGCGTCTGCCCCCAATACCCTGCCCGCCCTTCTTGTCTGCCCTGTCAGTCCCCATCGGACTTCTGACCAGTGTTTTGTCCGCTCTTTTTGTTGGCCCTGCTTAACTCTTTTTAAGTAATCGCCAATGCCCTCACCTCTTCTCTTTGTAGTATTTCCCAGCCCCAGCTTTAAACGCATCAGCATCTTACCCTTCTCTGCCCTGCTCGGATTTATGTGTCCATGCACATAACTGAAAAAGCTGGCACAGCACTTCCCATTATTCTCGGCACAAGCTTAAGAACGTTCAGAAAATTGATTGGACCAACGTATTTTTTAGGTCAATTGTTTTCCAGTCAACGCCATGTCACTAGGAGTTAACACGCGCAGTACAGGTGTTCCTAGGACGCTCCTACTTATTTCTCCCAGATAGCTGGAGAATCATTCGCGGTAGAAAAGTGCTGATTGACCACATTTGAGAGAAATCATGACCACGTCCACTTGTGAATACTTGAAAATGGCGCGATATTTTTTACCTATCGGTTTTCAAAGCCAAGCCCATGTTTTGAGATCGCCATAATTGAACAATGACACCAGTTGGTCTGCATGGAAGACCGAGTAGACCGAGACCGAGCGGTGACCTCATAAAGTAATGTAATTGTAATGATGCGTTACGGTTATCTTACCTAAAGATCAAGGTCAGACATCGCAGGTTAATATTATGCCACCATTTTGAAGGTCACTGAAACTTTTGCTTCGGGTTCAAGGCCGTCTCTCAGTATGACGGTTATTTTGTTATGACATTATAGTTAAGGCTTAATGTAAATTCATAGGTCATGCATAGAGGCAAAAGCCTTATTACCCGCCCAACGTTGGCTATTGTGCTCCTTGTAGTATAAATAACAAAAACTACTTGATATTGTGATGTGATAGGTCAATAAGCTTGCATGGACTTTGCTCTTACATTTCACTGCACGTCTCATGGGATCTTTTATCCATGGCCTTAGTTGGCTTTCAGTGTGCTTGCGGCTTGTTACCGCTTTCTCATGATATTTCTTTATAGGTCCTCAGCACGACCCAGATGCGTGCATTTGTGATTTGTATGATAACTGTGACTGAAAAAAATTTGGAATTAATGCGTTTGATATGATGGCTTGTATCATACCACAAATCAAACATGTGAATTATGTATTAAAGGAATATACACTATGTCCAGTGGCAGATCTAGTGGCAGACTTAATTTCTGCCGCCAACGAAAAAAGCGCATTTCGCATTTGAAGATTTTACAGGAGAGCGTTTTTCCATTTTGCTTCCTGTTAGCAGAACCCTGTGACTGATGCGAAGACGGTAGTATGACCGAAACATTTGAGTGCATTTCGTCAAAAAATGCAATAAGTAGATGCAGCTTGCCTTTCTGCATAGAATGGTTCAAAACCTCAAATATCGACGTGATTTACGCTCTTCTTTCGGTTTTATTCCTCTACCTTCTCCTTGTATCCACCACTGGCTATTTCAAAAGCCTGGACAAAAATGTTGGACTTGAGGAAAATCCACGAACAGAAAACATACGGAGCCCCTCGAAACACACAAAATACCCCCTCCCCCTGACACCGCAGTAGAAAATGGGGTGGTGGCATTGACAAAAACGGAATCAAGGACGCTGCCCTCAGCCCCAGGACCACTGTGGGCCCCCAATGAGTGCTTCCAAAGAAGGGGGTCGGATCAAATCCCTGCAACCCTAGGACAGTAGGACGACGAGCTACTGCCTGTCTGTTGCGCACCTGCCCCCACTCTTAACAGCCACCCTCTTCTACCGGACTTACTATGGCTCCGTCAATTCCCTTCAACCCCTGGCTAGCCGTCTGCCACTTCAGCAGGATCGTTGGCAGAAGGTGGGACTGGAAGGTGAATCCCCCAAGTTTTCATTCGCGCACCCTGAGTTAAGTCTAATAGATAGATGCACTGTGTAGGGTTTTGCCCCTTTGTCCTATTGCGATTCTGAATTTTCACTCAATAAAAAATTCCAGTAAAACCTCAACAACTTAGTAACTCAGTGAAACATTTAGGCTCAATAGAACCTGCGAAGTAAAACCATTCCCACATCAACCGGGGCGCGGTCGTGTAGTGATTAGCACACTCACTTTCCACGCGGCCAACTTGGGTTTAAGGCCCGGCGGATTCCCTGAATAATGAGCAATCTGGCTCGCCATGAAACCCTTCTAACAGGAAAGGAAATGGTGACGCAATATGACCATGGAATTAATACGACGATGAGTCTCCAAAAAATAGTACTGCTTCCCTACGACGGAACTGCACCTGAATGACCGGTACCTTCCACTCCTTTAATAGAACGCCTTTCTGCTGCCCCAATACCCTTTCCATTTTTGTTTTCTGTCCATTGCTATCCATAGGCGGATCCATTATTACCGATGGGGGACACTTCGTCAGGGGCGACATTTTGGTAGGGAGAGGGAATTCAGCCTGGAGGGGTGCCCTTTCCGCCAGCGGCGCCAATTTTCAAGGTTTTACCTATCAAAGGTACACAAAATCACATCATGGGAGCGTCGATACTTGCATCTTAGGGAGAGGGCGCGGAAAAAGACGTTTCAGGATGGGGAAGGTGGCGTCAGACAGTTCCAGGGGCAACGGTTTATGGTGTGGGGACACTATTCGGGCCGATCGGGCGAGGGTGATAGATGAGCCCCTTGCCCCACAAATCTGTCTATGCCGTTACCTCTGGTGAGCGGAACCACTTGTTTTTTTTTCGCTGGCATCACACATTTCAGTTTGCTTTCGGCCTGCTGTTGAAAGCTATGAGTGACCAGCGGTCACTTTCAGTTGACGGCGCCTAGACCACCGGCCACCTGCTATCAGTCAGGGGCGGCGCCGGCCCTTCACAAAGGGTAAACCAAAGTTTCGAACTTCCGTGACCTTTTTTACCTGCGCTTCTATACTGTCAAGTGGGCTTTTGAGCACACAATAGCTTCATCCCAGCCAGACCATCCACAGTCGGCCGCTCACGCCCTGCCTTCAGTCCGTAGACATTACATCATGGCCAAATAACACCAAATGGGAGGGCAATGCACCATTTCTCCTCCCTCGCTCCAGTTACCCGACTTGGGACCAATAATGCACAACCAACTAGGTCGTATGTGACCCAGGTCACATAACCTAGACCCTGACGACTGACATATTGCCGTTTTTAACTTTTAAATTTAGGTAATTACTGATGCACACATAATGCGATAAATGGTACTTACATTGATACAAAGCAACACAAAAATAATATTCCTAAATTCGCAATGCAGCTTACTGATCATCGTGATATACGTGATATACGTGACATACGTGAGATACTGCCACCTTTGTTAATGTTCCCACAAACACTGCTAAACCAGACTCAGGTAAAATGGAACCCCTGGCCGCCCGAGAATTGAACCTGCAATCTTGCATTAACGCCTCTAACGCTAGAGCCTAACTCTTTACCAGCTGAGCTATCAGAAATTTACCGCAAGTTATTTCCTTGGCGCTTTGATTAATTAGATTCTTTGAAAATTATGGTGCAAAATGTATATGCATTCTCCTTGAAATTTTTTTCGTGATGTTTGCTTCAAATTAAAACTACATTCCGCATACAATGCTAATAAACGTCCTGTATAAAAAAGAAAATTCAGTCGATTTTCGTTGGTTTTTGCCAGGGCAGGATAAACATTGTTGCAACGAATATTCCTTGGAATTCAAGTCATCGGCAGGGAAATGTATATACTTTTAAGAATTTTTTTAATTGTATTTCTCAAAATGACATTTTCCTGTGTTTCCTTTTCCTAAATGATGTTCTTTGCTTGAAATATGGCTTTTCTGGTGCTGAACTGGAAAGTTTGGTGTTAATAAAACCTGAAGACGATGACAAGGACTAAATTAGGTTACCCGTCAAGAGGGTTGTGCTATCATATAATTTTAAATCAACACTCTACTTACTAAACTAATTAATTACTAAAGTTTATTTGAATCGCCTACATTGCGACCCAGTAATCTCTGTACCCATCTTGCGACCCAACATGCTTCGCGCCGTGACCTTTCACGGGTCAACGGTTTGACCTAGAGTTTTGAGGCTTATGTGGCATATATAGAAAGGGATGGAGGTTAGGTTTTACAAAATTTTTGACAAATATGTCATCTTATTTCCCGTTTCAATGTCTTTGTATCATGCTTAATTCGGCAGGAAAAACCAGGTAAACATTGTTTACTCTGCCCACTTCAGAAAGCCGCACAGTGTAATCACCCCATCAATATGCGGCCTTGAACTGCCTACCACCTCTGCTACTAGTGAAAATTTGTATAGCTCCCAGCAAACTCCAACGAGAGTCAAGAATATATTTTCTCCTCAGAAAAAAATGTCACCCGCAGAAAATTATAGGGTGCAAGTGTCATAATTGAAACTGCTTACTGACAGAAAACTTTCTTATCTAAATGGTTTAGACCTATACGCCTCCGCTCATGCCCCAATGAAATCCATTCTCAACTTGCGTCAGAACTACGAGGCGGCCAAACCGAGTTCAAAGTCCGGCAGATGCCGTGAACAAGAAGCAGTCGCCTCCCGAGAAACCCTTCCGGCAGGGAAATAGTTCGCAGCATTACATGACATAGGCGGATATGAGGGGAAGGCAAGGAGGCACGTGCGCTCCCCCCGATCGACCCTCGGTGCCCCCTGAAATGGTCATGGCGCCCCCTGAAAGGTCGGTGGCGCCCTCCTGAAATGTCGCTTCCCACCCCCCTTCCCATGATGTGAAAATCGGCGCCGCCAATAGGATTTGGCGCCCACCTAATAGGTTTTGCCGGTCAAAAGTGGCGCCCCCCTGCTCCGGATGGAGCCCCCCACCCGGGAAGGTGCCCCCCCGATCGGCAATCCTGGATCCGCGTATGTTACAATGCCATGGCAGTTGGTGCGTAGATAAGCCCTAAAACTGTTATACATCATAATGCCGCTAAGAAACGATATTTTTGGACGAAAAGTGAGGGGCTGGCCCAGCTGCCTGGTGGTGTCCAGCAGGCTCCTGAGTCACCTGAAGAAGCGTGAGTCCATTCCGGCACAAAGGCCAAGAACAGTGGCGGATCAAGTGTTCTGTTTGAGAGTATCAGGTACTGCTAAACTTGGAATTTTTGTCAGTAGGCATACTGGAATTGCCTGATGTAATGCAAATATTTAATTGTTATTTGTAGGGGGAGGAAAAAAATTCTTAAGCCTCTCCTACCTGTTTCTGGCGAAGAAAATGCGATCAGTGGCCACACGATGTTTCAAATGAGAGTATTAAGCAGCATACGAATGTGTGTGAAATTGGTCCTCACTTCGCTGGTTGTGTTGGATGACGTCATGGTGACGTCACACCTGCCGGTCCCCACTCCGCCGCATTGTGCGGACTTGGATATAACGCAAATTGACGTTTCTAACCTTTACCATCGCAACGCTAGTGCTGTTTACTCAGCTTGTGCAAAATATGGCGCCCCTTTCTTTAATATAAAGGGTGGTTGCCCCGGTCCCCACTTTGCTGCGTTTGGTCCTGGTCCTCATAACGCTGCATAAACACGTATGTGTGTGTGTGTGTGTGTGTGTGTGTGTGTGTGTGTGTGTGTGTGTGTGTGTGTGTGTGTGTGTGTGTGTGTGTGTGTGTGTGTGTGTGTGTGTGTGTGTGTGTGTGTGTGTGTGTGTGTGTGTGTGTGTGTGTGTGTGTGTGTGTGTGTGTGTGTGTTTGTGTGTGTGTGTGTTTGTGTGTGTGTGTGTGTGTGTGTGTGTGTGTGTGTGTTTGTGTGTGTGTGTGTGTGTGTGTGTGTGTGTGTGTGTGTGTGTGTGTGTGTGTGTGTGTGTGTGTGTGTGTGTGTGTGTGTGTGTGTGTGTGTGTGTGTGTGTGTGTGTGTGTTTGTGTGTGTGTGTGTGTGTGTGTGTGTGTGTGTGTGTGTGTGTTTGTGTGTGTGTGTGTGTGTGTGTGTGTGTGTGTGTGTGTGTGTGTGTGTGTGTGTGTGTGTGTGTGTGTGTGTGTGTGTGTGTGTGTGTGTGTGTGTGTGTGTGTGTGTGTGTGTGTGTGTGTGTGTGTGTGTGTGTGTGTGTGTGTGTGTGTGTGTGTGTGTGTGTGTGTGTGTGTGTGTGTGTGTGTGTGTGTGTGTGTGTGTGTGTGTGTGTGTGTGTGTGTGTGTGTGTTTGTGTTTGTGTTTGTGTGTGTGTGTTTCATTAAATATGACGGAATATTCAGTGTTGGTTTTTTTCTTGGTGAGGCTTTCAACTTTGCGGAGTAGTTTTTTCCCTTGGTTGTCCAAATCTGAGAGAATTGTGCTTATATTTACATGTTCAGGTAACGTTTCATCTATACAATTCACATCCTCAGACAACATGAGTGACATAAGACACAAAGTTAAGAATACACATTATATACGTTATAGATCCAAAATTAATCGCAGATCGGTTCGGTCAGTAATGATTTGAAAAATTGAGCTGACGTGGCTCTTTTTCGGTTCGGTTCGGTCAGTTATTTTTCAAATCGTTCCTGACCGAACCGATCTGCGATTAATTTTGGATCTATAACGTATATAATGTGTATTCTTAAATTTGTGTCTTATGTCACTCATGTTGTCTGAGGATGTCAATTGTATTGAAGAAACGTTACTTGAACATGTAAATATAAGCACAATTCTCCCAGATTTGGACAAACAAGGGAAAAACTACTCCGCAAAGTTGAAAGCCTCACCAAGAAAAAAAACCAACACTGAATATTCCGTCATATTTAATGAAACTTGTATCCGCGAAAATCTGCTCCCATCCTTTACTAATATATATATATATATATATATATATATATATATATATATATATATATATATATATATATATATATATATATATAAATAATATTAACAAACAGTCTCATGCTTCCCCATTGTCCCGTTTCTTCTGTCAGCTCTGATCGAGTTTTTGGAGCCATCGGAGGCGCGCACGGCGTTCCGCTCCTTGGCCTACACACGCTTCAAGAACGCTCCCCTCTACCTGGAGTGGGCTCCGGCCGACGCTCTTGATGAAGTCCCCAGCAGCACGGTGCCAACAGGTTCGTTGTAGAAGGATGTGGCTGCTACCGTGAGCGAGACTAGTGTTTTGTTGTGATAAAAGGTGTGGTAAGAAGTCATCGGTTTTGCTGGGGTCCATCTATGTTCTGCTGTTTCGGTCCCGTTGCTGTTAACGTATTTCTTTTGCGGATTTCGAATGGGAGATTTTTCGTCATGTTTCATTTTATTCCCGGATGGTAAAGATTCCGAAATTTCTACAAACTTCTGGAGTTCCACCCCCGGGGTGAATTACTGTTACCGTCGGTGTTTTTTTTTTTGCCGCCGCGGGCGGTGTTTGGTGCTCCCCAATGTTAGCTCCAATTTGCTTGTTTTTATATGGAGAATTCTTTGTTCCTCTATCTGGTAATTACGATTACCCGAGTTGTTTGCATTAGATATTCCTAGCGATGTTTGTGGGTGACATGATCTTCAAATCGAACCAAGAGGCGGCGTCACCGGCCACTCGTCTCTCCACAGCGGAGGAGCCGACTGAGGAGCCGGCCGTTAAAACGAAGAAGGAGGATGTGGAGGAAGAGGAGGCAGTGGACTCCGAGGAAGGAGCAACACTCTTTGTGAAGAATATCAGCTTCGAAACTACAGACGAGGCCCTTAGAGAGGTGAAGGGTCCCTTCGTGTTTGCTCAACTAACATCGTTTATTTTTGTGAAAGGGAGGCCTTCCAATTATTTCGTAGCTAAGAGACCAGATTTTCAACAGCAAAATGTGTAGGAGTTAAATGTGTTGGTAACGTGCTTCACCTGTTCGGAGCCAAGCACAGAACCTCTCGGTGCCGTTGTATCTGGGCTGGTTTATCTACCATGTCGTAATGCCACCATCCCTAATGCGGCGGCTCTTTGATCGGGCAGCACTTCGCCGGTTGCGGTAAACTGGTCAGTGCGGCAGTATCGTGGAAAAAGGACGCCAAGCGGCCGGGTCAGCTGCTCTCTCAGGGCTACGGCTTCGTCAGCTTCCAGCGCAAGAAGCACGCCCAGAAGGCACTGAAGGAGCTGCAGCAGGTGACGCTGGACGGGCACGCGCTGGAGCTGAAGGTCTCCAACCGCACCAGGGCGTAAGTATCTCTCCCGGCTCACCAAACACCGACTCAATGGAAGTCCTCCAACCACGCCAGAGCGTGGGTGTCGCCCCTCCAGCTCACTCACCACTGACTCAGTGGAAGTCCTCCAACCACGCCAGAGCGTGGGTGTCGCCCCTCCAGCTCACTCACCACTGACTCAGTGGAAGTCCTCCAACTACGCCAGAGCGTGGGTGTCGCCCCTCCAGCTCACCACCACTGACTCAGTGGAAGTCCTCCAACCACGCCAGAGCGTGGGTGTCGCCCTCCAGCTCACTCACCACTGACTCAGTGGAGTCCTCCAACCACGCCAGAGCGTGGGTGTCGCCCCTCCAGCTCACCACCACTGACTCAGTGGAAGTCCTCCAACTACGCCAGAGCGTGGGTGTCGCCCCTTCAGCTCACTCACCACTGACTCAGTGGAAGTCCTCCAACCACGCCAGAGCGTGGGTGTCGCCCCTCCAGCTCACTCACCACTGACTCAGTGGAAATCCTCCAACCACGCCAGAGCGTGGGTGTCGCCCCTCCACCTCACCCACCACTGATCTAGTTGAACGTTCTCCAATCGCACCAGAGTGCAAGTGTTGCCCATCCACCTCCACGCCGTCCTTCGATGGCCTTGCCACGGGGTGAACTCCTTAAAGGATATAGCCTTCCTCCTCAGGGTAGATATATCCTAAACGCGTATTATTGCATGTTACCAAGTACAGCGTAGGAATGAACGATAGCCTTCCGCCTTCGCATAAGTTACTGAAAGCTGAATAGTTCTGTAGGTGTTGAAACCGATACGATACGTGATGACCCATGTCATACATTTGCAGTCCTGAAGCGCCCGGTCATCGGAAGAAGCAGGATGGTGGCAAGCAGAAGTCGTCCAAGATTTTGGTCCGCAACGTCCCCTTCCAGGCCAACAAAAGTGAAATCGTCGAACTGTTCAAGTGAGTAAATACGTTTGAGGAATACAGTTTCTGATGGGTTGGACACGTTGGCACTGGCTGGGACATTACGACGGATTTTTTTTGTTTTTGTTTTATTGCCCTTTACAACCTAGTGGTGCATGCTTCTGAAATCGTTTTTGGTTTGGTTTGTTACGAGGTTTTTGGAACCCCTTTTCCCGTCAGTCGCCCGTTTTGAAGTATCTTGCCAGCATTCTCTCGTGGGTGAGAAAGACTTCAGTGGTGAAATTATAAATGTGCGTGCCAGGCTGTTGCTATGGGTACATTTCTGCACCGGCCGTTCATCTCTTGCGCGCCCTCCTGTGCAGGACGTTCGGGGAGCTGGCGGCGGTGCGGCTGCCGCAGAAGATGGCTGGCGTCGGAACCGGGCCGCATCGCGGCTTCGCCTTCATCGAGTTCACCACGCGGCAGGACGCCAAGGTCAGCTGATGATGCTGGAGAGGTCTCCGCGAACGCACTCGCTGGTGTTTTTCGTTAGCTGATTATCTTTACGGGGTGCGATATTCACGCAACTTGCCAGCGTACTGTCCTTCCTCTATGTCGGCGTCTGTACCGTCTCTCGGCTATGTCCAAGTGATGTTGAAACGTACCAGGAACTGTGGTGCTGTGCACCTGCAGTGACCTTTCTACCCGTGCTGGTACCACGGCGGTGTGGTTTGCGTGCCAGCATGGTGCAGTAATGATACTGTCGGTACGCGCTGTGTGGGTAATACCCGTGGTTGCAGTAGCCCAGCATTGATGACGTGTCCCGCTGTCCGGCAGCGTGCGTTCGCGGCGCTGTGCGCCTCCACCCATCTGTACGGCCGCCGCCTGGTTCTGGAGTGGGCCGCGGCAGATGATGACGTGGAGACGCTGCGCATGAAGACGGCCGCCCACTTCAGCGGCGACGGTACGTACCGCCCCCTCCCCGGTCCGATATCGGCGTCCCGCCCACTTCAGCGGCGACGGTACGTACCGCCCCCTCCCCGGTCCGATATCGGCGTCCCGCCCACTTCAGCGGCGACGGTACGTACCGCCCCCCGTCCGATGTCAGCGTCCCGCCCACTTCAGCGACGACGGTACGTACCGCCCCTCCCCCGGTCCGATATCGGCGTACCGCCCCCTCCCCCGATCCGATATCGGCGTCCCGCCCCCTCCCCGGTCCGATATCGGCATCCCGCCCCCTCCCCCGGTCCGATATCGGCGTTCCGCCCGCTTCAGCGGCGATGGTACGTACCGCCCCTCCCCGGTCCGTTATCGGTGTCCTGCCCCCTCCCCCGGTCTGATATCGGCGTCCCGCCCGCTTCAGCGGCGATGGTACGTACCGCCCCCTCCCCGGTCCGATATCGGCGTCTGATCCGTGCGGAAGCCCAAGTGTACGCCTCAACCCGTGCTTGCCTTGCTTTGTCTTCCCGGGGTGGTGGTTTTTGGTAGCTTGTTCTGTCGTGTCAGTTCATGTTCCAAATTGCCTTTTAGAACAGGAAATGCAGTGACGGTAGCGCGTTGGGCTGCCACGCCGCTGACGTGGGTTCGAATCCCGGCAAGAATACTGAATAAGGACTCGCCGATCCCCAATATACCTTAACATTAGGGGAGAGTTGGTGATGCCCTATGACTTAAGTAGTTTGTGCGTTGTAACGCCCTGAGCCTCGCCGGCTCTCTTACCAGCCGAGTGCTAGGACCAGCATATATTCAGGGCTGACTGTTGTGTATCCACAGCGCCCTCTAAGAAGCGAGTGAAGATGGACGACGACCAGGCGAGCTGAGGCCGGCCTGAGGCGTCGTTACCATGCAGCCATGGATAAGTGGACGGTGGTTAGCCACCAAAGCAACCGCGCGATCGTTCAAATCGCTGGCTTCGATAGTGAACTATTTGCGTATGCTCTCCGGTGTGGTCCTGCGTTACCTGCGTTACGTAAGGTCAGAAGTCTGCGGGCTCGGAGCTAGTTTTTGAACTGATGTGACCTTGTTTGACCTTGTTTTAGATAATGATGTATATTTGGGTTAAGTCTGTTGCCTGATGATCTGTGACTGTAGAGTTGCTCGAGGGCTATTGAACCGCAGAGGTGGGTAGGATTGCCGCGTGACACCTTCATCGGGTCGCATCGCATAAGGACAGTCACTTGTGCAGCGTGACAGACGTTTGGGTAGATCTGTCGCTTGTGTAAGCTGTTACGGTGCTCTATATCTGCTATGATATGTGAAACGGTTTTTGAACTTGTATCGGCAATACATTATGCAAAAGATCGACATCCGTCTATTCTCTCAGCGTTAGAGTCAGGGACACGGCAGTGGAGTAATTACCGCCAACGCTGTCTCGCTCCCCGGCGTGTCACTCGTCTGCGGCTGTCCTGCTACAATGAGCGGACATGTCACCGTCGAATGTCACCGCTCGGCTGACATTTTCCTGCGGCGCTGCCAGTCGACGGCGACGCTCGGCGCCGGAGAGTGACGACGCGCGCCGGCCGCCGCTGGTGTGTCAGCCCCGCCGCCGGGTCCGCGCGTCCATCGCCTGTGCACAGCTGGGAGTGCTGGTGGCCGCTCACGCGAGTGACCAGTCCCTACCACGCTGTTGGCGGCATGGAGCTACGGCGCACTCCCTGGAGAGTGGTGGTCCTCTGCCTGTGCTGCGCACCCGCGCTGGGTAAGCTATCTGTCTATCTTTGGCTGCGGAGACGGAGGCGAGGCTTGACGTCACTTTACCTTCAGCTGTCCAATGTGTGATGGATTGATTGGTTCCGGCCCCGGTGATGCCACTTGCCTGCCCACTGTCACTCAAAGCGTGATCTATGGGTTCGGCATTAATGTAAATGTCCGTATTTTTGCGTCTTGTAAGATAAGTCGAAGTTTAAAAAATAAACAAATTCAAAAATATTTGTCACGCTTGCGTTTAAATTCGAGTAATGAGCGGCATGCGTTTTCTGTTTCTATGCCGTTTTTGTGGCTTTCTAAGGCTGAGATGTGTTGCAACTCGATCATTAATGGAATGAAGTATCCTTATTCAGCTCATCATGGGGTGAGTGAAGTCCTTTTCCCTGGATGTCAGGTCTGTTGGAGGTGTGAAAATGACCTTTCGTTTATAGTCTATCCCTTCTATCTCCATGTGGTTGTAGATCGCCTTAACTGTACAGGCGAATACCTTACGGTGAGTCTACGCCTGTGTAATGGTGAGCCAGTAGAGTGCTTTTGTTCCTTGTCTTGGGATGAACCCTACAAATACTTAGGACTCGTAATTTTTGGGGTAAAAATGAAGCGTTTGGACTGGAGGAATACCTCACTTCTATGATGTACATGTGGTCAACGAAAGCCGTGGGTGGGCACGCTGCGCAGACGCCGATGTTCGAGCGGGGGTAATTCCCCATTTCCGTGACCCTTGGATCCGCCTATGCTGCCGGCAGTGTGACACTTACTACCCAGTTTGCCTCATGGGCATCTGTCGTACGGGCAGGAACGGTTACCGAGGGCACGGCCTCCCCGGCTCCATTGTAACTTACTATTTTCTAACATCCGTAAGCTCACCTTGGATCAAAACGGTCTGATGTGACATTTTGCATGATATGTTTAGATACAGTATTGCCGGTGATATTAACACTAAGCTTCAAGTCGAGACTGCGCGATGTGGCCTACATTTGGCCTAGCATCCAGCTAAGGTTTCATCGTTGGGTTATATATCAGATATGTTTTAGCGGCTGTAGTTCAGCCCTTGAAACATCAACGGAAGTATCGTTTCTCTGTCAACATACACAGGATTGATCCGTATAGCTTCACGTCATCTCATGGCTTCTGATTTTTTCCACATAAAGCCTCAGCAGCTGACGTGCCCGAAAACCCCAATCATCATCGGCTTCTGATTTTTCACAGCTTATGTGGTAATTAATGGACACAAAATCAGATGTCCCATTGTTTCGTGAAAAGATAGTCGGTATGGTGCGTATATGTACGATTATGTGTTGCGAAAATTTTTATTAGTAAACTACTGCAGACAGTTCTATGACTATGCGTGGTTTGAATATTATCACTCTCTGCCTCGCCTCGCTGGTCTGGGGACACATTGGCGGCTGGTCTGGGGACGCATTGGCGGCTGGCCTGGGAACACATTGGCGGCTGGTCCGGGGACACATTGACGGCTGGTCTTGGGACACATTGGCGGCTGGTCTTGGGACACATTGGCGGCTGGTCTGGGGACGCATTGGCGGCTGGCCTGGGAACACATTGGCGGCTGGTCTGGGGACACATTGGCGGCTGGTCTGGGGACACATTGACGGCTGGTCTGGGGACACATTGACGGCTGGTCTGGGCACACCTTGGCGGCTGGCCTGGGGACACATTGGCGGCTGGCCTGGGGACACATTGGCGGCTGGTCTAGGGACACATTGGCGGCTGGCCTGGGGACACATTGGCGGCTGGCCTGGGGACACATTGGCGGCTGGCCTGGGGACACAATGGCGGCTGGTCTGGGGACACATTGACCGCTGGTCTGGGCACGCATTGTCAGTTAGGTGGGCACGCATTGGCAGCTGGAATGGGGACACATTGGCGATGTATGAGCTGATCGGACCTCCGGTTCCGCCTGCAGCCGGGGATCCTCCAGCCCCACCCAATGAGTCCCCTGCATCGGAGGCGGGCACCTCTCCCGACTCCTCAGCTACGAGCTCGCCCGCCAAGGAGGACGACACCGCCACTGAGCTGCTGCCGCTGTCGGACGACGACGACCCAGCCTCCTCCCCGGTGGTGCTGTCGGCGCCCATCTCCGACTCGGAGGTCTCTGACAACCTGCGGTCGGCCCCGCTGCGGAGCGGTGACCTGCCCGGCGGCGTGGGTCTGGGCCTGCGGGTGAACTCGGGTCAGGTGCTGTACAGCTGTCCGCCTGTGCGGCTGGGCTTCAGGCAGAGACCGCTGACCCTGCTGCACGGACAGGCCTTTGACATGCCGGGCCAGTGTCGGGAGCTGGCCTGCCGCAGTATACCCGGCAGGGGACACCACCGGCTGCTGATGCGCTCGTGAGTGGAGGTATCGCTGCTGCTGCTGCTCAGGGAGGGGGACGTCCCGCGGGGGTTAGATTGCTCCTCAGCGAAATCTAGCCAATGCTTCACATATTTTCCTCCTGGCTTAATACACTAGGACTGCTGAGTGGCTTATTTATATTTTGTGTTGTGCTACACGAATACGCAGTTTTTCACGCCATATATATTTGGCGGAAATGTATCTTGTATTGAAAAGTTACATATACTTTTGCTCGGGCATGGTGAACGAATTATAGTTCATGGCCTGTGGTTTAAGACCAATTTGTCAGATCGCGAAGGGTAAAAATGGTTAATAATTTACGTATTGATGGTTCGGCAAACGCCTTGCTTACCAAATGAAATCACATGATGAACTCACTCCGTCGCATTGTGTTTTTTTTGTGGGACTGCTTCTATCAGGTTTTGATGCGGTTCATAGACGTATGAGGAGTTGAAGGGTGAGCCGCTGCCTTCCCTGGCATGTGAGCATGATACACGCTTGCAAGGGCTGTAATACGGGGAATCAGTTTCTCTATCATGGTTTCTGTTTACCTCGTCCCTATCCAAACCATTCTGTTTCCGCTTGGTGACTATCTGTTGCAATTTGCAGGTGCGTTCTTCCGACCAGGAGCAACCCGTGTGTGCCCAACAAGCGGCTGCGTTTTCCCGACTGCTGCCAGCGCCCAATCTGTCCAGGGACGGATCGACGACTGCCCGCCACTGCCCGCGCTGCGAACGCCTCGCAGCCGTCCCCCGAGAGAGCCTCGGACGCGGGACCTCCTGCCCCGCCCCCCGCCGGACCTGCTCCTCCCCCGCCGGTCCTGCTCCTCCCCCGCCAGTCCTGCTTCTCCCCACGCCAGTCCTCCTGCTCCGCCCCCGCCGGCCCTCCCCCTCCTGATGTGTCCGGGCAAAGAGGGCAGGATAGCACTGATGCTACTGTTGAGGTTGCTCCGAGGTCGGAATCCGAGGACAGCGATACATCGACATCGTCGTCAGAGTCTTCGAAGTCGGCTCGTGAAGCAGAGGCTAAAAAGACCTCCAAAAAACCTTTTGCACCTTCGGTTCTCTCAAGTCGTGGTAAACCTTCGAACACTGCAGTAGGTAAGGAGACATCGTCAGACGGGAAGAAGAAAGCAGATAAGCCTGTGCAGCCGAAGAAAGCACCAAGTGCCTCAAATAAAACTAAATCTTCACAACCGGACACATCTAAAGAAGAATCTGAAAGATCCGATGGACCAGCACCTCCGGCTCCCACTACCTCCTCGCCAGCGCCGCCGCTGCCGCCTCCGCCGACGGTGCAGCCACCTGCTGCGACGGAGGCGCCGCCTCCGGCCACGGGACCGATGCCGCCCACCGCCACCACCGCCGCCCCGGAGTCGGCGGTGCTGCCACCTGGGCCGCCATCTGACCGTCCGCCCACTGCTGACCCTGGAGAACGGAAAACAACCCAGTCCCCGCCGAAAGCTGAGCCTTCATATGGCGGCTCGTCGGAACAGAGCGGACCAGGGTCTAACCAGACGCCAGACGCAGCCACTGATGATGGTGATGGAGCGAGTCCGGACGACGGCAAAGATGATGGAGTGAGCCCAGACGACGGCGGTGACGAGACGAATAATGTCAGGCCGGTGGCCCCACCAACTCCACCATCTGAAGAGGACCGGTATATTTCCCCACCACCGGGCTCAGCACGGTTACCGCCTCCCCGATACCTCCTGATGACCATCCTCTGTACCCCCACGTGGGCTCGGACCCTGCACCCCTCCCGCCGGGTTGGGACCCAGGCCCTGCACCGGAGGAACCACCTGGGACTACTGAGGACGCACCAAAGACAGGACATAAACCAGAACTCGAGCCTGTGCCGACGATTGCATCAAGGTGGCGGTTCCTGCTCCGTCACCCATCCTCTTTCAGTAGCGACACCGAGAAGGGAAGAGGCAAGGTGCGTGTGTTCGAGGTGCGTCTGAAGGAGCCGTTGCCACCGCGGCCGCCGCCTTTGCTGCCGCCCTCCTCGCTGGCCGATGAGAAGCCTGCCACTCGGCGTCGCGTGCGCACCTGGGTGGTGATGCTTCGACCCCGGAAGCCTGCGCTGTCACCCCCGATGCCGCCGCCGGCGGGTCCGGTGCCTCCCGGTCCGCCGGGCAGCCCCAGCGCACCAGAAGGACAAATAGACGTGATCTTGGATCCGCGCGGTATCCGAGCCCCGAAAGTAGGTAACAATACCCGTGTCTTTGAAGTTAGCATAAGACCGGTTTCAAGACGTTTCCGGCCATGATTGTAGAAAGTGAGTGAAAACTTAAGGTATCAGATAATGACACTGGCTCAGCAGTACATTCTTTTTGGATGCGAAATGCTCCCAGAGTGTAAAAATCAGTATTTTCATCACTAACTTCTTCATCAGAAATTTTGGAACGATGCTTTGCAATGTCGTGGGATTTTTGAATTACTTGAATAATTTAAAACGTGCACCAACCAGATATATTGCTGTAGAATAGAAGGATCGTTCCTCCAAGCAGGTTTTCCCTACCGGTAAAGCCATTTAGATGATGATGACACGAAAGCTTTCCTTCTTCTCACTGCTTGCGCTTTGTGTTGAAGAATGCTGGTGGGGTGACGACATCACGTTGTTGAATTCCCCATCTCCATTTTGGAATCTTGTTTGGGCTTTTCGGGCACCACAGGTCCGGGAAAGCAACATGTCTAGTGTAGTTTTAAAGGCTGTGTGAGAAACATGGGTGAGGTCTTTCAGCTGTTGACTTTTGCTGTTCTGACTTATTATCAGAACAGAAAAAGTCTTATAGAGAGTAAAAATAAGGATTTTTTATTGCTGTGTAGAATATGTATAGCTGAAGGGGATTGATTATACCGAAGGGTCTGACTTGATAAGATCGTATTGCATGCGTCTACTCATGGTTGAATGAAGTTAGACATTTTTTTCGTGTGCCGGAGCACCTAGTTTAGAGACTTTTGTCATCTCCCAGCTTAGCTCGCACCCCGCTGGGGTCGCTGGCGTGACGTGCCTCGCTGGGGGGAGCGTATACCGCCCCCCATCCTCTGTATCTCATTTCCTGGGAAGACTACAGGAAAATTATGGGCGGCGTTCGAAAGCTTTTGCCGAGCCGAAGAGGAATTATACGAATTATTTTTAGGTCCAGCCAACATTGAGGTCATCATCAGTCAAAGCAGGTTCTATATCCTCACGACGGGGCATGATGGTATATTTTCCCGTATTGTTTTTTTTACTAAGCGGAGCTGGAGCAAATCTTTAGGCATCGTTGGGAGCCGTCTCATCGTGGTGAATCAAATAATGAATGTGATCATGTTAGGTAAAGTGGTGAAAGTGACCTGACCTTAAGCCAGTTCAGGGTCACAAGATGACCTGGTGTGGTCGTGTTGCACATGAATCGACCCTCCGTGACAATATTAGCACAATGAAACCAAAAGGAAAGAAGTATATTAATTCAGTGCGAAGTTACTCGCAAAAGAATCATAGTCTGCTCAGGTGGCCTAAATCGACCTTTAACCCCCGCCCCGGGGGTGTCTGAACACTCCCCTCGGGTTCGGGCACGGCAGCGCTTTGCGCCGCCGTACTCGGCACACCTTATCCTTGGTAAATTCCGCAACTTTCCTAAAAAATTTATGGTTGGGTCGTCTCAGGTCAGGTCACCATTGTAGGTCAAGTGACCTCACCTCCAAAATGTTTAAGGTAGCATAAGTAAGAAATGGGTGAATCTATCGGATTTAAACTAATATCACACAATGGGCCCACTGAGTGCTACAAAATATGTTCCGGGATTTTTCATATCAATGACCTAAGGTTAGGTAAAGATGTTGGTGATTTCCTCTCCATTGGAAATGAATGGGGAAAACAGGAATTTGACTGTATTTGTGTAAATACAGCTGATCATACCTTGGTATTCTCCAAATCGTATCCTGGGCTATTTCCAGGTTCACGTTGCAATTTTTTACGTTTGATCTCTGAGAGGTCATCTCGGGCTGCTTAAGCAGTTTTCAGACTTGGGTCGATAACTTTGCAGAAAATGGTGATACAGCTTTTATTTTGATACCATTACGTTTGGATTGCTATTGCGAGTCTACTGTTCTGCATACTTACTATATTAGTTTGGGAAGTGACCTTGACCTGACCTGAGGTCAGGTCATTTTTGTGTTTTGACCTAGTATGGTCATACATCATTCGATTCGCCGTGACACTATCCCAAATCCAGAGCGAGCTTCTTGATTCTTGAGTCCAAATCCCTTTGCCCCCTCTTGGTCCAGTCCCTGGTGGGTTCTGATGGCCCTGTGGAAGTTGGCGAGGATTTCATCTAGTGAAGGGCTAATCACTCATCTTTTGCAACTAATACAACTTCGATAGCAACTGGACAACCTGTTCGGACACGAACCGTCGTACCAAGTTGGTTTACCTGCGCACATTTTAGAGATCGCCCCCCCAAAATGAGATTTTCTGGCCAGGAGCATTGTTCCGGGGGTTTGGACGGTGCTCCTGCCGAATACCGATTGGATCATCCTGAGCCTTCAGTCTTCGCATGCCTTGTACTCTGCACAACAAGGCACGTATTCGTCCTTGCTGGCATCCCACCCCACCCTCGTTTACCTTTTGGGGAGGCTGATTTTCAGCCACGGGCTGACGCTGCACCCTGCTGTACAAACGCCTTAATGTCTTGCAGGGTTTTCTTCTCTAGCGCAATGGTGTCAGTTCATTTCCAACCACTGGTTGGCAGTATCTTGATGACCTGTTCGCCGGGACCTTATGTTATTATTTGCGGCAGGTTAAAACGCTAGCATTGCTCTGTCTCAACGTAAGTCTGCTGCCGTTCTTGTTCGGATTGCAAAGATGGTCTTGTGGAAATCTGAGAATAGCCAGAGGGGGGGCGTTTAGTGTCATAGAAAGCTCGTGAGTATTCGGACCAAATGTTTGAACCCATAGCCTGCATGGAATAGCCATGGCCTCGCCAGGCGAGTGTCCGCGACAGCATGATAACCCAAATCCACTGTGTCCATTTTACTGACCACAACCAAACGGCCGCCAAATGCACTGTGTCGTATTCGTTACGCGCATATTAATACCTATACGCCGTTGTATTAGCATACGCCATTATGTACAAAACGCTTCTGGGGAAGGTAACAAAAGATGAGTGATACACCGACGCGTTGATTGAAAACAACACATATGAGGTTAGGCTTCCGTCGCGTGGTCTTCTGCCAACTATTCGGCGAGCGCGCTCCAACCACATCTAACATAAAGAACTCCACGCTCTGCCCGATTAGGCGTTTATAGTCGTCGACGCATTGCTTTGCCGCAAGGCGAAACGCCAGAAATGTTTCGAACATTCGAATCTCAGAAGGCGCACTAGACGGCCGACGTCCACAAAGCACCAGTGACTGTAGGCAGATCCAGGACTTCTGATCGCGGGAGTATTGGGGCCAGATGGGCACCATTTTTGGACGGCGCAACCTATCAGGGGACGACAAATCTTACCACCGGGACGCCGGGAATAAGACCGCCCATACTCGCATCCTGGGGAGGAACGTTTTAGGGGGCGGAGGTCATTTCAGTGAGCGCCGAGGCTCAATCGGGGAGGTACGCGTCCCCCACTACCATGGCCCCCGCATCCGCCTGCGCCGGAGGCAGACTACTACTGACTACATGTTTCAGATTGCTTGGGTGCCGCCTCCGGCCCCTATCAACTCCGGCACGCTGGCGTCAGTACACAGCTACGGAGCCACGAGCCTGCTGCAGATTACTGTTCGTAACGTGAACAGTGTCCGCGAGACAGCTGCGGCAGCTGGAAACGTGCCGTCTGATCGTCCCGCTGTTGTTCCAGGTGATTTTGCGAGACTCTACCTCGGCAGGCTGAAGAACACTCTAAGACATAGTCAGATCGGGTAGCACGGCTCTGGAGACCGTGGAAACATACAGGCGACAGACAGACGCGACACGTCACATTCAGTCTTGTGAGATTCTGAGTAGTCCGCCAAGTTGATAAATAAAACACCCAACACTGCTGAAGAGCCACGCTTGTTCGGGCGTGATCCAAAGTCGCGACCTACATCCACCGCATCATATCACTAGCTAACGCTGCACCTTTGACGAGTCCGCTTTAGCTGCACCGTTCCCGGACAAGAAGCCGGCCAGTCTCTGGAGTCCTTTAAAGCATCGCCACTGGCGGGCCTGCGTCTGCACCACTATTTACACGTATGTGTGTCCATGAGTGTCACACAGGTTTTGCAGTGCACTTTGCAGCACCACACGAATTTGCAGTGGCATCGCTCGGCTCGCCGCACCACCTGTGGACGCAGAAGTGAGTCATTCGGGACGTCTGCAGGTGAACATTTAATTTTGTGATTCTAAGATCAGATGAAAAACACTGGCAGCGAAACTGAAGGGGCACCGGGGCACCGTGCCCCCCCAGTCTGCAAAGTATAGCAGCAGGCCAGACGCGTCGCACCAGCCATCTAAAATTCTCGCACCGCCAGCCACCAAAAACTCGCACCAATCTGCCATATACCAGGGAGAAAAACGCACCCACTCCTACCCACACGATGCAATGCTACCTCTCTTATTAGTTAGTTAGTTGAGGACGTTTTATAAGGCCCCCTCCTGTGTCTTTACAACCATTTAGCCATTATTTGTTTGGTTTTTAGTGTCACCTTCCTCGCACCCGTCTCACAAATTCGCACCAGGTTGATAAAATTCGCACCACTCGCTCCTGTCTCCAAGGGCACTCGCACCGACGAGATCTCGTCGAAAATACCATACTTTGCACACTGCCCCCCCTTAATCATAAATTGTAACACTAACCCTATGGCGTTGATTGGAAAGAAATGAGTCGAAAAGTCCATGGTGCTCCCCTTACATGCGGACCTTCCGCAGTCACTGATCAAAACGAGAAAAAACGTCAATATCTGAAGCCGATTGAAAAAACCAACCATTTGTTACCCACTGAAACCTCCTGGCCCTTGCATGGTGACATCTGTCGGCCGGAGCTGGTACCTGAGTGTTGTAGCCGCGGCCGCAGCAGAGCAGGTCGCAGCTGTCTGGACCGTTGGAGTTTTTGCGACACTCGCGTCCCTTGGTGCCCAGTATACCCAGCTGGGGGTCGTGCAGGCAGTAGTTGGGGCTCTGGTCGATGTAGACCAGCTCGCGGCGTTTAGGCGCCTGCTGGCTGCGCCGGCCTCGGCCGCGGCCGCGCCTCCGCTTCCGCCGCAGCCGCCGGCGCCGGGTCGCCACCTGGACACCATCACCGCAAAAACCGGACGTGACAGCCAGAAATGATTCACTCATTCATCGACAGTTTCAACATGGCTGGGTACATGATGCATGGGGTTGCAAATTGATTTTCGATGTAGAGAACGATAAAGAAGCGGCTATCAAGATAGACGAATTGAACAACCGCAAACGGACCAAGTCGTGACTGAGTTATTTCCACCGGTCCAGCACATACGGCCGTCTGAGCGCGGTCCATTACAGGGGTGATGTCAGCCTGGGCTGACGGCGGCTGACAGTTACTGCAGAGCCGCCCAACATCCGTACCGGCGCTCCAATAACATGGAGATTAGTCGGGTCGCCCGAGTCTACGTTAGGCGCCGAGCAGCGCATTGACAGAAGCCCCGTGAAATGAGAGAGTCGCTTAAGCGGCGGGTGGCGGCTGGTTTTAGCGGTGTCTGCAGCCTACAGACAGTGCTGATAGTTTCTTCTGAGTAATGAGCTTTGAAATGTGCTTGCTAATACCAAATTGATGTGAGAGACATTGCGATAAATTATAATGTGGTGAATTTCGAAAAAAACGGATATAAATATTCTATCCATACTTCCGATATTTTAAAATTCCAGCCACGTTACGAAAAAATTGGGCTGGTATTTTTATTCAATTTTGATCTTTTGTTATTTTCAGCATCGCAATAACCTCGGCTTGCTTGAAGAAACCGCAATTCCCTTAAATCTTTTCCACTCGTCAAGATAAAAACACATCATCTCTATTTGATAGCCAAGTTTGCCTGCCCAAAAACAGACGCGTTTCTCACCTCAACTGAACGGCGGTAGCGCCGTTTGAGGAAGTCGCCGATGGAGTTGAAGGAGGGCATGGTGCGCCAGCAGGTCTTGAGCTCGCAGGAGCCGGAGACCCCGTGGCAGCGACACTGCATCTTCATCAGCGTCCTCACCGCCTGCCGAGGACGGTGCCGGGTCAGCTTCGCAACAGTGGTGCCGCCCTGACGCGGCCGGCTAAAAACAATAACTGAGTGATAGGTGGATGAGCAGTTTTAGACCGTGTAGAAAATGTCCTGAATCGGAACAAGGACCTGTTCGTATTTGAGATAGCTACCAGGAAATAGTTCTGCAGAATTAGCTCAGGCTCTTTTTTAGTGGGACGTCAGATCGCAGCACTGCCCTTGAAAACTGCCATTGAAGGAAGGGAATACCCCTTCCTCACGCAGTTTTTCTACGCTTAGAGCATGCTTCAGGATAACTTAACAGCTGTTCCAGAACTGTCGACAGAATACTCATGCAGCGCATGTGTATTTCTTTCTATCCAGAGACAATGGAGCAGCCACTGGGAGCCATCCGTTTCCATTAGCACGCTCAGAATATCTTCAGACGTTCCTTCCACTCTCCTGGCTCTTCCCAGCTCGGCCTGGGCCTATTGTGGGCGGATTTTCCGCGCGAGGAGCTGCGGGAAGCTGTTGTTGCGAGGTGGTCGTGTCCGCCGCCGCGGTCCGGGGCCACCGGAACGCACAACAATGCGCCAGGAGCGCCGCTGGCGGCGCACAGAAGCGCCGCTAATGCGCCGGTTTGGCGTCGGTGCCGCGGCCGAGAATGGGCCGACGCCTGAATGGACGGTATGCCCGTCACTCAACCGCCGCCAATTCTGATGCTAATCGCGGCGCCACCGAGAAGAATTGCCACTGGAGCTTGACACGGGGGTCCACGGCCGCGCCACTGTATCCACTGCCGCGCCAAAACCCACGCCCGCTCAGCCCACCGTGGTGGGTCTGACATCGCCAATCTTGATGTGGCAGACAGTGTTCTTTTTGTGAAATTCCCGATATTCATGAGTCCTTGTCAGGCTGCGGTTTTTTTCATTTGTTACGCATACACGCAGACGCTCGGTTACGACGTAACCGCCCTGTTTCAGCCCCGGGACGGTCACGACGCAGCAATCTGCATATGTCTCCCGTGGAGGATACAACGCGTCTGCCAACGGAAGGTTGCTTAAGCGCTCCACCAGAGGCTGCCTTCAAAACCACACATGGGAGCTATATAAACTTAAAAGTTTCGTGCGCCCGAAAGCCCAAATAACGAAAACTACTTAGATACATAGGAGCCACCACCTCAGTCAGCACGGGCAAAATGACGAAGCCCTCTCAAAACTACCGTAATTTACTCCACTTTTTCAAACAACCCACCCACAGGATTGTTGTAACACTCGGCAGAAGCGGAGGACGGGCATGTGGCCACTCACCAGCCTGCCGGCCTCGTTGTTGTGCAGGTTCATCAGGCGTCGTGAGTCCGTCGCTTTTAGCGCCCGGTCCGGGGCGTCCACGAACTGGCGGGCGAAGTTGATGCCGAAGCGGACGTCATCGCTGCAACACAGCCCAGTGTGAGATGGGAGACGCCTGCACTGCTGCAGTCCTTTAGAGAGGTCTTACTGGACCCAGCATGGGTAAAGCCCCGCTCACATAATCACGATTTTGGTCACGGTTGACTACGCGTTGAGCGTTTGTGAGTTGCCGTAATCTAGTATTGAGCAACATCGGGGGGAATCTTACAGAATCGTGCCCATTCGTGGGCATTCTTTAGCCATCAGACAGCAGCTACGATAAGTTTCAGCCGTTCAAAATCATCGTGGCCAGTTGTTGGAATGTATGTGCTTGTGGCCATTTGAGAGGCAGGAATGTCCCTCCGAACGTCCCATTATCTGTTAAATCGTGGGAGGTTACAGTCGATCATGAACAAAATCGTGATAGTGCGTAGCCCTGGCCAGAGGGAGGGCTGCTCTTAGCATTGGTTCTGTCATTTTTACTTGCAACACATTTGTTTTATATATTTTAAGAGGTATGGCTCAAACGCGTCTGGCTTATGAGGCATGTCTTAAAAAACCTGAAACAAACTACGTAAATGGCCATGATTTTACTGAAACAAATAAAAGCGAGTGTATCTAACATACGCGTCATACGCGCCGGGGAGCTCGGTCCCCACTGCATGGAAATTTGCCAATTTCAGGCGAAGTTGAAAAGAAAATGAAAAATAAAACGCTTATCACCGGTAGTGGCGGATACAAGGGGCGAGGCTAGGGAAGCTCAAGCCCCTCCTCCATCGAAACGTCAGTGTCTATAGTATGTGCAAAGATATAGCCGGAGGCTGCCCCGAGGCAATAGCAGGGAGGCTCGAGCCCCGTAGCCTCCTCCCCAGGCCATTTTTTAACATGTTAACTGGGGGGCCATTTGCCCCCCAGTCGGCCGAAATGCCCCCCCCAGTGACCGGAAATTGCCCCCCCCAGTGAAATAAACAAAATATGACTTAAACATCAATAAATGCAAACCCACATAACGAACATAAGAGAGAACACTACCCGATAATGATAATTTAGATTTATTGCTGGTGCCAAATTGGCAATCCACAAAAGTTGTGTTAAACAATTTTTTTCCGTGGATGTTTCCTCCATCGTGCAAAGACGAAACAAAGCGCATAGTTACGGGAAATCCCGGCAAAGCGGTCTCAACATCAACTAATCACAACGCTGGAGATGAACGCTGGCCTACAACCAATCAAACATCATGTTCTATCCGACCAGAAGCTCACACCCTAGTCGGTATCGTAAGGTTGTATGATGCTCTCATTTCTCACGAAGTCAGTTGTGAGCTCGTTCGTGGATTAGACGGGACACGGTGAAGTCAAAGCGCGTAAGACAGGTTGCTGGTGTGGCAGTATGAAGTGCTTAGTCTTTTTATTTATTATTGTGGTGGTAGCATACATAAACGTCAGGGGCCAGCCAAACTTCATACATAGAAGTGACTTCAAACTTCAAACAAACTTCAAGCATAAAACTGAGGGGGCCAGCCAAACTTCAACCTGATGCTGACAACAAACTTTCCACGTTAGTACCAAAAACTGTTCGAATTTGGGGTCCTCGCTGCCTTCCGCAGCGGCTGGTTATATAAATTTCCGGTTTTCCCCATTTTGACTGAGATCAAGAACTTGCTGGTCAAGAAGTGGGTGGGGGGGAGGGGTGGGGACAAGCCCCCTGGTCTCCCCTTTTCCGACGCTTGTTGTAGCATGCGTGAAATTTATAGTGAGATCGCTGCATCAATTTTTTTCTGCAAAATCGATAAGTTGTTAGCTGACTTTTATCATAGATTCCTTGATGTTGAAAATGGGGAGAGATTATATATTCGGCCACGGCCCTTCGTTAGAATCACAAAACTATCTCCCGAGAAACCCTTCCAAGAAGGAAAGAGCTGGTGACGCCATATGACCGACATATGGTGCATCGTAAGCCTAAACAATTATTAGCTGGTTTTTGTACTACATGCCCTAGATGATTTTGACAGCAAAAGTCACACATCATAGAAGGTATGCATATAAAAACCTATCTCGATTTAGCCTATGAACGACTTGTGTTCGATGCTATAGGAATGTACTTAACTTGCCACACTCATAAAGAAAAATAAGAAAATCACCTTTTCATTTGGAATACATTGCATCAGCGTCAGCCAAAATCCCTTCCAACAGGGTGAGAGTTGGCGACGCCGTATGACCCTGGCAGTTGATGCGTCGTTAAACCCCCCAACAATGATTATTATTATTGAGCAGCATCAGGGCTGCCAGGATGGCCATTTCGTAGCCAAATTCCTCGAATTGGGCCTTTTTGTCGTGTTTAGCCCCGCGATTTTTTCGGTTGGCACTTTCATGGAATCTGGCCTTTTTGCCCCTTTTTCTAGCTGTTGGCAACTAAGCTATTTCTGGTTTTTACCTTGCATAAATATGGCTTATTTTTACCTCTTCCGCTCTGGAATACGATATTCTGACACCGAAAAGCAGCAAAGCAGCAGCAAAACTGGTTTGGTGGTGGAAGGGAGGGACAGAACTTTGTTAAAAACACGATCCACAAAAATGATGGCCACCGAAAACCGGACTCAAAGGATGCGATACTATAGGCGCCTTTTGGGTGAAAAGGTGATGGCAAAGTGCGCCCTCTGAGGCTCCGCTCTCCACCCACTTACCAAAATCATAGAGACGCCACTGTTCAAGAGAAAAAAATGAATAGTTTGAAAAAAGAGAAAGCATTAAATATTAGCGGGGAGTGGTGCGGTCAAGATGATTAATGATGCTAACAAATGATCTGGTTATGAGGATAAAATCATGTAATGATCACGCGGGATTGGAAGAGTACCCCTGGCTCAGTATTAAATGGGTGGTGTGCTTAAGAAGTATTGCGTCAAGTCAATATCAAATTGTCTACAATCAATTTTAAACAGTGATACAAGATGCTTTTTCTGCGGGCTTATGACTACCGTTAGGGGTTGTTTTAGCATCAATCTGGCTTTTGTGGTATTTATTTGGCTATTTTAGTGAAAATGAAATTTTGCCCCTCTTTGGCCCTTTTTCTAACTCGGTTTGACCTTTTTCACCGAAAAATGGCAACCCTGGGCAGCATGTATAATCTGGAATAACACCAAAATTGAGTAACATTTTATTACCACTAACGTGTCTAAGTTTTATTAAACCCCCTCAAAATGGGGTATTGATCTCTTGAAGACACTATAACGGCCAGCACAAAGAATGCCCCCCCACTGACTTTTCCTTAAAAAATGCCCTGCTCCTCCCCCACCCTGAGAGTAATACCTAGATCCGCCACTCATTGCCAGTATGTGGCAATGTTAGCAAGGAGTCCAAATCTGACGAGTTTCTAGTTCTAGAAGGGAAAGTTTCTTGTCAGGAGGAGGTTGAAGATTAGCCCTCACTTTCGTATCGATGGCGACAATTATGGTATCTAAACACGGACGCTTTGTAGAAAGCTTCTTAGCCCGCGGTGATAATGGTAGTTTTCGGAATTGTCTTTTCTATTCTGGATATTCATGGCCGTAATCTTACAAACATTTAGATACAAACAGGAAAACATGAGCGCAAACCGGCTGCCTGGAAAGACATCTGGACTTCACAAGCACATAGCCTGATGTCATGGAAAAGTGGCTTAATAACCCACACCCCCGTTTCAATACCTAAAATCGTGACTCAGACGAACACCCGTGAGTCAGTACAACTCTCTCAAGATCATCACGACGGTGTTCAAACTCTACGGCGACAGCTCACACATTTTGCCGACTACACCAGCATCTCCGGACAAACCTACCTGCAGCCGCCCCACTTCCAGCCCTGCGGCGTCGACCTGCCCTCGGAGGTGAGGTCGCAGGTGCAGACGGTGAGGTTGCCGGAACTGCAGGCCTGGGTCACCGCGTGTACCACGCCGGCTGACGTCACCGCGTACACAAACGCAGTCTCCTTGCTACCTGCGAACGCACACCCAGCGTACTGGTCAGAGTGGATGAAAGGTAACGTGCTCAGAGCAAAGGACTGCAACAAGAAGTGGTTGAACTTTTCAAATGATTCAAAAGGCATGCGGTCGTCGCCCCAGGCTAGCGGTAAGATCAGTATTATGTTATTCTTTCATCGCCTGTCGTTAACGCTATACGGCTCTGTTTTTAGAGATGTCCATAATTTTTAGGTATGCTGACGGGCCTGGAGTTTCCGACTTATTTCCAGCGTAGTTTCTTCAAACACCTCTTTGCGCCAGGTTCACCCCTAAACTGTTGCCGGAATTTCCCTTTCAGAGGTTTCCTGTCTACTCTGTTGTTTGACCATTAGCACCCAAAACACTGTACGAAACCCCCGCAGGGGACCAATTTTCATCTGCCCGACTTGTTGGCACCTGCTGACTGGTCCGGCACATGGATAATTGGGTACGGGATGTGACGACACCCGCGACCCCAGTTGGCAAGATGGGTTTCGCCCCCGCCTTCGGGCGAGAGGCCAAATCGAAACTGCCATCCTCATCCTTTCCTGGCCTTCCTAAATTCAAATCCCACCAACTCCTTGTTCCTTTTCCTCTTCTTTCCTTATTTCCTTGTGTATCCATGCCTTTCCACCCGTATCCTTTCTGTCCACTCCTAAATACCCCTCCTATCCACTGTCTGCGATGTCTGGCCCGGCGTGTCTCCGTGGGTGGCGGGGATGTGTGCACTCTTGAGTGTGGACATCTCGGTCGCGTGTGGCGCGCGGCTGGGCTGGACAGCGCAGACCGACCCTCTTCCTTTTCCAACCCATAACTTCCCAGTTACCCACTTTTTCCCAGTGTCATGGACGTCCCCTCACGTGCCTATGATTCCTGGATGGTCTGGGTGTATGTGGGCCTCCGGCTCGTGTGACTGACGATTGGATCCCTCTAATCGCCGGCCCTGCAGGCCGGGGGCTCGCTTCTCTCGGACCAGCCGGGAATCAGTTGTGACGAGCAGGTGGTAGTCGCCTGCTCCGATGAGGCCGTGTGGGGGCGCCTGTCTTTTTAAGGTGAGCTGCGCACCGACCCGTACCCCGGGATGAAGGAGTCCTGGTAGCTGAGCTGAGGTAGGCGCTGTTATGGTTCGTGTGCCTCTAGCAACACTCTACTTTGGTCTGGATTTCCGCAAGGGCGGGGAACTCTTGAAGGCATCGACAAGAGTAGCAGCATTGTAAAAGTCTGTCGGCCTTTGGTGGGGCGCGGCTGCCCCTCCCTTCCTGGGTGAGGTCCCGACTTCACCCGGGGAGGGAGGGGTGTCCGCGCCCCGCCCGGGGTCGTCCAGGCTAGGTGCAAGGGGGACCGTCGTCGGGGCAGTGGGGGTTTGGTGAGTCTCTCTCCCCCTCTGTAACGGCGGCGTCTCCCCCGTATAGCCAGCCCGTGCGTCGTCTCGCCTCGTAGCACCCTCGTTGGAAGGGGGCGCACGTGGCTGGTCGAAATAAATCACTTTTCCATGGATACTCAAAACTCCTCCGAACCAAACGACCCTCCTCCTGCTGATCCCGTTGTTAACCAACCCATCGCTGGCCACCCACGCCCCCACCAGGGGATGGGCTTCAACACCCGTCGCGGTCAGAGCCTCGAAATGACAACACGAAACCATCTAACCCACGGGTGCTGATAGTGCGAGGTGTTCATGGCTCGCTATCCAGCCTCTCACCTTTTCAAAGAAAAGAAGCATGCGATCGCCTTGGGAAAATACTGAGATGCGACTGCCTGAAAGACGGGAGCTGGGAACTGGAATTTGTGGAAAGCAGAGAAGCAGCAAGGGCACTAAACGTTAGTGAGCTAAGCTACACACGTAGGGAAAATGGTGTACGCAGACTGACCAAAACAAAAGTGACTGTCGAGACCCACAGGACCAAAAACTTCTGCAGGGGTGTGATTAGGTGTTTTGAACTAAGAGGTGTTACTGACGATGAAATTCTAGATGGTTTGGAAGAGTTTGGCGTAGTGGGAGCGAGGAGAGTGAGGACGAAGCGTGGAGGAGAGGAGAAAGAAACAGACACAGTTATATTAACTTTTGATGGTTTAAACTTACCCCCAGAACATATATATTGGATACACGAAGGTGAACGTGAGAGCCTACATTCCTAACCCAATGCGTTGCTTCACTTGTCATCGATACGGACACACGACCTCATCATGTAGAGGAATACGAACCTGCGGCCAGTGCGGAGCATCAGACCACGTGGCAGCAGACTGCACGTCGTCTACCCACTTCTGTGTTAACTGTGGGGAGGGCCAGACCCCCCACACAGTGTTCGACCGAAAATGTCCGACACTCATGAAAGAGCGCGAAATTATGAGCATGAAAGTGAAGGGTCGACTAAGCTTTCGGGAGGCTCGTGATGCATACGAGGCCTCCCACCCCCGGAGGTCGTATGCTCAGATGGTGGCAGCGGGGGCGCCTGCTCCTCCCAGGGTGACTCCTGAAGAGTTTCTCCGCTCCCTGACTGTGGCGGATTTCATCCGCCTGGCAGGGAGCATGGGCCTGGTGCTGTCGCACCGGCCTGCCACCCCGGTGTCTGCGCCGGTGGCGAAACCCTCCCAACCTCCACCACCCCCACCCTCGACATCTGTTGGTGGGGAAGCGCTCGGGGGCGAGACTTCCCTCGCCCCTGAGGCCCCGCCCCCTACGCCGGTGGATAGCGCTGGAAGTAGGCGGGTACTTGCCCCTGCTCCTCGGGACCCCGAGGAGCCGGGAGGCTGGACCGTCGTGGGTCCTAAGGGGAAGCAAACCTCTGCACGACACCGTCAACGGTCACCTATTGTGGCCCCCGATGAACATAGGTCTCAAACCCCACCTCCGCCGCAACATATATCGCAGGTCACGGCACCATCGGTCAAAACCACCGTGACCGCTCCTCCAACATCTTCTTCAACCTCGGTGGCCTCAGTGCGGAGGAACTTTGAGGCAGTGACGCGGGGAAGGTCGCCGGTGAAACGCCCGGCTGGGAGCCCTCCCGACCTTCCCCAGCAGGCTTCGCGGGCACGCGGAAACTCAGTGGAAGGCAGTAGATGCCGCGGTCCCGCCCGGAGTCGGCTCGGTGGCTCTGGTGCGGTACCAGCAAGGAATCCCTACGGGGGCTCTGGGCCCCCGTGGAAGGGTTAGATCTAGTCTTTCTGTCACTAAGCCCGTTTCTTCTTATCTAAATGACATCCATAATCCAATGGAATTGCCGAGGTCTACGCGCTAACTTCTCTGATCTGCAGAGCGTTTTATTTGACTATGATCCAAGGATTCTTTGTCTGCAGGAGACCAAATTATCCCCTGGAACCAGCCTTAAATTGCGTCACTTTCAGACTTTTAGGAAAGACGTTTTCAGTTCCACCATTGCGTACGGCGGCGTAATGGTGGCAGTCCACCACTCCATTCCATGCTTCCCTGTTCGCTTGCACACGGTCCTGCAAGCAGTAGCCGTCCGAGTGGACTTAAGCTTTGCCAAAATTACAGTATGTTCTATATACCTTCCTCCTGGCGGCAGCATTGATTTGCCGGGCCTTAATAATCTTACAGACCAACTCCCAACCCCTTTCGTCTTACTAGGCGATTTTAATGCTCACAACCCAGCGTGGGGATCGCCGTCAGACCGTGCAGACCCCCGTGGTCGAACGGTGGAACGCTTCCTTCACCTAAATTCCCTCTGCCTTCTGAACACTGGCCGCCCTACTCACTTTTCTATGCCCTCTGGCTCGGTCTCTGCTATAGACCTTTCAGTCTGCTCTCCGTCTCTTCTACCCCAGCTCAGCTGGCGCACTCTTGACGACCTTCATGGGAGTGACCATTTTCCCATTGTTATCGGCTCAACCCGGTCGGCGGCGCCGCTGATCCTGCCATCCCGGTGGAACCTCCGGAGGGCCGACTGGGAGGGTTTCCGGGGCGCGTGCGGCCCCTTAAACGTCCCTGCGGAGACTTCGGCAACGGAAGCAGTGAAACGGTTTAATGATATGATCATTTTAGCTGCGAACCAGTTTATCCCGAAGTCCTCCGTTAAACCTAAACGGATTCCTGTTCCTTGGTGGAATCGTGAGTGCCGGCAAGCGATTTTAAATAAGAAACGGGCTTTTAGGGTTCTTAAAAACACACAACAGCGCACAACATAATGGTATTTAGGCGCGCGAGAGCACTGGCTCGTCGTACCGTCCTTAACTCCAAAAAGAGGTGGTGGGTGGCATACATAAACACAATAAACCGTTTCACCCCATCTACACAGGTCTGGAACCGTGTTCAGTGCATTCAGGGTAAACGGCGGTCTGCACCCACACCAGTCCTCACTTCGAATGGCGAGAAAATCACCGACCCGCAGTGTGTAGCTGACCTCATGGCTGAGGCATTTAAAGATCGATGCAGCAATTCTTCGCAAAACCCAAATTTTTTAAGACACAGACAAATTGAGGAGCTCAGGCAGATCAACTTCGGTAATGACAATTCTGCGTCGTACAACTCTCCTTTCTCCATGGAAGAGATGGAAGCGGCTCTAAAGACCCTCAAGAGAGTGTCCCCTGGCAGTGATCGAATAACAAACGAAATGATTATACACCTCCCCGAACACTCACTCTCTTCACTGCTTGACATTTTCAATGATATTTGGAAAAGAAATGACTTTCCGGAACAGTGGCGTGAATCGATCATTGTACCTATCCAGAAACCTGGGAGACCGGGAGACTCGCCTGATGATTATCGCCCCATCTCGCTAACATCAAGTGTCTGCAAGCTGTTTGAAAGAATGATTGGCGTACGCCTCATGTGGTTTCTGGAAACCAATTGCCTTTTGTCTAGTGCACAGTGCGGTTTTCGCCGAGGCAGAAGCACGCTCGATCACCTTATCAGACTCGACGCAGCCGTTAGGGAAGGTTTTACCAACAAACAACACACAATCGCAGTATTTTTTGACGTGGAGCGCGCGTATGATTTAACGTGGAGGCATGGGATTCTGAAAAAACTCTTTGGCATGGGAGTGCGAGGCCACATGGGCTGGTTCCTGCACAACTTTCTGAGGAACAGGCGGTTCAGATTTCGTATTCAGCATCTTCTGTCAAAGCAGCACACACAAGAAAACGGCACGGCACAGGGGAGCGTTTTGTCAGTAGCATTGTTTGCCGTTATGATAAACGACATAGGTGATACTCTACCGGCCAATATCTCCCGTGCTATATTTGTGGATGACTTTGCTATATGGGTCACAACATCCTCCACTTGCACGGCGCAAAGACAGCTGCAGCTTTGCCTTGACCGGCTGCAGCGATGGAGCGATAAAAATGGATTATCCTTCTCGACAACTAAAACTAAATGTATGCATTTCTGCAGCCGACGGAGAGCATGTGAAAATCCTGTTCTGGAAATGGGTGGCCAGGAGATAAGGGTAGTAGACCAGACCCGCTTCCTTGGTCTGATACTCGACCGCAAACTTACATATGTTCCACACTTCAGGGAGCTAAGGGAAAGATGTTTTAGCTGCCTAAACATTCTCAAAGTTCTAACCCGCATGACATATGGCTCCGATAGGAAAACCCTCTTAATGCTGTACCGATCCTTGATTAGATCCAAACTAGAATATGGCAGTGTGGTGTATGATGCTGCAACCGAAACATCGAAGCGAATATTGGACGTAGTCCAAAACCAGGCTCTCAGAATCATAAGTGGGGCATTCCGCACTTCACCTGTTTCAAGCCTTCTTACAGATATGAATGAAATGCCGCTGGACTTGCGCCGGAAATATGTTTCATTGCGCTACGTGTTGAAACTAAAACAGGATCCTGATCACCCTACGTACAAAACGTTTTATGACGATAGTCGCCTAATGCGAATAAATAATGATTCCCGCTCATCTTCTAGACACCCTGGAATCAGAATTCGTGCATGGCTGGACGAGGCGAACATAAACCCAGAGAGTGTCGAGGCCGTGCAGCCGCCAGTGACCGAACCGTGGCGGACTACCAAGGTCGCAATAGACACCCATCTACTGGGTCTGACCAAAGGCCTCTCGCCGGAGGCAACGCGGCAGGTTTTCTTGCAGCACTGCTCCGACATGTACCGAAACCACGCGTCTTTCTATACCGATGGATCAAAGTGTGTTGACGGTACCGGATGCGCATTTGTTGGAAATGGGATTGAACGTCGCTATGCCCTGCCACCAGTAGCTTCGGTTTTTACAGCGGAACTATACGCGATTTTTCGCTGCCTAGGTCAGGCTTTACGGTCAAGAAGGGACCGGTTGGTGATTTTTAGCGACTCACTCTCGTCACTACAATCACTTCAACTGTCTAACCACAACCCATCGAACTCATATATTTTACCTCTTATCAGACACAAAATACACCAGGCTGCGAGCCGAGGTCAATCCGTGACTCTAGCCTGGGTGCCTAGTCACTGCGGCATCAGAGGAAATGAGCTAGCAGACAGAGCAGCTAAAGAAGCAGCAAGCAGTGATCCTCCTCCCGGAATTCGTGTTCCATACTTTGATTTATTCCCATATGTAAGAAAGTACCTTTTTCGAAATCTGGCAGCAGCGATGGGACGCTGACACCAAAGGTGGCAAGCTAAGGGAACTGAAGCCCCAGATAGGACCCTGGTTATCTAGCAATGCCAACAGCAGAAAACACGAAGTACTTATGTCGAGACTTAGAATGGGGCACACCTACGCCACTCACTCCTACCTCCTGACTGGCGACCGCCCACCGGAATGTCCACGCTGCGGCGAAAGACTGACGGTGAGGCATGTCCTGGTCGAGTGCCGTGACTTTGAGCTGGAGAGGAGGCGCCATCTGCCCGGCTCGCCGTCGCTGCAGTCACTTCTCGGGGAATCTCCTTCTGTCAGATGTTCAGACCTAGAAGAGTATCTCAGGAGAATTAACTTCAAGGTGATATACTCTCCTACATAGTGACGTTTACCTAGTGTGTTTCTTTTCAGTGAAGTGACCTTATATAGCAGTGACTTGGTTGTTTCATTTCCGTGACAGACTGCAGCCTTCTTCCCGATTTTCTGTATCCAGCGAGTAAACGCGTATGTATATTTTACTGGTTTGATCTCCTTGAAGGGATTGTGAAGTTTTTTCTAGAAATATCTGACCCTTAAATTGTTATGGGCGCCATATGACCTGGGCTGTCGGTGCGCCCCAAAACCCCAAACATGATGATGATGACACTGTACGAAACCATCTCCCACGCATTCCGGCCTCCTCTGTGTATGCAGGGTACACTGTAGAGTGTATTTTCCCATGAAGCGATCGACAGCTGTCTCGCCGGCATGCCCCGATGACATTGACTGGCCTCTCTGGGTGGTCGTGCGCGCCAACAATCCTCTGCGCCCTTCCTAACTCGCCGCGATCTGCGCCGATCTCGCCTCAGCCGCGCCGATACCGCCGCAGCCGCCATCAAACGACGCGGCGCATTCGTCACAGCCGGCGATCTTGTGCGGCGGATTGGCCACGGTGCTAGCGAGGCAGCCGTTAGCTCCGCGACTGCGGCGGAGGGGTGACGCGGGAAGCTGGCCTTTGACAGCGGTGTGTAAACCACACGGCGTACACTGCCGGCCAAAGGGCGAAACAAATGGCTCGGTCAGGCCCAGTCATGGTCTTTTAGAATGTCCAGATCCATGGTGCTGGCCTGTCAATGCGAACTTCGACGTGAAGACGATGGCTGCTGCAGTTGAAGGCCAGGCATTGGGTGTTGATGACAGGCGCTTGGTGACGTGTGGGCTAGTCTGGAGCCGGTCAATAGCCGGCATATTGTACCTTAAGTGGCTGGGCTAGTACCCGACTACTAAGGCATCGGGACAAAACCCTCTTACTGTTTCGTGACTTGCAAAATACTGAGGCCTTAACAATTATTCCAGCGCTGAGCAGCGTGGCAAGTTATGGCCGGCTTTAATCTGCTCACGGATATTTTATGAGCGTATTAAGCCCCGTCGTTTTTTAATAACGTAGCACAGAGCTATATAAACGTCTTCTTACCATCTCTAGACCAGTAGTAGAAGAATGCACGACCATCACACTAATTTTATTATTAATATGTCTGGCAATAAGGCGTCTTTCAATACTGGCACTGCATGGTTACCGGTATTATTCTCCTGAACAGACAGCGTCATCAGTAAGCTATGAAATGGCCTGTCACAGACTGTGTTGTAAATACCGCTGCAGATTCGCTCCCCTGGAATTCGAAACTACTGATCGTAGTAAAACGTGATTAGCTTTGTTACAACGGCAGCGAACAAAGCCCGGCCTTGGCGGAGACGGGAAGCCATGGCTGTAAAGGGACGGCAAAATTCATAGACGGCAGACGAATGGTACACTTGAGAACATGAACTTATGTTGAAGCTGACTTCCCAACAGCTCGCGGTCCATTGCCAGAGAAACAATTAGCTTAGAAATCGGCTTTCGGCCATCATCGGAGCTGAGAACAATAGGCGATCGTGCTGCGAGATTAGAATCGCCGGCGGTTCGGCAACGAAGAAAGATTGTCAGCAATGGCCTCGGCATTGCTCTGCCTCGTCATGCCGGCCTAGAACAAACCCTCGTCCTGGGAACAGCGCTTCAAGCCGGTATCACACCCATCGCCGATCAGCCATCTAGCTCGACCCCGGATGCGATCGCCACCACCCAGTTGGCCCCGGCTGGGAACGTTTCTGGTGGGTGGGTGCCGCGTCTCAGCATGCCGAAATTCATCATCAGCATCTTTCCCCATCGACCACTCCCTGTTAGTTATTTGGACTTAAGGGCACACCAGCCTGGTGAGGCTATTTTGCGCCCTGGCCATTCACTGAAGCTACCCTTATAGGAACGAAGTGCAAGACTGTGCTGAACATTTATGTATGGAGTGCCGACGATTCTAATACACTCGAATACTTTCTATTCCATGTTGCCTATTGAACACAATAATGGCCAGTGCCCTGAACATGTTGTTATTGAGGTAGGCAAGAAATAAGTTTTGCTTTGACTTTTTCACTTTTAAGCTATCGTTCTCCCAGGTTTAGACTGCGTTATTGGGATAGGCAGGAAATATGTTTTGCTTTGACCTTTTTCTCTTTTAACGTTATCGTTATCCCAGGTTTAGGAGGCTCTAGCACAGAGACAACAATACTGTACTCCATGGCTCTACATGTGTGACGCAATATTAATCTCAACTGTTGCATACCGTGCTCCAGATCCTTATTCACGACACCCAGTCAGCAACATGGATTTCCCAGCCGTCCCCAGTGCGAGAGGAAGATCCTTTAGAGAGCTCGGCTCAATTACACTACCTCCGGATGACAAACGGGGCTGTAATGTCCGCCGTTGCATTGCAATGACTTTCGATTGGGACCCGGCCAGTCAGCACTTCAGAGGCCCGTTGTCCGGGTTCATTCATATCGCCTCACTTTATGATCCGGACTCCGTTCTTTTCAATGGCCGCGTCGTAAACCAGTGCCATTTATTGGCCGGTGGGTGCTCCATTCATGTCGCCCTGCCATTAAGTCTGACCAGCCGACTGGTACCCGCCCCAGAGCCGTCAGTCTGTCCGCTGTCCAGATTCTATCTGCTCGCTCCAGTTGGTCCGCCTCCTGCTAATTCACTAATGAGCAGAAAAGTGTGCCAGAGCCGTGCCCAGAGCGGCTGCGCGTCATAAAGGCTACAATGCACGTCGGCCGGTGGTGAGTGAGGCCGCCCAGGGCACAGAACACGTTTTTAAGAATCACGCCTGTTCTGTGGAGGCTTCCAGAATGTTTTGGCCGCCCGAACCTGCTATCCTAGGGCGGATTGACGTCACCTTGTGCAGCATATGTGCGGTAACGATCAGGGCGTCGGTCACCGATTCAGCCAGGGTGGTTATTTGTTACACATATCTGAACCATAATCGCAGACATGATACATTTAAATGGTCCGTCAAGAGCGTTCAGGGCCCACTCAAACCACCTGGAGATAAGCTGAGTAGCAGCCCAAAATCCGTCGTTTGCCTTTCTGGCAATGGGGAATTGGGCGGTACATATGGGAAAAAATATTCCATGTTTTTCTTTTTCTTGTCACATTGCAAGATGATAAGTAAAGTTTATTTTTCCCCACACAAATGTCATAACCGCAAAAACATTTATCCCAGAGCTTTTATAATGGGTCAAACGCCACATGTATGTGTCACCAGCTCCCAGCCTGCTTTTAACCGTGAAGGAAACGTGGCACCTTGGTGCAGTTCCAGATTGCGGTGGTTTTAGGGGCAAAGCAGGTTGAAAATAATGAATGTGACCCAATTCCAGTTGAAAGTGGTTAATAAGCCTAGTATTTCGTTCTTCCCACTGACGGATCCAGGGGGCAAAAGAGGCCCTAGTCCCTTCCAAAGCCTAAAACGGTATCTTTTGGCCCCCAAAAAAGGCCAAATTTGAAGAAGTTTTTCTTAGAAATACCATGTTTCTGCGATCTTTTTCTCCATTTAGCTCACCAAACGTTTGTTTGGCCCCCTCCAAAAGTTGCTTCTGGATCAGCCAATAGTTTTCCTCTGTTATCTTTTAGTTTCGAAATTAGCGTGCCGTTAAATTGACGTAATGCCTGGTAATATTTTGTGGCAGATTGAATCTGTTTGATTTGCGCCAAAAAATAAATGAAGAGATTTTAGCTAAAAGAAGTTACCATAAGCAGTGGTGGATGTGCGGGAAGGCATCCCCCCATAGAAAAGCTCGATGAAAAACTATGCCTTTGCCCCCCTCAAGCTGTCGACCTCCTTTTTGCCCCAGCTCCTTTTTAGTTTACCTATAAGAAAGGTGTTGGAGCTTCAACTTTCAACTTTAAACAGAATAGGCAGCTTCAGTGCAATCATTGGGCCTTGGTTCTCTTGATATTCATAATCGATTTCGAGTGAATGATCCCTGGATAGCAAAAGCAAGAACCTTGTGGCCCCATCTTTCACTCTGTGACCTTTGTCTTTTTTCCTTGCTTTCCGACTTGGGTAACCCTAAAAACCTACCGTCTATTTGAATTGTGACAAAATCTTCACGAAGTGACGTTCTTTTGAGGGTGGTTTCTACTTTGATTGCCCTCCCCTGCAACCTACCGGCTAGATCCACCACTGACCATTAGGAAGTAAAGTTGGTATTGGTCAATTTCTTCTATTTTACTTGATACATTAAAGCATATGTAATGTTTCAAACTAGTCAAGAAAACAAGTTACACGCTTTTATCATCGATAATAGCAACCGAAGTCATGTATAGCGCGTGTGTTTTAACACGTGCATTGACAGGGGGCGGATAGCCGCCCCCTCGGTTTTTTTCTTGGAGACAGCTCAAAAACGGCGGCGCGTAGCGCCGCCGTACTTGCCATGCCTTTTCCCTGATCATTTTACAACTTTTTACAAAATTTTAAGTTTAGCTCATCTCAGGTCAGGCTACAAGTACAGCTCAAGGGACCTGACCTTAAAAAGTTTAAGGTAGCATAAGGCAGAACAGGGTGAACTTATCCGATTGAAAGTCATCAAATAATGGGCCCACCGAGTTCTCTAAAATATGTTCCGGTATTTTTTATATTGATGAACTAAGGTCAGATACGAGCCATGACCTCTCCATTAGAAAAGCATGGGAAATGGTTTTAACTGAATAACTTAGTAATGGATGGCGGTAGAGCGTTTATTTTAACGGCATGAGATTCGCCTTGTCTTTTTTAGGTTCTTATGATATGCATATTGTCTAATTTGACGTTGTTCTGACCTCAGGTCAAGTCAAATTCCCTATCTGTGACCTGATTTGACCTGACATGGTGATGTTATATATATATATATATATATATATATATATATATATATATATATACATATATAGAGGGGAAAGTGGGGGGATGACGGACACCGTAACGATAGTGTGAGTTTTCGATGACTTAATGAGCTTGTTTCGTTCCTATTTTTGCTGTAGAGATACCTCACACATTTGTCTACCACTGTGCAAGCAGCTATGTGTCTGTCATTATCATATTCAAATTTGCGTAAGATTTAGAAAAAGTAGTAAAAGTCCATTTCGCCCCACCTAGTGGGGTTACATGGTCACCCCATGGGGAAAGATGGACAAGATGAACAAAGTGATCGAACCAGGCCTTGAACATTTCCATCTGCATTCACCCACTAGGCGACTGACGTTCGCCGCGGGAAAGAGGGCATTTTCTTACTTTTTCCATCAAAGGGTCAAAGGAGGTCATGCATTTTCTGATTTTTTTTTGTGACGGAGGATTAAAGTATCAAGGGCTGGCGTGGAGCTGTGCATAGGTTGATCCAGGATCGCTGATCAGGGGACGGGACACCCTGTCGGGGGGGCGCCATCCGGGCCAGGGGGCGGGCGCACCCAGGGGGAGATGCGAACTTGGCCGCCCCAAACGCTTTGTCTCCAAAGTGCCGCCCCATCCATGTGGGGCGCCGAAGGCGCCCATCAAGGGGAACGATGAGCCTTTACCTGACTTTTAGAGGCAGTGCTACGCTGGCTGCCGTCCCTGCACCCAACATTCCGCCCCTCTACACTGACTGCTGCCCCTGCACCCAACACACCGCCCCCTGAAACAATTTACTATTGGTCTGTAGAACAAACAATTCCCTGCTTTCACCCCTCCCCCAGGATGCGAAAATTGGCAGCCTTTTGGGTGAACAAGTGCACCCCCCGAGGCAAAATGCCGCCCCCTCCACCGGCCTGCTGCCCCCTCTCGTCAGCCGCCCCCCAAATAAAAATCCGGGGTGCGCTCCAGCCAGGGGTGTCACTTTTGGAACGCAAATACGATCAGGTGGGCACCAAATCCTCTCGCAGGGCTTAGAGCGCCCCTCCCACGCTCCTGAGGGGAGGGGTTGGAAGCGACACTTTAGGGGGCCATCAATATTCCAGGGGGGGCACCGTGACCATTTCCGGGGGCGCTCCGGGTTGAGGGTTACACCTGACCCTGGATGACCCCCAAGTTTAATTACATGTTCTCCAGCATTTTGGGCTCTATGTCTCCACATCCCCCCCTCCCAAACCATCAACCAAATCCGCCTCCGCTCAGGTGAATAGTTGGGCCCCAAAACCATTGATAAATGTATTTATTTAAGCTTATATTATATAAAATTAAATATGTTGTTGTAAGGGGTAACATGGACACCATGTCCATCTTGCCCCACACGTGGCGTCCGTCTTACCCCACTTTGCTCTTCCTAAACAAACTTGGACATGAATCGGACGTCATTGTGATTACACAGTCAGCGCAATCAGTGAACAAAATGTAACATCTTGAAGAGCCATATTACGTAATACCAACAAAGTATCTATAGAAACATCCATACAATGGCCTTACGAATTCGATTGTGAAAATAACACATGAGTTGCAGTTTTTAATTTTTTGAAATTTGTGTAAAACCTAGAGAGCTCACCGCACCCAAGGTTGCTCTGCAACCAACGCGCGCTAAAAGGAAGCGTATTACACGCTTTTACCGGTCGCGGCGCTGTCAGTTCGTCCCAAACAGGGGGTGTCCGTCTTACCCACGGTGTCCATGACCCCCACTTTCCCCTATATATATATATATATATATATATATATATATATATATATATATATATATATATCATTTAAGCATATTCCATTGAATATTGTTGCGTTCTTTGCTTTGACCAGTTTCTTTTGAAATCTTAGTATTTTGTTGATCGTTAATTTAATATTGGAAGGAATTGAGTTGATGAGCTCACCAAAGTTCATAAAATCACAATAAATCGACGTTTCGAATCTATTAGTTGATTCATTATTCAAGATAACATGTACAAAAAATGTCACCAGGTCGATTGAGTTCCAAGATAAACATATTGCACTTGGAAAACATTGATCACTTTGCGAAGCGTGTGACTGGCAGAATTAACACTTACATTACGAAGGTTCATTTTGTTACTGTTACGTTAAACACTATCGTTACTACATATACCAGCTTAGCAAACATTTTGCACACATCATTCAATACAGTCACCCTAACTAAATGAAACAGATACAAGTTTAGGAGTCAATTTGACATAATTAACAATACAACCTGTCTAATTTCCCCATAGTGTCATGGATGTGTGTGTGCTAATCTGTGCATTGATGGATCTGTGCACAGATTAGCACAGATTAGCACACACACACACACACATCCATGGCACTATGGGGAAATTAGACAGGTTGCATTGTTGATTATGTCAAATCGACTTCTAAACTTGTATCTGTTTCATTTAGTTAGGGTGACTGTATTGAATGATGTGTGCAAAATGATTGCTAAGCTGGTATATGTAGTAATGATAGTGTTTAACGTAACAATAACAAAATGAATCTTCGTAATGTAAGTCTTAATTCTGCCAGTCACACGCTTTGCAATGTGCTCAATGTTTTCCAAATGCAATATGTTTATCTTGGAACTCAATCGACCTGGCGACATTTTTTGTACATGTTATCTTGAATAATGAATCAACTAATAGATTCGAAACGTCGATTTATTGTGACTTTATGAACTTTGGTGACCTCATCAACTCAATTCCTTCCAACATTAACTTAACGATAAAAATACTAAAACTTCAAAACAAACTGGTTAAAGCAAAGAACACAACAATCTTCAATGGAATATACTTAAATGAAAATATTTTGCCCAGATATACATATATATATATATATATATATATATATATATATATATATATATATATATATATATATATATATATATATATATATATATATATATATATCATTCAATTCGGCTTCCTGCGATGATTCCAATGGTATAAATTGTTTTGCTCTTTCTTTACTTGTTCAGATGAAATGACCGAAAACACTCATTTACATGTTATCTCTATGACGGCATGATTTGACCTCTAGTGACCTTAAATGTGACCTGACAAAAATGGTTTATATATTTTCGATAGAGAAGTGAATGGGCTACCCAACGCCGTTTACCGTTTTTCGCTATCTAGCGGGTTCTCGAGGTCTTAGGGGAGGGGAGCGGGTACCCGCCCCCGTCAAAGCGAAGGTTGCTCAGACCCCCGTCAGTGCGCGTGTTCAAGTGTTGAAGTAAGGAGATTTTGTCTGTGCCGCACCCGCAGTGAGGCTTGCGCATGACGTCACTTTCCTTAGATCACCTCATAGCACGTCAGCTTAACCGAGGAGGACGGCGGCCATAGGGGATACATTTTACCCTTTTCTCTCCGCAAATGGTAAGTTCTGGGACCAATGAAACATATTTCAAACGGTTTCTCGACACGCTCTATCACATGGCTATTTCAGTTCAAATTCCATTACGAAGGCTTCGCCTTCCCTTTAAGAGACTACAAGAACCAGATCATGTCTTATTTTGGAAACATGTCGGAACTTTGAACCCAATGCAGCAAAATTATGAAGCATCGAAGCCTCGTATGCATCAACTTGAATGAATGGCTCTTTTCCATTTAGTCAACAGCTCTTTTTTGCGCCCACGCTTATCATTTGATTTCCAGCATGTTATACCATCGACCATAGTTTAGACATGCAATGGGATGAAAATAGTTTTCAGACAGGGCAAATAATCTAGATATTTGCTGTAAAACACAGGTAAATCATTTCCTGACACTTATCTATTCCTTGTAGCATGTCATAGTCGAGAAAATACATCCCACTTCTATTGATCAAATTTGAATTAATCTATCAATCAGCCTCAAAGTTAGTTGATACGAGATTATCGGCTCAGGGTATTTGAACCAGTCTAAATAACCATCAATAACGGCATTCCATCAAGTTCACCTGTCGTACATCATCAAACCAGCTACTCAAAACAGACTGTAACAGTCGTCCAAGCATGCGCGCTATCAATTAGTGCGCGTGCCCACTTAAGCATGACAGGCGTTCGGCGCGCGCGGCGGCGGTCTGGCGGGAGATTTGTGCCTAATTAAACCGATCCGCACGGACGTCGGCGGGGCTCCCCTATCACGATCCTGTATCTGCTACCCTCTCAGTGAAACTGACGGGCCTCAGTGCACGTCAGATCAGCAGATTCTCACCTACTTATTGGAGCGTGTGTGTCTCTGGACCTGATCAGAACGAAGTTAGTGTGATCATGAGAGTTTTTAAAGGCTATTTACAGACCGCTAGAAAAGAGCATTATAACATAACTTGCATCATTTTGAATAGTGCCAAACCACACAATTCTTAATATGTGCAGGTTTCTCCACCTAAATAATCTGTAACTCGCGGTTATCTGTAACTGTAATAATGTATAACTTTCCATTTATAATAGGTTTCAGAGTGCTTAGCTGAAGAGCATGATTATAAGTTGACAAGGTCCTTACTGGCCTGCCTCCTCGAATCCTGGATGTAAAATAGATCTAATGCACTTATATTATATACCTATTCGGGGACGGCCCGTCATCAGAATCAGGTAGGTAAACGATAGGTCAAATCACAAATTCTTAGTCATAGTGGTCTGGCTACACTATGACTTAGTCACAGTCATATGAGAGGTCTGACTACACTATGACAAAATTGTGATTTCACCTACCTTTTAGAGGTCGAAAAATCTGCCAACCCGCCACCAATGCTGGTGACAAAAGAGATCAATTCGGTGACAAAAATACATGATTGTCTTCTCTTCAGCCTGGAGGTTGACGCTTATTCTGTCAATACGTTATTTAAGATTTGGAGGGACGCAAAGGGCCTGAAAAATAATTCTATCTTGGTGCCAAACCTCAATATGTTTGGTTACAATTTGGTTTGAAATTCTGTTGGTGACACTTGGACACTTTTTCTGACCTCTGCTATCTTTTACCTACCTGACTCTGATGAAGGGCTCCGCCCAAATGTATATTCTAAGTGTATTAGATCTATTTCACATCCAGGATTCGGGAAGACAGGCAATCAAGACCTTGTCAGCATTGTCATTTATAGTTTCAACATAAGGGGCAACTACCTTAAAAAAGCTATACACATCATATTCCAGCCATTGGAGTAAGTTTTTACCTGTTATAACGTCACTGCCTTGTTTTGCCTAATTTTACTTCATAACCACCTGATAATGAGTTAAAGGCCGTCCACACTGACCACGGTTCACGCTACATAGCCATGGGCTTGTATCGCCGTGTTTAAACGTGGGTCAATTCTTGCTTATCAGCAAAAGGTGAAGGTCTGAAATCGGAACGGTGGTTTGATCAGCAAACCAGGCTTTTTGAGCTGTTGAGGTCAGTAAATATACTCATATGGATGTACGGGTCTGAAAAGCTTGTACTGGCGTTTGCTCACTGTTCACCCGAGACCCGTCGATAAAAGGCACTCGGGCATATGATCTTTATTGATGCGAGGGTTTGCCATCACGCTGGTCACTTAGGCATCGGCTAGGATCATTAAACCTATGAAAAACGCTCCTTGTTATTCGTATAAGAATCTCCATCTTTGATCTGACCTCTGATGATGCTGTGTGACGACACTGTTTGCAACAATGCCATCTGACGCGCATTTCAGATGATACGGAAGAATACGGCATCCACAAGCATCCAAATTAGCTGAGCCCAAACGCCAGGCGCCGCCGGCGCGACATAAATCTCCAATGCTTCTGATTCGCCTTCCTTTCAAGAAAAGATTTCACATTGCTCTCAGGACCCACTGTCGGATGACATTGCCATGACTGATTATGATTAAAAACTGTGCAAAATACGATTCTGGTGGTATACTACTTCCAGGAAAAGTCGTGATTGATATGACTGTCTCTTCTAACTCAATCTACTCATCAGCTAGATAATGGTTTTGGCGATGACCGTGCGATTGCAGAAAGTGTGTAGCCTATATAGTTCTGTTGGGAAATCTATCGAAAAAACTGCATCAAAATTTACAGCCAATGCCTTTCTACATTTCTACTCACAACCTTCCTCTCACGTCTAGCAGTTTTCTCTGGGGAACAGGATTGTTGCCGACATTTTGAGCATGCTAGATATAAGGAGTGGGCTGCGGCGGCGCGGCGCGGTGCCTGCTGAGGCCGGCTGCCGGCGTGGCGGCCGCGCCGCCCGGCCGGCAGTATTTGCTCTGTGCCGGAGAGCCGAGATAGTGGGCCGCGCAGGTGCGGCTGCTAATACCCTTTCTTTCCCTTTCACCTTCGGTTCTTATCATTGTATAAAAGCACGCTGTCAACACCCCCTCGCTCTCTTGCTCTCAGACTGTCGTCTAGTTCACATCTGCTGTCTGCTGTCGTGCCTAATACAGAAGAAACGTTTGAAGGTGTGTTCTAGAAGAAGTGAATGCGGAGAGTGATTATTACAGTGGTGAAATTGATGATTAAAGAGACAATGAGTGGGATCGCTCGACACAACTAGCGCACCGCACTGTGTTACACTGGCAGCACTGTTTCCTCTTGCTTTGCTCTGTTCACTTTATTTCCTGCTCTTAGATCTTTCTTTAAAGCTTGTTATATATTTTAGAGCCCTGTATTTTCCTGTGAGAGCCCAGGTCAGCTCAGAAGAGTGACCCTTCCCTCCTGTTCACCTCGATCGGTGGGCTCCTTGTCCACGCTGACGTGGGCCTCTTATGCGTTCCCCTTGACTGGGGAGTGCTCTTACCTCTGACCCCAGGTCAACTCAGAAGAGTGACCCTTCCCTCCTGTTCACCTCGATCGGTGGGCTCCTTGTCCACGCTGACGTGGGCCTCTTATGCGTTCCCTTGACTGGGGAGTGCTCTTACCTCTGACCCCAGGTCAACTCAGAAGAGTGACCCTTCCTCCTGCTCACCTCGATCGGTGGGCTCCTTGTCCACGCTGACGTGGGCCTCTTATGCGTTCCCCTTGACGGGGGAGTGCTCTTACCTCTGACCCCAGGTCAACTCAGAAGAGTGACCCTTCCCTCCTGTTCACCTCGATCGGTGGGCTCCTTGGCCACGCTGACGCGGACCTCTTATGCGTTTCCCTGGACCAGGGAACGCCCTAGTTGTAAATTTCCCCACCCACTTAGGTTACCTTCTTAAACCCTCCTATCCACTCGGACTGGTGGTTTCCTCGGTCTCACTGATGTGACCCTTTCTCCGGACTTTGAATGCGGGGCTCGGGTTTGCTTTATTTGTCGGCAAAGAGAGTAATTATTTCTCTAACCCTTTGATGTGCTCTGTCTAGCTGCCCAAGCTGTTTCTTCAATAATTTCTGTATTCATTTTCATTCCATACTCTTTCTCCTTCTCGGGCTGTACGCTACGGCCGTTTTCCAATGCTGCCCGGCATCACCGCACCGAACATCACATACAGTCCACTACAATAACATCTGCGGGCGGCGGTGTCGGCAACAAGGATAATCTAAGTTATCACTGCTTTCACCTGTCCTCATAAAAAGTAAGCCCACCTCAAATGACACTGGCTTGACCGCCGGGCTTCTCATCTGTATTTTCCCAGTTGTCTCCAGTAACCAGCCTAGACTGTCCGCCACGTAACGATATGATCATACAGGAGGTATCAGATCCCATGCGCGGCTAATGTACCAGGAAGACGAGGAAAGGCCGTCCCCTGTCAAAACTGGACAAATATTGATCAATGAAGGACGATCAGCTATCCCATCGATTGTTTCTGCGTAATGGAAAACCGCTGATAATGCCTCCATTGGATGGTGTTTTTATGGGCATCAGACCATCAGTAACTTGACTGTAATCAAACTTGGACGTATCAAATCAGGGCGCCCGGCAAGAGCTCTCGACTATTGTGACCTCGAGTAATTAAACCCCAGGGTTCAGGCAGAACAAATGGGAGGTCACTAACCATAGTAGGAGATGATATAGACTGAAACAATACACCCAGCCACTTCCTGAGCTGGCCTTGGCACCGGGATCGGATTGAATATGCAGGCAAGCTTGGGCAGCTGTCCAGGGCACCTAGCTTCTGACGGGAATCAAGGCGTTGAAAGAACACATTGCTTAAAACGTTGTCTGGGCGCTGACGGTGTATGTCAAGTGGAGATATTGATGACGGGCATAGCACGGTTCAAGGGGTGGGTGAGGGAGAAGGTCGTATCCCCTTAGGTTCATGTTGGTGCCTCCCACCGACGTCGGATGTCTGTTTGGAGCCGAAGGCGTCCTACTTTGGGCACAAAACGCGTGCAAAGAGCTGACATTGTGCGGTATTGTCACGACGCATTCATTCAGAAGGTGCCACACAGACAAGTTCGCCCTGTTTTTCGAAAAATTGTCCCATTGGCCTCTCCTATATTGACAGTCTCAGACCCCTCGTCTCTCCTTACTGTCGTGTCAGCAGGGCAGCCCGCAATGCCCTAAGAGTTCCCCTTCCCCATCTTGCTCCGCTAGGAGGTATGCCGCTCCCCCTGCCTTTAGTTTTTCATCTTGCTCAGATCAAACCCTCACAGCAGTAGGTGCTGAGGTGGGGTTGCCGTGAGCTGGCTCAGTGTGAGACTCTGATAGAGACTGGGCGGCCTGAGGCCTGGGCTGGTCCGGCAGCGCGCGGTGGGCGGCGGGGGCAGCAGGGGCGGCGGCTGGCTGGCGTGACGCGCCCCTGCGGCACACTCGGACCGCTCGGCTCTGCGCCAACGGCGGCCGCGCGCCGAGAAACTTGCAAAACACATCATTACCATCGCGTTATGCAGATCCGATGGTTTTCTAATAGGCGCGCGGCGCGGCGGCGCGCGGTGACGTGTTGGCAGTGGCGGTAATCCATTAAAGTTTTATTAGCGCCTGCGGCGCGACCACCCGCGGGTAAACAAACCCGGCGGCGGGCTGAGCACCTCTCCTCACGCACGATTCACCCTTCCCAGAAGCCAAGCAGCAAGGGTGCGCCTCAGACCATCCGCCTCCGCCAACAAACTTCCAGGAAACTTGATGTCATGAGCGAGCCTCCAACCGAAGCGTATAATCCATAAAGTAAAGCAAGGGCTCCGTGCGTGAAATAGCGAGATGGTGTCAGCCGCGTTAGAGCACTGGCTTCGCCACCTGGTACAGCGCGCTCCATCCTTCGCAGGATGTCGGCCGGTAAGAACCATGCGTAAGTGGTAGAGCCTGGAGTCACAGACCACTACTGAGCCGTGCAGCTCCTGAGGGCCCAATGCCTAGCTTCAAGAGCCTCATAATCTGTCTTCACCCCATTTTTAAACAGGGAGGAAGAATCGCCTACCCGTTACCGAGTTCATGTTATCATGAAATACGAGTCCATAACACACCTCTATTAACCCCTCACCACCTGGGGGTCCGATCGCACCCCTAGGACCCCGGTTTTTTGGGAATGATTCCGAGCCAATTCAAGTGAGAGGAGCGTCACTTTGCATACCTATATGTCAATCATTTTGACAACTTATGACCAAAAATTGGGGTCAGGTCAAGTTATGATGTAATTTCTAAAGCCATTTAAGTTGGTTATTGTCTTCTTAAATGAGGCTGACAAACCCAGGGCATATTTCGGCTTCTAGAAGAGATAGGTTAAGTTTCTAAACGTAATTCGAAAGCTATGAAAAGGAAAAATTCGCACGCTGCCATCCATTTCGAGGTCAGGTCAATACCAAAGTTACCAGAGGTTACCAAAGGTCACAGTTTTCGATAGTATTTACGTCTAAAACTTTTTACTGTGATAAGATAAAACAATCAATGTATCATTATAGTGACACGCACGAGCCAATGATTCCAATGATACGTGGGGTGACCTTGAAAGGTCATTGCTTGACCTTTAATTAAGTTCAAGGTCATGAATTGACCTTAAAATGTCATGCTGAATATCGTTTAAATACTTGGGTGAAGGCAAACATATTTATGCCTTTTGTTTTGTTTTAGGTCTAGTTGTTTCCGAGTTATAAGGGATTTCCTAAATGGGTCTAAATAAGACCTATTTTGGCCCACTGTGGCGTCAAGAGTCAATGCATATGGTTCAAACTCGGCTCCAGAGTAAAAGACGGTGAAATACTTCTAGCAACGATTATTCTTTCTATATCACTTCCGATTCCTGAGATCGTAGGGGGTCCGATCGGACTCCCAGGCGGTGGTGTGTATGAAAAGAGCCCAGGCGGTGCCGGGTTAAGCATATGACGTATAATTCAGCTATTGGTCAAAATTATCTAGTGTTCATATTTCCACCCAGGTACAAACAGCTGTTCTGCTGAGTCACTCACCCCGCTGGAGAGTGTACTTGAAGACATTCTTCTCGCTGTCTGAAGTGGTGGTGCAGTTCCACCTCTCGTTTCTGAACTGCCACTGACACTCCTGGATTCCCTTTCGCGCGCCGTTGGTCACTGACGGGATCGCCTCAGGGTGCGTCTGACACACCTGGGGTCACACAAGGTCACGCAGGTCAAGGCTAGATGACTATGATGACTAGATGACTAGATGCTAGATGACGTAATGGGTCATGACAGACAGGTGGCTTACACGGGCTCAGCAGAGACTTGGGTGCTTCAAGGCGTGTCTGACACACATGGGAGTTACAAGAGGTCACCGAGGTCATGATGATTTAGGGGCTGTCTATACAATACGTAAAGCAGCCGGAGTGGGTGGGGAGTCAGCCCTACCGCTATCGGACGTTATGAATGGGTGCCAAAAAAACACTACAGAGATGGGATAAATATTACCAAATACGCGTTACGCAGGTAATGCATGGGCGGCTCCTTATAGAGGGTCATCGATGGGACCACCTCCAAGTGTGGTTGTCCCACGTAGGGATCACAGAGTCTCACAGGGATAATAATGGGTTGCAGAGGGTCACCAGGGACGATAAATGAGATCTGCGGTCTGCAGGGGAACCCATGTGTTCACAAGCCGTCACAGAGGCCAGGATGGTCTAAAGGAGGTCCAACACGAGTACGAAACATATAACATGCATACATAAAAGTTCGCAGGGAGTAAAGGGCATTGCACCCCTGTCACACCAGGTCACACTCATACCCTAGGGAATGCTAGCAGTGATGTCAGCTGTCAGCTTGTGGAGGTAAGGGTTAGAGGTTGCTCTCCTAAACCCGGCGTTCGGGAGCCGGGAACTGATAGTGGTCCCGGTCGGGAATTTTCTGACGCTGACTGCGTCAGGGCTGGGAGTGCGGGGATTGCAGGGCATCCGTTGATGGTGATTAATACTTTGAACATGCCTGACCAGATAAGACATTATTCAATATATGCAGGAGGCTTTCCTCGTCCGCATTCGATCCGAATACACATAAGCCTCCCCTTCTAAAGACGCAGGTGCTTAGTCCAAGGACGCATTTATGGCACGTGTTGATAGCAAAGTTTGTGAGGATTGCAGAACGGCACCTTTGCACACTTTCATATGCCATCCGCTCCTTCAGAAAGTAAAAATAAGGACAGAATTTGTTTGGGTTATTTTAACAGCCGGCAGAAATGGTTGCTGCTTTATGGAAATTTACGTGATTCCTACTTTCATGCATCTAAGTTTTCCCTTTCATGCCATTTCCTTTTCTGCTTTTTAAGTTATCAGTATTTCCCAGTCTGAGTAAACTTCCATTTCTTCCCCTACATTGCTGGTTCATACAGGTCCAAATTTTTCGTCCTAGGCCTATCAATATTCCCTGAACATACCATTAATCAAACTGCTTGATAACAGCATAACATTTCACGTCTGTATAATCTTATGTTTGTGTCGAAACCGATCCAGGGCCTTACTTTTGCCTTGCCGGGACACTGCCGAGATCGTCCTGGATTCTCCTGAGCCGCGTTCCAATTTTTCATTTCGAATCGATAAAATCCTACTAGGGACGCTTAACTTGGACTGGAAACTTTATTTGAGATCGATTATTAACTGGATAAGTATTTTTGGAAGGCGACAAAGGGAGACACATAAGCAGCAATAACTTACAGCGCACAACACCGCAGGTTTTGGGTTACATTGAAAGCAAGTAATTGCATAAGAGACCGCGAGAAGTATGGAAAGTAGCAAGACTTATCCCTATAAGTTCGCTTTGGCACTACAGTTCCCCCCCCCGCCCCCCGGAGTTCCTTTTTTATGTGGAAGCCTTACCAATAATTTCAGCCTCTCCTCCACCCAGGCGCACAATACGCAGCTGTTAACTTAAAAGTGGTGCAACAACGATTGAGAGGTTAGAGGCAAAACAATTTTGCCACCAGACCGTTAGATTTTCCAGTTGTTGCTAGGTGAAAAATTACTTGTGATAAAGGAATAAAAGAAAACTCCTTCACCGCGACGCAAACCTATCAAGCAACATGTTTTATGTTGCCATAGTAATACGGCCTCTCAGGTATTTTCTATCGCTCTATTCAAGCTCTGCAGCACTCCTATACCTACCTACTCACTCATCCTTTGCGCCATTAAATCCATCGATACCTTTGCCAAACTAAAACTGTCTCGTTCGCGTCAAGCACATACTCCGGGGTCAAAGGTCGGGGAAGCTGCAGCGGTAAACGCCCTGAGGCGCCTGACAACAAGAGTGGGGGGAGGGACAGGGGGCGTCGCCGCTCATAGACATACCCGAAAACCTCACACGGCGTACTGCACGCTGCATTGTAAATCAAAGCCAAACAATTGTCAGACATCCAGCCCATAGGGAGTGAATCTCGATCAGCCCTGGAAAATACATTCAAAAAGCTGTGGAGCAGATAATGGCGTGATTGTTCCGACGAGGACAAACACGAAAGAGCTACATTGTGTGGCTGCCCGTAATCTAGGCAACTGGAATTAAGGGAACATCAATGTCATTAGTTTGAAAGCTATTGGTACTTTGCTTTTTAGATTTCGATAGCGTTCCGTTTTTATACGACAGACAGATATATCAAATGACACATAAAACCGTTCCAGAATTAAGAGCGCTGGCAACGCCACTCGGGTGCCCGTCGTTCCAGGAATTAGGAAAATGGACTCCGTGTCTGGAATTGTCCACCTGTTCCCACGTTTCACCTTGTTCTTAACTCTGTAGGAAAGCCAAACGATTATCAAAAATGCATCTGTTAAAAGGAACAAAACTGGTACAACAACTTTAAACCGCACTTCATAATTGTTTTCCGTCAACTAAACCAGAGTTACAAAAAGCGGGATTGAATGATCCCGAGGCACATTCACTTAAATCATATATCTGGGAAACATTGGGTCAATGGGAAGCCGTTCTATTTTGTAAACAATGCACCTTTATTTGACAAGCGTAACTTTTTTCGCCTAAAATAGCCATGACCTTTATGGGGCATTCCAGGACAAAACGACCAAAAATATTTCAATTTGACACCACCATGTCTAGACAAAATCTGAAACTTTGTCTCCGGGGTAGTTTTGGGCTAGAAACACGCCTGTGAGAATCTTAGCCCCCTCCGACAAACGGTGACCGAGTTATAGCCCGAGGCATTTTCGGGAGGTCACGTTGTAGACTCATGTTTGATGCTTCATAACTCAACAACGCATTACCTGATTAACAAGTTTTGTATATCATTGAACTCGTCTTGAATTATAGTTTATTTTGAAAAAGAAAATGCTAAAATTTGAAAATTTTTGACTTTTAATTTGTTTGACCTTTTCCTTTTTGACCTAGCTTGACCTTTTCCCAGTTGAAATTGCCCTTTTAGACACATCAAAAATGTTTCTTCATAAAATATCTTTCGATAGCAAAAATAAAAAAATGCGTTCTTGCTATAAGTTCCGAATATTTAGCACCTAAGGTAGGTATGTACACGGTTTTTGACCATTGCGGTAGTACAGCCTTATGTTTAACGCCGCAAATATAGCGATTGCTTTTGTAATCGGTCGCTGGAAATCATACTCCATTGTCTTTACGAAATTTTAATCGTACAAGTATCCGAATTTATGACAATTAACACGCGCCCACCCGAGGGGGTGGGCAACCGGCCTCCTCAGGTCTCTACAGGTATTAAAAAATACCTTCGCGCAGCGCCACCGTACTCCATCTACCTCTAACACAACATTTTGCAACTTCTGGAAAAATAATTTAGGTCAACTGGGAGGTGGTAGGTATCGTAAATGCTGAAGGCCAGCAGGCAACTCAGTGGTGAGGGGGTGACCTGAGGTAGACGGTCGTCGTTATGCCTTGTGGGACTTTCAACTTTGTTTCCTTGATTAACACTTTATCGTGGGAGTTGCTCGTTTGGGTGGTGGGGTCAGGGTCTCCGTAAAAAGTCCCTTGATGACTCTAGTGAGACACCTACTCCTAAAACCGCCTCCTTGCCGCCCCGGTAGCTCAGTTCGTAGAGCATTGGGATCCGGCCCGCGGATTTTATGCATAACTGTATTTTAGCTGGATTTTTATTGTTTTAATAGCGTGTGTATGTGCTTCCATTTTACCACCCCTTTACTGACGTGGAGTCGTAATAGCCATGCGGATTTGTGGATGACTCTTTGTCTTTGTCTTTGTCTTTGTCTTTGTCTTTGTCTTTGGCTCAGGAGCATGCAGTGGCAGTGCATGTCCAGGCTTGGGATCGGTTCCGCTGAGACGCTCCGGCGCTCAATAGCTTACCCGACGTACAGGTCGGCTGGCAACTGACTGGTGAGAGGGTGACCTGAGCAGGGCAGCCGTCCCTGTGCTGTGTGGGACGTTAAACGTTGGCTTCTAAAATCAACCCTTCATTGTGGGAGTTGCTCGTTCGGATGGTGGGGTCGGGGTCTCCGTGACAAGTCCATTGATGACTTTAGTGAGACCCCGACTCCAACAATCGAACTGAGAACAACTTGTACAAAATGTATAAAAAACTGAACTGGCAACAACTTGGGCAATATTTATAAACAGAAAAACTGCAGCCATTAAAAGTGATAAAATGGGATTCCTTGTTTCGAGGGAGACGAGGGCAAATGAACTTATTAATAATGAACCTTTCAGCCTTAAACGAAAATTTACAAAGATGTCGCGACCTTATCAATAATTGAAACAAGTATAACTTATGCTATGAGCACCACTAACTCCTACAATTACATCGTTCCCGGAGATGGAAAATAGTATCGATGCAAGCTGATCCAGTGCAGCACAGCATATGTTTGAGAGGATTCATGCAATGTAAACAAACGTGTCTGAAAGGCTTTCATTCCCAAAAAGTAATTTGAATCTGCTCATATATTCGACAAAATGTCCTGAAATTGTAACGCATTCGACTTGGTCGCATGAACTGGTTGCCTCATGATATTCTTACAAGGTGATCATTTCATAGCTGACACGGATCCGAGAATCCCAGATAAATAATGACACAGTGCACTGGGAGTGATGCCGCTAAATAGCCAGTTTTAATCATTACAGAATATGTTACATACAATCGTTTGGTCGTGTCGCCTTTGAGGTTGCTCAAGGTCACAGTATTTCTTACGGGAACTAAGTGGAAACCTATATTTTGTGGCATAATAGGTGACAGAGAAGAGCCGTAGAAAGAAAAGTTCAGCACCATTGGAACACTCTTGTTGAGCCCAAACGGATTATGTATCTTATAATATTGCCTAGTCAAATGTCAAAATTAACCTGCTTTGACCTAGAGCCAGGCTTAGGTCTGTACGGTAAAAAGAATATTAATCAAACTGCAGTGGCAAGTCAGACACGACAATGTAAAAATACAACCTCCATCGCAATTCTCGACAATTCTCAATTCTCGCAAGTTATCAAAATTTACCAATCGCCCCATGCATTTATAATGGAAAGATCATGACCTTTGCCCTGCTCCCGGTTATCGATATAGAAATCCTGCTACGAAAAATTATCTTGCTAGGCGATCTTACTATGTAATGCGATTCTAACCACGATAGGCTAAATTTGATATGATTTATGCACCTCCCAAAGTTTGAGGTTAGGTCTCTTGACCTGGGTTGGCGGTCTGACCTGGTATGACCCAGACCTAAAATTTTGCCAGAAGCTGCAAAAATTTCGAGTTAGAGGTACATGAAGTACGGTGGCGCTGCGCGAAGGTGTTTTTTTTACTACCTGTGGAAACCTGAGGAGGCCGGTTGCCCACCCCCTCGGGTGGGCGCGTGTTAATTGTCATAAATTCGGATACTTGTACGATTAAAATTTCGTAAAGACAATGGAGTATGATTTCCAGCGACCGATTACAAAAGCAATCGCTATATTTGCGGCGTTAAACATAAGGCTGTACCACCGCAATGGTCAAAAACCGTGTACATCCCTACCTTAGGTGCTAAATATTCGGAACTTATAGCAAGAACGCATTTTTTTATTCTTGCTATCGAAAGATATTTTATGAAGAAACATTTTTGAGGTGTCTAAAAGGGCAATTTCAACTGGGAAAAGGTCAAGCTAGGTCAAAAAGAAAAAGGTCAAACAAATTAAAAGTCAAAAATTTTCAAATCTTAACATTTTCTTTTTTCAAAATAAACTATAATTCAAGACGAGTTCAATGATATACAAAACTTGTTGATCAGGTGATGCGTTGTTGAGTTATGAAGCATCAAAGATGAGTCTACAACGTGACCTCCCGAAAGTGCCTCGGGCTATAACTCGGTCACCGTTGGTCGGAGGGGGCTGAGATTCTCACAGGCGTGTTTCTGGCCCAAAACTACCCCGGAGACAAAGTTTCAGATTTTTTCTAGACATGGTGGTGTCAAGCCTTGGTCGATCTGTCCTGGAATGCCCCTTATTTCACCTAAAATCGCCTTCACGAAAAAAATTTTGCTGGTGCAAAAGCCTGCGACGGCAATGGCTCCAATATACTATCACCTTATTCCCTTCAGAAGTTACTTCGAAAGTTAAGAATCTCTCACCTTAAAATGCTAAACTTTGGTGTAAAGTGTTTAAAGTTAAGTTTACAATACGGTGCCTATTTTGAAACATTAAATCCGCAGAGGCTGTTTTCGATGTCACAACGTATCGAGAATCGATAATTTCATGGACCGAGAATGTGAAACAAAATCACGCTCCTTGATCCCGAATTTAGAGGATGTTCCATCAGAAGTAAACGTCTTCAGCGACAGAAATTCGAGCCCCTTTTCAAATAGAAGGAACAGAAGCATTTCAGTCGTCTTGTCTACAATACAGTGAGATCTCGCGCAGGTACCTTTTAATTGGAAAAATTCAGCGTATAATAAACGAGGCTTCACCAAAAGGCCAGCGGTTTGACAGGAGTTGATGGATGGCCAAGTATCCAAATGTATCAACCTGCCAAAGAGCATTCAACGATTTGTAACATTTCAGATATTGTCTGGAGACAGGTTCTGCCTAAGAAAATGAAAAATTACTTTTTAACCTGTCAAGATATCGATGAAATCGGAACGGCACCAACGGACGCCTACCGTTACACGGACCACAGTGCACCGGCGTCACGGACACCTACCACTGCACGGACCACGGTGCACCAGCGTCACGGACACCTTCACGGACACCTACCGCTACACGGATGACGGTGCACAGGCGTCACGGACACCTTCACGGACACCTACCGCTGCACGGACCACGGTGCACAGGCGTCGCGGACACATACACGGACACCTACCGCTGCATGGATGACGATGCCCCGGCGCACTATTCTAAGAACAATTTCTGCATTCTAACGATATTCATCATCAAGATACTCATAATCTTGAACAATTAGCATGATTACAGCTTATTGTTAGGCTTTAAATTATTTAGAAAATACGAGCAAAGACATGGCGTCTTTCAATTCATTCATAATTGGAGTGGTACACCTGCTTTCACTGTAAACCATTCTTTTTTAGCCTTTTGTTTGTTTCTGAATTCACCAATTTTATAACTCTTGGGTGCGGTATATAAACCCTGTCTAAAATTTTGAGAGCACTGCATGATACAGCTCGGTAGCTACAGAGTCGCCGACTAACTTTTATGAAGACAGTCAAGGCTGCTCGTATGAGGACTTACCTCCATCTAGCAAGGCCTCCAACGCACCAGAAGACTTATTGGCGTCTCATCAGTACAGCTAAGTCAGCACCGATGACGATCTAATTCCATCTGGCAGGCTACGAGGCCGGGAAGAAATATAAACTTACCGCCGGAACATCAGGATGGCTAGGTCAGCGCAGGTTAGTACCCACCTCTATCTGGCGGGCTACGAGGCCGGGGAGGGTACAACCGATTGGAACTTGCCAATGTCTCTCCATGAATGGCTAGGCCAGCGACGGTGAGTACCCACCTCTATCTGACGGGCTTCCAGTCCGAGGAGGGCAGCACCGATTGGGACTTACCAATGTCTCACCATGAGTGGCTAGACCAACGAAGGTGAGCACCCACCTCTATCTGGGGGGCTACCAGGCCGGGGAGGGCAGCACCGATTGGGACTTACTAATGTCTCTCTATACATGGCTAGGCCAGCGCAGACGAGGACCTACCTCTATCTGACGGGCTACCAAGCCGGGGAGAGCAGCGCAAATGGCGCGGACGAGGACCCACCTCTATCTGACGGGCTACCAAGCCGGGGAGGGCAGCGCAAATGGAGCGGGCGTGCTCCTCTGGAGTGTGGAAGTAAGGCTGGTCAGCGGACATCTGACCGCCGCTCTGGCCTGAGCCCAACATCCCCAGGTACCTGACGAAGGAGACAGAGTCAGTTAGTCAGTACCAGCCCGTGGCGAATTTGGTGGCGACGCTAAGAATGTGATGTCATAGTTTTCAGGTGTTGTAAAACGTCGGACGGTAGGCGGTCCTAGGATTTCCGATCGAGGTGGGACAAATAGTCGAGAGGAGGGGGAGGGGGTGCCATTCAGACCAGGGACTTTTGGACGGGAAAAGTTATCAAGTGAGTGCCAAATCCTGTAGTGGGGGCGCCGATGTTCGCATCCTGGGGGGCGGGGGTAGGAGGTGGGGATGTCAAGTGACATTTCAGGGGGCGCCATAGATATTTCATGAAACCATTTCAGGGGGTGAAGAGGGCAGGGGAGGAGGGCAAGTGTCTTCCTTGCCCCCTGGATTTGTCTATGTGTATGACAGGACAATGATGAGCGATGTCTGAAGGCAATGAGTGTGTACTGAGTAATTTCTAGAAATTAACTCGGATTATATATTTAATTCGTAGATATATAAAAAAGAATGGAAGATAGATATGAACTCATTGCTGACTAAAATCTAACGTTCACAATTCAAACAACTCGATATCTGCCATCCAGATTTCCCGATTTTATTCAGCCGTCCCGCGCTCGAGACATTCTGATCTGTCCAGACTTCCACATTTCCGACGATTTTCGGACGCTGAACTTCCTGCGGGTCTGACCCTGGAAACACGCTCGGCTGGACGATGCATGACTGGAAGCAGGTGATGGCCTGGATTAGCGTCCTTCACAGCGCAGTCTATCGGCACCAGCCAGGTCAACAAGAGATTTCAATTACGTATCTGACAGCGCCATTTTGGGTGATTGTGTGAGGCAGGATTAGATCAGGCCGACACGGTCAGGGCCCAGCTTTCAGTCACGAAGAACGCCCTCCAGTGCGTTCCACCTCACAATGAAGACAATGCACCGATCGCGCTCTAGAAACGGCCGCTCAATAAGCCTGACGGCAGTGTCAGGCTGAATGTATTAGCAATATCTATCTTGGACGATTGAAAATCCGCTGTCGCAGCTCGGAGAAATTCAACAGAGGCCTCACATTTAGAATGCAGAGGGACGGCCCGGCCAAGATATACGCCCAGAAACGTCCGTGCTCATCCGTTCAGATGGGACATACCTCGAGATTGTGGAATGCCACAAAAAGTCAGCCCTTGTTCATCGACATCGGGGTCATCAAATCATCAGTACCAACAGACAATGTTCAAATTTTGTCGTACATTTCTCGAGTAACGCATTTGCCCGCATGGCCATCACCCGCGCTAATTTGGGTGTTGGGATCGCCGGGCCGGGGTCCAGTGCCGCGTCAGATTACGGCTCACGAACGCCGTGATAGCCGAACAGGTGAGTGATGTCGCAGATAACCTGGTCGCACGCTGGTTGTCGGCCGTGGGAGGGCTATTCCCAGCGGCAGCGGTCACGACTCGAGACTGCGACGCCGGGCGGCAGACGGGGCGATAACACCAGCGCCGGGTCGCGCCGCGCGCGCACTCGCAGGCCGCTCCGGAAATGGTGGGACCCGCGCCGCGATGTTTGCGGCAAACACGCGTGCGGATAAGGCGCGTCGGCTTAGCGCCGGTCCATGGAGGCCGACCTGGAGCCATGCCTGGACTGAGGCTGGACTCAGTGCCGAGACCCCGCCGGCTGTCAACAGCGCCGCGTCATGCTGTGTCACCGGTGAGACGGCGTGACGGCGCGGCGGCTGAACGGGTGACACCGCGTGAGTCGGCTCTGGTCGTCACGTGATCTCTGTACAAGCGCTTGGTATTCAACTACTCGCACCACAGCGTCGGCATGAGGACGTTGCACTACTGTTGCCACAATAAAGCAATCATTTAAGAAAACCCCAACTCCTCTTTAGGGATGCTGTGCTGTTTTTGCTCGGCTGCGTGCGCCTCTGCTCACGGTCACGCGTGAGTGACACCTTTCAGAGATAGACGCTCTCAACAAGGATTCCACGTGCCGCTGCCTGTCAGCAGCAAGGCTCTCGCATCGCACAAAATCCTTATACATGATCCCTGCTCTGACGTCGCGGTTGCGACATCGCCTACCATTTTCGTTCAGAGTCGTTGCGTGTGCTGAAGCTCGGCAGTTGCGGTGTCCGATTTCGTGAATGACACATAACACCCTTTTTTCAACAGGTTTTCACTGAGCCGCTCACGCGCAGTGACCAGGTGTGGGTAAAAGAGCGGCGCTGGCCAGCAGTAGTCACGCGCGGAGTGAAAACAGAGGGCGCTGACGGAGTGCCTGACAACAACGCCAGAGGCGCTGAGAAACGATGTGTGGACGGAGGCTGAAGGGTCATCGCGTCAGCGGCCGGGGCCGGGGCGCCGGTGTGTCTGCCGGTGCCGACCTCTTCTCTGGAACAGGGTCACGGGTCCGCCGTCCAGTGTGCAGCCCTGGAGGCTGGACGGGTGGTGTAGGAGGGCCCCCGGAAGGAGGCACAGACAGCCGGATAAGACCAAATGGATGGTGTACACTGTTTTTCGTCCGCCTACACGTCAGCAAATGTTTGCGATGGAACAGCCCATTCGGCCTTCTGCGCGGGGTGTGCGGCTGACAAACGATAAATCTCCGACGACTCGGCGACTTGCTGCTTGTCTTCTGACGTGCTATTGTGTGGTACACGAAAACATTGTTTTCTTTGGTAGATTACCTTGCGCATCATAGTGTTCCTGCCCACTCGCAGCAACAGAGAGTGAAGATCGCCCAGCCTGCATAGGAACAGCGACTGGCAGGTTCAAGAAGCCTTTTGGAATCACACGAAGAGAGCAGTGACAGTCAGATGGATGAGAACTTGCGCCCACGTAAAGCCGGTGGCTGTCCTCTTTAGATAGTTTCTCTGATCCTATCACTCCATTCCTTGGGCTTGCAAGTGATTCCGTTGCATGACATAAAATTCCACTTAATGCGATACACCAGCAGCTTAGCACGTGCTGACGCAGAGACCACCCTCAGAGGTCGGAAAAGGAACCGATTAACAGCACCGGGGCCTGTTCAGACGCCAGCTGCAGCTGATGAGAACATATGTTCGCAAAACGGGAAAGGCCAACGCCTTTGCAGCCTATTGCAATGAATAGCATTGCACTTACTTTGAGGGAAAATGGATATCCAGAATTGGGTTAAACCGTGGAAGTCTATGACGACCCAAGTACGCACACGAACTCGCAATCATAAAATTCCGGCGATGTGTTTATATAACCAAGCAGGTATGTAAATTGGTTGCTTTAAGTGGAGTGCAGGCATCTCTAAATATCAGAAAAGCACCTCGAAATGTCGGAAAACAGCCTAAAAGTTTTCAGGTCACAACTCGGTCCAGCTGAAACGTGAGGCTCGCAGCAAAAGGAACGTACTCACTGGGTGTGTCTTAGGCCAGTGCATACATTCCCTGCAGACATTTCCTGCTCCATGGGTATATTTGCGCTAATGCTCCATCCTCTCTCTTATCTAAGGAAAATTTGCATCCGTTTTTCCGGAAAAGCAGCCCTGACCTTTCCCATAGTTCTACATATCTGTGACCAGGAGCATCACCCCAGGCAAAACATAGGAGGCTCAGGACTGTCAGTGCAACTTTTAACTCCCCGCCGACTAAAACACATTCTGTTCAACACCAAAGCTTTTCAGATTCCCCGCTACGTTCCACTCTTGCTCCCCACAAAACCATGGTATTGTCTCCCAATCTGACTGAAAGCAGCCCAGTTTCTTATGCTAAATAAGAGGCGCACGCCCCGCGCTTCTGATACCCATGCTATCGACATCAAATATGAATGCTCTACTTCTGGCCGGCCATTCATTCTCCGTTTCCTCCCGCCGTTACTGGTGTTGGGTCCGGGCTCAGGCAGAGTTGTCAGATGTCACCATAAATTTGAGGCCGGCTTAACTCTGACCAGTTTTTTAACGCTGACGTTTAGTGACACTAACGGCATTTCTCACGCAGACGCGTCGTGTCGCACGCGGATGTATAGTGACACTCCTGCTCATTAGAGACATCCGCCGGCTCTGAGCACTCCCCAGTCTGCCAATCACCCGCTGCGGGGCGCCATTCACAGCCAACTCACGCACAGCGCCAGCAGCACAATAGCTCTCTGAGTGACGCGGCCAGCCAGCGCTGCCTCTCGCCCAGAACGCTCTCACTCAACCGACCGCACCACCCCTGGGACAATCTCCGGTCGCTACAACAATTATTAGTTCGATCAGAAACGAATAACCCAGACATTGTTATCGATCCTGCTTAAAAATAATCTTTCAGTCACACCAGGTGTGATTTCATACACTGTTGACACAACCAATCACGTGTTGTACAAAAGCGTCTATTTCGGTCGTCTGTTTCGGCTGCGGTCGGTCTCGCCCTGCGATGGTGTTACCGTGCGGTGCCCGCGTGGGAGTCGCCGGCGACCGCGACGCCGCCGCGTAGATCGAGTGACACCCCGCCCCTCCCCCTCCCCCACCGGTCACACGGCGGCACTAATGCGGACGCGGCCAATCAAAGCTAATCGGACACTGGTATCGCTCACGCAGCCGTGGCGGCTACATTGCCGGTAGCCGCAGCGGTGACGAACGGTTTAGCCAAAGCGTTCCCTCTCGGCCAATGTGCGTCGCAAGCTCGGCAGACTCACTTTTCGCTTATTTTCAGGCAGAAGCGCGTTCACTTGTCACGGGATTTAATAATGTTACAGGAATATTACGTACTACTAATTAGATAATATAATGATGGATAATTTGTGGCACAAGGCCGCTAATTTACGGTGAGTGCGCCATAGTGGACCTAAGGATCCACCGATACACCGGTTGTTTGGGACACTGGTAACTGGGGGACAACATAGCTACTGGGTAACATATCTATTTCCAAAAAAATCAATAAAAATATTGTGGCTATCTACCAAATTTTTCACCCGGCTGGATCCGCCTGTGGAGCGCGCCACCACATTGGTTTTTACAGGTGCGGGCAGCACCTGGCAGCGGAAGTGGCTCAGCCGCGGAAGCTCACCCTCATCGTGTGAGGGCCGCTGTTCTCTTCACAAATGGCCCGAATAGACCTCAGACAGCCTGGCTTATGAGCCTATTAATTTACCCCAAACGGAGGTAATGAGGCCTTAAATATTACCACTGCCTTTACCACCTGGTCACACGCCGACAAGGCCCGAGCGCACCTTTCCAAGGAGTTCAAACAGGAAATGAGCCTAAGCGTTTCAATCACCTTTACAACAATGGACACATTTGCACAAGGAGCCCCAAGGAATAAGAGCACAGGTGGCAAAGCTGTGTGAAAGAGCTATCTGATTTCTGAATTAAATACTTTGAGAGAAATCCTTCCAGTCAAACACTCTCAGGCATATCGGTATATATTACCATGGGTATATATAAACCATGGGTATATATTTAATGTAACCAAATGAATCTTTCACAGAACGTCATGGCTTAAATGACTTGATGCAGTTTCGGCTGGGCAGGACTGAAGCTGAAGCTAAACGCATCGAAATGTAAAGCATCAAAATCACTCTAAACCGAATTTCATCCCTTCGTCTTACAAAATCAACGGCGAAATTTGAAAATGTTGACAACATCCGAGATCTAGGCGTTATTCTGGACCAAAACTCACTTTTCAGGCGCAAATAAATTCCATAGTACTAAAGCCAATAGGCATTAGGCCTTCTCATTCGAACCTTCCATCAGCTTCCCCAGATACAAACTGACAAGCGTCGACCGTGTCCGTATTCAACGCAAATGTTCGATCAATTCTTGAATACTGCTCCGTCATTTGGCAGCAAAATGTCATCTCATTCGCGTGAGAGGGTTGCATAAATTCTCATGTGGCTGCCAACCATACTGAGCCTGCATGCTGTCCTGACTACAAGTCCTCCTTAGTTTGTACGATTCAATCCCTTCGGCTGCGCCACAAGTGATATTTGTTTTATGTAAAGTTTTAGAGGCCTATCTCATCATACATATTTTACAAGGTTTTACGGTACATGTGCCGGTCAAACCACTAGATTTCACGTTCTACTTGTTTATGTACCGCCGGTGAGTGAACACTGTTGCTTCCGCTTTTAATCGCTACCTCGTCTTGACAGCTTTAAACGTGTCAACCCTGTGATATATTCTTGATCCGCTCGGTACTGAAGAAAATATGCTGGTTTGCAGCGAGCCGTACTGTGGATTGTATTTATGTTGTGTTGGCTCCATGTTTTTTAGTTCTTCTATTCACCTGTTATTGTTTTAAAGACTGTTGGTGATTTAATACAGATACAACAGATACAACAGATACAACATTTTTCTTATATTTCATTGCAAGGCCACCAGAGTTGCGTACACGCAGCGCATATATTGAGCGTAAGCCCGCTCGACATGGCATGCGTTAGGGGTGAAACTGTGTCTGACGCAAGAAACCAGTCGGAAGCGCAGGCAGCACCTGCAGTACAGGCGGGACCGCCGGCGGGCTGCGTGTGAGGTCGATTCACTGAACACTGGGCGCGGATACCAAATCCGAGCACGGCTGACAGGATCCATTCGCACGCGCAGTCCTTCAGAGTAACGCCTAGTCACCAGCAGTACCGACCTGCAGCAAAGTTCCAGTCCTCAACAAATATCACTTGAATCTGATTATGCAAATAAATGAGCAAAGTGATGAATATTTCGTATCTTAAATGATATCTCAGAAGTTTCCGAAATGGACTTGAAGCCTTAATGTGACGCATGAATCTACGGAACAGATCGGTGAATATTTGTTATTTTACTTCCTCGCTTTGACATCTTTTTTTAATTTACAACACTGTAGGTATTGTCCTGGTTTATATACATAGCAACACAATAAATCAATACACAAGTAAGCAATGGGCTACCGATCTAAAGCGCCTCACCTCTCTTCTGGCAAACAATACCCGAAGTGCTCATTCCACGCTTTGAAAAAAAATCACTTCCATCAGGGCCTGGGTGTGCAAACGCTTTCCTGCGGGCCCGTTCAATAGCTTCTGGTCATTCGAAATGGTATAGTAAGTGGAACATGGATTCAGTGAAAGTAAAGGACTTCCTCCTCTACTGAGAAGTAATAGATTCATTTTTATTGGACTGTTGGTTAGGTATATCAACTTGTCGTGATGTCAGACTGGAAAGGCAGGACTAGTGATTTGGACACAAAAAATATAGCAGCAGGCACCAGGAAAAATGTTTTGAAAAGCCCTCTGATCTTCCCCTTGTCACAAGAGTGCCTGCAGGGCCCGTGGCCAATGTATCCAGCCGAGTGAATAAAATTATTGCACACATCGAGAGTAGTACTACAGGGTCAGTCAAAGTAAGAGGCCTTTGCAGAGTATGTTTTGATGTCTTCAACTCGTAAGCAAACTTATTTTCCTCGGGGTTCTTAGGAATCATAAAATTGAACTGTCGAGTCTCCTTGAACCTTTCGGGAGACATGGTCATATTTCTGTCCTTGCCTTAGCCGGCATCGTCAAATCCACAGAGAGTACTCGCATCAGAATGTTGCAACATTACATTTTATGTTGTCATATCTGACAGCAGTCTCAGCAGAAGCTTGCAGATTATTCCAGAAACAGCACCTGCATGGTAGTAAAGCTGCAGGAGCTCGCAGTCATATGTAAATTCTCTGGCACAGATATTAAGACAGATGAAGCACATCAAGAAGCAATTCCAGGGTGAGTAAAAGACCAGTCTGTGATATTGCATCGTTAGTAAATTCAGTTGCGAGTCGGGTCAGAGGAATTATGGAAGCGCCTCTCTACTCCGTTAGGGCAAAGTGCCGAGAGAATCACACTCTGAATGTGGTCAATCGCCAAATGATTTAGATGTGAATGCAAGAGTATAATCAAGAGCCGAGGCTGCTTTCAGAGAACAGCTATCATTCGCACAATCTCCATAAACATTCTTGACATTCATAATTCAGTATCTGTCTCATGCAAAATGCAATTTCACAGAATAGGAAATTGAGCCTACCAGTTGATTTACACCGTAGGTGTCGTAGGTTGTCGTACGTCGTCGTAGGCTCGTACGTTGTGACTGGAAGAGTTCCATTGAAATGTTGGCTCCCTGTGCTTACCCAGGCTTAACACGTAGAGAAATGACAACTACTCGTAATAGATAAAACAGCTAAATTGGCAGGGCGAAGTTTGAGCGCTGATGGTGCTGAATGCACCCCAAAGGAGAGAGCTGTTAGACTTTTTGTGGAAGATGATACCGGCTGTGGGGTATCTGAGGAGGCCTCTTGGACAAAGATCCATTTCGTTGAAGATGGGTGGTAGGTCCCGTTGTGCGGAGCACAGGTGCAAGTGCGTACGCCGTAGCAGGCAACGGCAGCTCACCGAAGTCGGGGTGCACGGTCAAATTTCTCATTTACATACCGTAGAGCGCCAACCGTGCCACGCGCGATACCATCTACTCTAGTTACCTGATGGGCGATAATGGGTGAAGGATGCTTTCGCTTGTTAGGCGTACAATTAGACGGCGGGCCGCTGAGGCGGCTCCACGACGGACCACCAAGACGGATGGTCGGTGCTCCCGCGGTGTCGTCCTCCCGCTCGGCCGCGGCGCCGTTACGACACTCCCCGACGCCAGCGACGCAACGTCCCGGAGCGTGGGGTGTGGGCGGACCACCAGCTGGGGGACAACGTCGGCGGACACCGACAGTGGCAGCCGCGACACCAGCCAAGCTGGCCCGCGCGCGTGCTGCCCCCTGCGGCGCCGGCGACGGATACGCCGCCCGGCACCTGCACCCAGCGCGTGGGAGTCGGAAACCACACATCGAATCTAAAGCCACCGGGCTGACTGACGGCTGTGTGGTTTCAGGAAAGTCCCGCCACGCTCAACCTTGGCTAGCTTATCGTGTTTTGACCACGCTTCGCACGCAATCAAGCTTATCAACAAACATGCTGTCGACAATGTTGCAAGTCAGGCGGTTCGCTTGAGGTCCTACCCTCGGGCGGTGCACCCCCGGAGGCGGAAGACCTTCAGCAGAAGCGGATGATGGATGTGTCGTCTGGCCGCGCATGCGCCGTCGCTTCATCACACACGGGTGGTGTCTAAGCCAGGCGCTGAGGTGGGCGGCTGAACGCACAAACAGCCAGTGTCCGGTTTCCCCTGCACGGGTGATCCATTAGCCGCTGAGGCCTGTGTTTGTGTGTGAGCCCGCCCGCGCTGTCCCGTCGCCGGCCGGTGGTCGGCGGGCCGACCTCACCTACACCAGGGGCGGATCCAGGTTGCGGGGAGAGTCGGGTCACGGCAACCCCGTTTAAGCCGGTTTTGATGGTTCTTTTAAAAATACACTATTTTTCCACGATTTTGCCTAGGTTCACCCCTAAAAGTTTCTCCTGGGTCCGCCTCTGACCTATACCAGTCATTAGGTCACTACCGCGTTGGTGTTCCCGGTTCATGATATAATACAACAGTAGGCATGGGATGTGAAGTAAAAGAAAGCATTCATCCATATAATCACGCGTCATAATATACTAAGTTACTTAGCCACTCTGCTAAAAACACCTTCAATCTTCCCAAAAATGTCAATGATTTGGCCTCATTTTTCCGTTTTTTCTAGCAATGTAAAAAAACGGCTCAAGCCGACTTTGGGGAAATAAATCAATTCGCCAATAGGCTAACTGTCGGCAACCTCACTCTAAGCGTATCGTAGGGAGCATCAGCGCTTCTGTTGCTGTTGCCAGTTTGTTCCCGGTGCACCGGGCGCAAACTGGCAACAGCAACATAAGCGCTGAAACAAACTGAAACAGCAACATAAGCGCTGAAACAAACTGGAAACAGCAACAGAAGCGCTGAAACAAACTGGAAACAGCAATAGAAGCGCTGAAACAAACTGGAAACAGCAGAAGCGCTGATACTCCCTACGACACGATCGAAGTGAGGTCAGCGACAGTTAGCCTGTTGGTGAATTGATTTCATTTCCCGAATTCGACTTGAGCCGGGAGATTTACATAATCACAAAAAACGGAAGAATGAGGCCAAATCATTGGCATTTTAAGGACGCTTCTAATGGTGTCGTACATAGGCGTTTAAATATTGCTTACAGGCGGAAAGATTTGAGACGTTTTTAGCAGAGTGGCTTAAGTAACATGTGTGTAAGCTTAAGTAACTTGTGTTTTATGATGCGTGATCATATGGATGAATGCTTCACATTTAATGCTTCTTTGAATTATATCATAAATGTGAACAAGTTAAAAACCTCAGGTGGATTGTGCTGGAAATTTTTTATCTGGATCTAATCTGAGGAATTCACGCCAGTTTCTGTTCCAGAGGCTGTCAATACAAGATAATCTTATCATTTCTTGGATGAACAGGAAGAAAGTTCAGGAGCAGCCTCGCAATTACTTGCGAGGAGAAGAGGAAATTGTTTTGCGATTTCAATATTTTTCTCGAAGAATAAACGTAAAATTGAGGCGAATACAACACAATTTTAGATCCTATATATATTTTAAGGTATTATTTTGGAGTGTTGATTATCCTGTAAATGGCTATCCTGACTCCAGGTTTTGCAAATGGGCTCTCTTATTTCAGTTGGAAGACGTTTTTATTGCGCTAAAGAACCAAAGGGTTCAACATCCTATCCCTCTTCTGCTTAAATCTGGGCCACAACGTGATATTACAGATACAAGATACGACAGCCAAGCTCCATTTTCTAAATCGATGCTCTCTCACTGTGTTTCTAATACTTGTCATGAAATAATTATCGAATACTCGTCATTTCCTTTTTCTCTGCCTGGCTTTTCAGCCAGCATAAAATGTAATCTGCCGGACGACTGACTAACCATTTCAAAATCATAATTTGTCATTGCCTACGTGACAGAAACATTTTTCTGTCTTTTGAACATTTCTGATTTAAACGGTGAAATCTCTTAGCGCACTGATTGTATGCCATCCCTAGCGTAATTAGGTAGGTAAACATAGAGGCAGAGATACCAAAGTGAATGAGCCAAAGTGAATCGTGCAGCATCGAGGTGGGCCGCCATTTGTAAAGCCGGACTTCTTGGTGTCGCGGTGTCGCTGCCGTGGTGTCGCTGCCGTGGTGTCGCTGTCGGGCTGTCGCTGTCGTGCTGTGTCCTGCTGTGGACTGGGCAACATTATTCATCGGCGCCGCGGAGTCCGAGCAATGCAAAAATTGAGGGGAGCAGCCGTAAGGGGGTTGTTTCGGGGCTGTACCTAGCTGCAGCAAGCAGAAGGGAGAGACATGCTGAGGGAGGATTGGAGAAGTCAATGCTTTGGGGATAGACCAGATGTTGGAGAAGATATAAGACAATGTTTGTAACAAATGTTTGACAATGCAATGTTTTGGAGATGACATAGACCAGTCCCAGAGGCATCGGCCGGAAGTAAAGGGACCTCCCACCTCCCCTCTCAAGACCCTGATCCCTGCCCGTGTGTGGTCTTCCAGAACCTCCTCTATAGCACCTTCCACCCTGACATGACTTCTGCATTGTAATATCTGAGTAAAAGTAGCACGATCTGCGAATTTTGTAATGTTATTCTATTGTTTAGCATGCGTCCCGAGCGTTTGACGTCGATTATGTTATTTTCAGCACCTGCTTCGGTGTCTGCACTGAGAAAACAGTTTGAGAATGTTTCCTTTCGTTTCTCACGTGCTCCCGATTTTTTGGACTCAGTGCCAATGTCTGGTCTCAATCTATACTTAAAACCGCGCTCAACAGCAAACTCAGATGAGCAGAACAGAAAGAGACTCACACGAGTCCTAAAACTGGACTCATCTCAAAGTTCAAGCCAGTGGTCTCCGCTGAGGCCAAAAAAGGACTACTTGATCGGCAAAAGCGCATGCGCGATCAGGTGAAGAAACTGAGCGCAACTCAAACATCGACGCCATTTTTGTGCTGTGGTGTTGTGTTGATACGTCCGGGACATCGAACGGTAAGTCTTCGGTGACAATGTGTTTAAGTGTTGTGCATTATAAATATTTGTCATAGACTTTGCAGCAAATAATTGCATGACCATTTTTAAATTCACTGTGAAGTCATGCTTTTCAAAATTATTCAATGTTAAATCATGAACATGAATATAGAAAACCCTTCAAAGGTAGGTGCAGTACGCAGAAGCGTTCTTAGGTACTCCAGAATTGTGGTGTAGATGGGATGTAATCCACATAGGCGCGTTCAGGACATCAAGAATATGGGGTTTAATTTGGAAATGGCCAAAGGTGTCTTCAGCCACCTGAGACAGGGGATCCAAATGAGGATGCAGTGCACAGAGGCGCCGATGCGGTGCCCAGCAGTGCACAGACGCAGTGCCCAGCAGATCGATTCAGTTCGATCACCGCCAGGTGCTTCTATCTGTTGATCGCGTAAATATCAGAAGTTTGCTTTTTGGCCACTGGCCACTTCGGCGCTAGCGTTTGAGGCTGTAAGTAATAAGATACAAAATTTGATTTTATCAATGTTTAACCAACATTACTGGGACGGAGGGTAATATTAGAATTTTTAATCGTTTAAAACCACAAATCAGTTTAATTTCCGGCACTGACCCAGTTATTTGCGTACCTATAATCTTTCAAGGTTGTTGAACTCCGTAACCAGAGGAACCGTCCGGTAATCGCACGTGAAAATCTTCGCTGACGATACCAAGCTCTACAGTTCTGCAAATGATCCCACATGCACAAACACACTCCAGGCAGATATTGACCGAGCACTGAGATGGTCGCTTGATTGGCAGCTACCATTTAACGTAAGCAAGTGTGTAGTGCTCCATATTGGCTCCCGTAATGACAATCACACATACTCTATGAATGGCACACTCCTCATGCAATCTGATGAGGAAAGGGATCTCGGGGTGCTTATCGACAGAGACCTAAAGTTTAGAGAACAGGCCGCAGCAGCAGTTTCTAGGGCAACTAGAGTCTTGGCAGTCATCCGGCGCTCATTTGCTCACATTGATGATGTCACCCTGCCACTTCTTTTCAAGACTCTTGTTCGACCTTTGCTGGAGTATGGGAACGCATCTTGGGGACCTTTTAACCGCGAGGATGAGCAGTCAGTAGAACAGGTTCAACGTCGTGCTACCCGCATGGTTACTTCCCTCCGAGGTCTCCCATACAGTACTAGGTTAAGGAAACTCGAGCTACCGTCGCTATACTATAGACGTCGTCGGGGTGACATGGTACGCGTGTATCAGCTTCTTCATGGAGCTATAGATCAGGATCCTGACCAATTCTTTCACCTAGATACTTCCACTCGTACCCGTGGTCATCGATGGAAACTGCTTAAGCCTCAGGCAGTTACCAGATCTCGACGGAACTCATTTGGCGTTCGAGTTATTAACAACTGGAATTCCCTGCCCTCGAGTGTAGTGGAGGCACCCTCACTAAACCTCTTCAAGGCAAGGCTTGACATTCATTGGATGCATACCAGGTATGACACCCTGACTGACTGACCTAGACACGCTTGTCCTGGGCTCCACAGAGCCTTGGACACAGACCTTACTCAGGTTCATGGCCTGGGAAGAGTAACTGTGGACTTCCCTTAGCTGAGCTCGCCAGTGAACGGAGCCAGCAGGCCGATAAGGCCTTCACATTCCGAAATCCCTAGGTAAGGTAAGGTAAGGTAATGTTATTGTTGCTGTCGGCACGTGCCAGTACGGAGTTTTAATTTGAGTGGGAAGTTGAAAGACCAGTGGCCAGCGAGGCAGACATGTAAGGAGCCCAGTGGAAAGCGAATTGTCTTTTAACCATGTAATTATCCGGATTTGGCTTTACTCCCTCTCTCTTTGGATCCAGCTCAGCAGAGCCGTAATTTCCGCGAAGTTCAAGAATGTGACTTATTTCTGAGAGTGATTCAGTTAAAGGGGAGGGGAAAACCGGCGAGGCGTGATGAGAGTGAAGATCTTTTATGAGGGATGTCAGACGTGCGGCCCCTGGAAGCCAGCGATGGCCAAATATTGAAGTCAAGATGACATTTGGAGCTAAACCCAGCCTCTGGGAGGCAGCTTAGATCCTAGCCAGGAATCGTCAAGTTCAGGTACAGTGCCCGCTTCCTTCGGGAATGCGACCTTCAGTGATGAGATGCCATGACGTAGCAGTTGTGCTTTAAGGATAGGGGATTTTGGAGGGTTTGAGAGAGTGGGGGGGGGGGGGGTTAACCTGAGCAGCAACAGTTTTTCATTGTTGTGTCCGAAATTACCGACAGAGCCACATTGCCGTCCGATATTCCGGCCGTGAGTGGACGCCGTGGGCGTGACACTCATGTGTTTTTAACAAATTAATGAGGGGTGTTGAAGGTGGGGAATTGTTCGAAATACTCGACCATTATTTCTTATCACATGTTTACCATGTTCCAGTTCCATCAAAACCTGCACTGTAGACCACGCAACGTTTTTCACCGCCAAGTGCTTAAGTGTCCGTAATTCGGTGCGTTCCCCTACTCAGGCTACTGAGGATGGGGGTTTTAGTGCGCAGAGGCGTATGAAGGCTAGCGAGCTTTGGGGGGTTTCAGTGTGCAGAGCCGTATGCAGACTTCAAGAATGCTGGTCATATTCGCAGAAGCGTGTATGGACATGGGTATCGGAAACCTTAGAATGGCTACACATCCAAATGATATATAAATGATAGATGATATATGACATGACTATTCAGGTAAAAAAAAATCGGCGTTTCTGTTTTTGATCAATATGAGAAAATCGGATAGGTCTACCGAGGCGGGTAGCCGTCCCCTGACCATGTGAGTGATTAGCAGGATTTTGCAAAATTCTAAGCATTTGTCTGTACTGTTTTCAGACGAGGACACCCTTCGGGCTCTTCTGGACGCCATGAAGGCGCCCTCCATCGTCACCGTGGTGCGTATCACCATGGTTGGCGGTGTGCTCCACTGCGAGGGAGAGGCGATGGCGGAGTACGACGGTGCTCTCCCCGGGTTCCTGCTCTGGGCATCAGCCCACACCGTCTTTGTCCAGAGGGTAGCGGGAAGCGCAAACGTGGTCCTGCAATTCATCCAGCGTACCTGCCTGAATGTCAAAGAGGTGCAAAGTGCCAGCTGTAAAGTACGGGGCCTTAAAATGACCGCTTTTCTGGACCTACAGTGACGTGTTGTACTGGGCCGACGTGTTGTGGCATTAAAGAGTGGAGACAGCTGTGAGCAATACTACAGCAATGAGCAATTCAAATATTGTTAAACACGAAGGAAATGTATGGGTGTTCGCTCCCATTCTCGCTGTTTTCGGCTGTTCTTCTGTTAGTCTAAGTATTAGGCTAGCAAACATTCATTTCGTGCATTATTAAGTTTGGTACACTTATCATCTTCAGGTTAGTACAAAAACAATGTTAAACAAACTAAATAAGTAGGTATAACATTATAACGCCTTTCGATGACGATTGTTGGGCAATAAACAATACCATTAGTTTGAGTTTGTGGATGTTGTGGCAGAGCTGATCCGGAGCTGAGCTGACTGTTGTTTATGGAGTTTTAGTTTGTTGGTGCAATAAGCTCTTGGTGGCAGCCATGGTGATGCAATGACTGCATGTTTCCATTTTGGCAATACTTGGCCAAAAGAACTGCAGGAAGTTCAAAGAGATGCCATGAGTCATGAAATAAAACATAAAAATTATTATACTACCAGAAAATGATTTCAGAAACGGGAGAAAATCTGCTCCATACGAATTAAGGATCACGTGAGTCTTAAAAAAGGTTTCAAAATGCGGGGTCAATGAGACCAAGGGGCAGATTTATAGTCGAAAAAAGGGACTCGCCAAATAAAACAGGCTTCATATGAGTCTTGCACGAGACCAAGGGACATATTTATAGTCACAAAAAGGGACTCATCAAATAGAAAAGGGCTTCATCTGAGTCTTCTTTGCAAGCTGCATAAGGTGGTTATTGGTCTCATTCGAGACCAAAAAAGGGACTCGAAAATATGGTCTCACCTGAGGCTTAAAATAAGACTCAAAACGTGTTGTCTGATTTGAATAGGGAAAATGAAACCTTTTTTTGGTCTCATAAACCTAAAAGAGAACTCAGTTTTTCTCAGTGTGTGGCACCAACGCAGTGTGTTTTCATGGATACGGAGTGCTTTGGAACGCCACCGGGTGAATATTAAACAATGACAGAAAATAAAAACTCCCCCCATATTTCATCTGAAACCGTTTCACTTGGACCCAAATATACAAGATATAACACAAGATAAAAAACTTTATCGACAGCGTGAATGTGCAATTAAATGTGCAATTAAGCTCTTGTGGATGTGACTGGATAGTTCTACTGAGCGGACACTAATCGAACCAAGCAACAGTGCCGACCTTCTACAAACCTGCTGGTAAATAAATCATCACTCCTATTAGAGCGCCAAACATTATCGAGGTATCAAAGCCTGGTTAGTTTTCAACTCGTTCGCGCTGCCACGCCCCATCCATGTAACAGTACCAGCGCTCCCATGGAGACGGCGGTTCCGGCGCGGCCGGCGCGCGCCGCCGTGACAAAAACGACGCGGCCACAGACGTCGCGGCAGTCCAACTGTGAACCGCCCTAATCAGCGGCTATCAATCCACGTCAGTGCGCCGTCACTGACGTCGGGTGAAGTCCACACACCCCGACAGCAACAGGCCAGGTGAACGTCAGCCTCTGTCTCTGTACTTACCTTCAAATTTCGGTGCAGTGCCTCTGGTGAGTGAAAACCACCAGCTTTTCACACTGTCAACAATGACGTATTGGACTTGTGCTGTGAGCGCAGTTTTTGTACCTCTGCTGTCTACACGAGCAGTAAGACAAATGTCTGTATTCTATCTCGGAAGCACTTCACTCCATTGCCGTGGCTCTTGTCCTGGTGGTGCTTGAAGTGATTGTTTGCTTGACGTCACTTTGGGTGCTTGATAATGTTGTTTGAAGATACATTTAACCTATCTAATCAGGTGACACAACTTGATAACCAGAAGCAGAATACTCGCTACATGCTCTTGGCCTAATTTGTATCTCGTTTTTTCACACTTTCGCCGTATTCCTGACTTTTTCTTATGCGTTCGCAGATTGCAGCCTGGCAGCAAACCATTGGTGGCAGTAAGACCATCACGGCTCTGAACCAAATATTTTCTTGAAAGTTTTTATAGCTACTCAACGACTCTCAAGGTCTCACCGCTAAAGCATCGTCGCTAACTTATTTTCTGTAACGGTAAGTTTTATGGATTCCGAAATAGCCCATTCTCACTGATGAATTCCTAACTTAATTCTGGCTTACATTGCTAAGTAACATTGCTAAGTATTCGTGATCGAATCATATCAAATAGGAGAAATAATTTGTCTTGTTCTGGTTAAAACAAGCTCGATTGTGCTATTGCCTGTACAGTGCCCTTGTTCATTCACAAACCTATTCACTCCTCACTCTGACAAAGCCAGCAAGAATGTAACAAAACGCACACTTTTTCAGTAAATCTAACTTCACCATGACACAGTGTTCATTCAAACCGGATAATAGACTCTCATTGAGAGTCAATCAAATGTTTTGTACCAAGCTCTCGTTTTTTTCGGGACATTCTTCCGACAGGCATCCGCAGTCATTACCGCTGGCGTTGCAGAAGTTGCAGTTTTTGCACGTGACTTCCGATGCCTGTCCGTCTCTGGCGGAGGGCGGCATTGTCTGCTGAGGTCAGGAGACGTCACTCCTCCGTCAGCCGCCGCGCGCCGCACCGAACACGCTAAAAACAATTGTGAGCGACAGCTGACCTACGCCCACCGGCTCCACCAGATACAGCGTCGGGCCAAACTGCACATCAATAACGTGCATTTATCCCAGCCTCCAACTGATTTAGGACTGATCACCACTGAAACGCATCATAAATCCGCTGTCTGTGCTTACCAACAGGCCCTTGGTGCATGAGGGTGTGTTATTACAACACTATCAGTGAGATATTTGCCCTCAAAGTCATCTAGGCATCATAATGGCTGGCTGTGAGGGACTATACACCCTGTAATCTTGCGGGACTATTTATTTCTTGGTGGGTTTCTGCGCTGCAGAATTCAACCGGGCAGAGTATGTGCTGCGCCGGAGATTCTATCGCAGCACCGTCATTACGGGCCTGCACGAGGCCTATGATTAATACTTCAGGTCATCACTTAGTAACACCTTCATGCACTGCTCCGTGCAATTCATTATTAGCTCTGATTTAATGCATGCACTGTATCACTACATAAATACATGACGCTGCCAAAACAGAAATGAGGCGGAGATTTATTGGCGGATGACAAGTGCATGAATCAATGAACAACGCACTCCAACTCTAGCACTCGGGATGAATTAGCATTACAGCGTCATTTGTCCATTTTCTGTATTTCATCAGCCAGGTTTCGCTGCCCATTTCAGACCGATAAGAAAACGACTCAATTGATAAAGACAGATAGCCAGATAACGAAAAGAGCCTGATTGAAAGCCAGCTTCCATTCAAGGGAGGCATGCTTTGGTAAGAAGTGGACCGCACGTCAGCGAAACTGGTCTCCAACGCTCTTCAGGCGGACCGAGCCCGCAGATTTCGTCCAGTATCGAGGACATTGCATCTCTGAGCTCTCCTCAGACAGCAGATATGGCTGCTAACGCAGCATAGCCCTCGTTTTGCGGCGCGATAGAGCAGAAATGGCTTGTAGTCTGTTTTGCTATTCTGCCTTCTGGCAATATTTATAAATTAGGATTTGGTAGCTCTGCGGGGTATGAAAGTCAAAACAGATGAGTTGGGCGATATATGATCGCACAGGCTGGCACCCCTTAGAGTAAATAACCAATCAATACAGATGAGTTATTTATCTTTTTCTTGTTTTTTTTCAGGCCAATTTCTAAGCGCCTACACATATAAAGAAACAAGGCGATCAGCAAGCGCATGAAATCACCGTGAACGGCATTCTGCGAATGCCAGGCCATTGCAGAACTCTGGCCCCCACTCAGTGCCGAAAATAATTTCCACTGACATTGGAGCCGAACCCAGAGCCCTTTCACAGTACGGAAGTTACGACTCCCAGTGCAGGAGGGTCACCGCGGGCGACGCCTGGCTTTGAGTCCGGCCGTCTCACCTGTCCACATCAACCGCCATCGCGTCGGCAGCGGGCAGAGCCGACGCGGCCCAGGCGCCGCCGGGGCGGCCCTGGGTCGTTTGCGACGATGGCGCTCCAGATAGCGTCACGTTTGTGACCACTACACGGGTCGGACCCGGCCGACAGCTGAAGGGAGCGTGAACACCCTGGTGGTGACAGAATTCGAACTGGGTACCAAGCCAGGCCTGGGTGTTCCTATAGTAGCGATTTAACGCAATATTTTGGACTTCTGTTGTAGCTACGATGTATTTCTCCTCCCCAGTATCACAAGAATGTCCACCGAACGGTGAAATGCAGGGTTTAAATAAGCCTGGGATCTAACGTCCACTTCAAGCGCCGACACCACTTGTGTTCGCTCCCGGACTGAACCAGAGACAGGGCGACAGTGTGTATGGTGTTGCTGCCATCTCCTGAAAGCCTGAGAAATGACGGTGGAAACTGAACTCAGCTAATTAGTAGTAGGTCACTTCTGTTCAGTGACAGGTGAGATAGCAGAGTTGGCAGGCAAGTGAAAAGTGAAATGCAGGACTGGACACCTTTTTCTAAAGCAGGTGTTAAATGTGTGGCAGGTCTGACACATGAATAGAACAGGGGGTGGACAGAATTGACGTGGCTCTTCATTGTTCAGTTTTATGGACAGATTACTCGCGCGTGCTCAGAAAGATATCCATATAAAAATATACATTGAGCACGAATAGAAGAATCCGATCCTTTACTTAGAGCAGTGCCAGTTGGATCAGAGGCTTCACAGCAAGTGCCCCACGTAATGAGCTGCACTTCACCGCAGCTACAGAGGAGCCATCTCGGCTCTCGTCTGGGTCGCCGTCTCCTCTCGATGTCAGTGGCTCCCGCCTCCGATCCCTCCTCGCCCGAAGCCGGCCTCGGGCGAGGCAATCTGGCGGACAATCGCCACCGCATCGGGTACACCGCCCTCGGCCGCGAATCAATTACACCCAAACATAACGTAATTATGCCGTCTCCCAGCACCAGTGGATAACGAGTCGTCTTTATGCCACAGATAACATCGCCGGCGACAATCTACCGGCTATGAATCTCACTGCTGTTAAGCGACATGCAAACCCGTCGGAGATATGCTTAATTGGAGCCAGTGGTGGCGCTCAGTGGCGCCGGAATGGCCTCTCTCGCCACCGCGTGACAAGAGCGCCCCAGTGACGTCATCAGGTCCGATGACGTCATGGCGTTGACGGCGCTGTCTGCACTGCCGCCACCGTTTAAAGTCCATAAGCGGCTGCTGTCGTGACAAATAGCCCGGCCGCTGGGAATAGTGGAACTGGTTATTCGAAGGCAGAGCCTAGTGCACAGCTATGGCGTGAAGCAGATCATTGAGCTCAGCGAAAGAGAGTTTTTCTCGTCCTAATCATGCAGAAGCATAGGTTAAGTACCCCGTTTTATTTGTAAAGACATTAATTATAAGATTGTTTATACCGAAAGCAAAGACCCGTAAATGAATGCTGTCTACCGTTGAACGTGACCTTGACAGTCGGAGCTTTGCACTCCTGTCTTGTCGCCATGTTTTCAGTCCTCGCGGTTACGTTCTTGCAGCTGCTCCACTCTTGTTATTATGCAGGAGAAAATGGTTAACTATGTTGACAACATGACCGTCATCATTTCAATTGTCATGAAAATGTGTTATTAATAAATCCACACAATTTCTTTTTAATCCCATCTCGAAGACAATTTCAAGGTGGTATCGTGAGCATGACCAGTAGGTATCGAAGAGGTCAGATTCAAATAGTTTTTCGTTCAAGATAGGAATGCATCTTGGTGATGATTATATACATTCGCACTCGCAGCCCTGGACTGTTCTCCTCACTGTTGGGGCAGAAAACGGCTCCTGGCAGCGCATAACCCTTTAGAAATTTTCCAAGGTATGGGGTTCCCTATTCCAGTAACTATGCCACTCGAAATCGGTCAGATGCTGACCGGAACAGCTGGATTTTTTTTACCGCAAGGTTAGGTCACTTACAAGAAAGGGACTTCGTCAAAGCATCCTTGTACTAAAAAAGTCGCATTTAATTTCAACTGCCATTCGCTGGCTTACCACCGTGCACTACCTCGTACAGGAGGGAGAGTGGGGCCAAAATGTATGGTATTGTAAGATCGAATTTGAAAATACAGATGCACGCAAAACACAAGGCAAAGTTGTGGGGCAGATCGGGCATGTTTTTTACAGCATCCTCAAGAGAGGTATTGTACAGAAATGGAGAGAAATCAAGAAGAAATCAGCTGGCCGTTCGCATAACGGTCTCAAAGCATTGACTCTTCGCTAGGTGTGATTTCACTCGTTACCTTTTTTCTGAAATTGGGACACCTCAACACAAATAATCATTACCCATTAATCGGCTTTCATATGATGCTCAACGCATTGATGCATCGCGAGATTACAAAGAAATATCCAGAACCATTTTAAGTGGTGCTGCCGTGACACGTAAGCGGAGAGTGAATTATATGGCTTATCAAGCTTACACATGGACGGGGATGAAGGGCAACGCAATGTGTAGATTAATGGTGCCCAGAAGGCAGCGGTGCTCTTGAGCGTTCCGTTGTGCTGTCGCCTGCAAAAAACAAGGAAATGGAGGATTCTTTCGACTGCCTACCTTAAACAGTTTTATGGTCGGTTATTGGTTTTGCTTTCACACTTGCTCTGATGTATGAAGAGGAAAAATACAAAAGCCTGGGAGTGGGCCTCTGGGATAGTATAACAAGAGATAATAATAATTGGCAATATAAGAGACAAATAATTAATAAGACATCACAATTGCTGGGATAGAAAAATAATCCGGACGAAAATGAATCAATCCCAAGAGTGTTCTATTCGGTTATATGAAATTAACACTACTTTTGCATTATGAAAAATGAAGAAATCAAATTGAAGTAGACATCCATTCGAAAATATTCCTACTTCTTGTTTTTAAGTTTAGATAAGCTATAAGGTGAAGCTTTTTACAAAAGGCTCGAACTTGAAAGCTGTAAAAATTTCGATACAACAGCTAGCTTTTCCTCGTCTACGAAATTTGTTTCCTATCATATCTGTGAAACGTTGCTATGCCTACTTCACTAAAACATCGTACTGTGGCTGGAGTGATCTTCGTGTGCAAATGACACAGATTCTACTTTTACAAACAAGCACCGACATCGTGTTTACTGTTTTCCTTACTGACCATGTTTATGAGCTGTGAAACCCACACGGCATCAAATGTGATCTCCTCCTAGGTGACGGTCCGACATCCCGTCCGGCAGAGCCCATTGTTTTCTGAAGGGCGGAAGATTGGATTCCTGGGATTGTACTGCCAGCCTCGGTCCAAACTGGTATGGATCTCCTAGAATAGCAGCAAATACATGTAAATAGCTTTCCGGCACTGAAACCATGCACGACATCCAATATTTCTTGAAGGATCTAGAATGCTCCCAATGACCTAGAGTAGCTAATTCTCCTATTTCACGTTCACAACTCCGTTGTATCATCCTGTCAGCAGGAGCATAGCAACAAACCTCGCACACACACACATACACACACGTATCGTATTTCGCCGTGACCTAGCTAGAGCCGCCGCTCGGCGCCGGCCGGCGTTTTATGTGGGCGGGGGCGGCCCGGGGCGGCTGGCACGTGCTCAATCTGCTCTGAAGCTGTTCCGGCGGCGACGGCAAAGCAGCGAAGGAGCAGGTGTCGACAGCGCTTTTTGCTAGCGGTGATTGGAGCTGCCTGCCGCCGGTCGGCACGTCTGAGCTAACGCCGAGGCCGCAGGAGAGCCTCTGGTACAGTTAACCGTCGCCGGCTCCGTGATGAGGCTGGTCTTGGACACGACATGTTGGTATGAGGTTGCAGGACAGGTTTGCAGAGTGTTGGAGACAAGCCGAAAGTGTTGCGGTACTATGCGGAGTGGAACTGAGTGTCAAAACCTTGCTAACTACGCCTTCAGATGTTTGTTTAATGGACCAATCATTAACTATTTTTAACAAATCAATATACATAAATTGACCTGTATGCAGCCACCCCTCTAATACTTGTTGGGGGCTTATCGACAAACCAACTACAAGGTTCATATGGCGTCGCCAACTTTTTCCCCGTTGGAATGATTTCTCAGAGGCCAGCTTGTTCCTTGTTCAGGGAAGCCACTGGGCTTTGAACCTGGATCGGCTGCGTATTTTTTTAGGGGGGGGCTTATCGACGCACAAACTGCCAGGGTCATATGGCATCGCAAACTCTTCCCTGTTGGCAAGGGTTTCTCGGGAGGCAGACTGCTTCTTGTTCAGGGAAGCCACCGGGCCTTTAACCCGGGCTGGCTGCGTAAAAGGTAGCTGCGCTGACAACACCACTACTGCGCCCCCCTAACCGTGCATCTAGGCTAATTTTCAGTGCAGTGTACAATGTAGACGAAATCTTCAGAATGTCCCATCTTCACTCAGCAATGGCCACTCACCTGAACGCTTTAGACATCATTCAAGAATACCTTATAGTATGAAGGCCCTGCAACCCTGGAACTTTAATACCGAAAAGCATTCAGAGAAGCAGCTCCGGGTACTGGGCAAGTGAAAAATAGCTAAAAATGGTTATCCCGCCAATCTTGATTTGTGTGCAGTTTTTATGTTGTTTTTCAAGATAAGCATGATCATGAAAAAGTAAACATATTTTTTAATCACTACGTCAAACATCTAGCATGTACTAGACAGTGGTCAGCAGTGTCTCTCCAAATATCATACCTGGATATTATCGCTTGAAATCACTTAGCTAATCGACATTTTGTCTCAATCTGGACCAGAGCATTTCCATATCCTATCACTACATCATGCATCAGGCCAAAAATGCACTCCACGTACTCTCAGATTGTCATCACAAAGGGAGACAGTCGGTGTCCGATCTGTTTGGACGGAGAGTGTGGCCAAACACAGTCACTCTCCTTCTGAGAAGACAATTACTAAGCGTGTCACATCCCCGCGCCGACTGTATCGGCCAAGGGTGCCCGCCCGGTGAGTGAGGACACCCACAGAAAGATAAGATCTGACCTCACGCGTGGCAGGCGACGCATAACACCGTTCAGCTATCTTGTCAAATGTTCAGAAGCCGCCTCTCAGGGTCATGAGAAGACAGCCCCAGCCCCAGACTCAGCCGTGTGCCCCAGATCGCCGCCGAACGCCCGTACCGCAGTCTCCACTTACCTCTTGGCTCGGCCCAGCCCCTCCAGTCGCTTCTTCACCAGGTCATGCCAGAACTAACTCAAGCGCGACCTGAGCTGAAGAATGAGACATTGTGCTGTCACCTTGAGACGAGAGGACGCCCATGTCAACGCATTGCGACCGCTGATGACGACTTGTTGTCGGCACTGGCGGTACGAGATGTGGTCCACTGTGTTGTGGGCGGAGCGCCGGAGCAAAACAAAAACTGGCCCCAAAAAGATGACGGCGTCATCTGCGCCTATGAGGGCAGCTAGCGGGCGGAGTAAACGGCGTATAACTCACGGGCAGGTCCGCGCCACAAAGACTGGAGGAGCGGCGCGGCCCGGAGCGGAATGAAGAACAATGGAAGATGAGCGTGACTTCTCCATGCAGCACAGCACTGAGCGAGCGTCAGCCGTTCACGATGCGGCCCTCTCCCACACTTCTCCTCCAGAGGTTCAAAGCTTGCAAGACAAAGGTTATTCATGAAGACAGCTCGTTATTTCCATGAATAATCGGCACAGAAACTTGGAAACTATGCTAGGCAGGCGTGCTTCATTTCTTTTGTGAACAATCGCTGATTGCTGATGCTCGATGATTTGTGGTCGCTCCGGTAATGGCGGTGCTAGGAGGGCGAGATTAGGAAGAATGCATTAAATATTTTTCATAGCCTTTGGCTTAGTACCTATAACTCACACTCAGGCATTCAGTAGCCATATGTCACAAACACCCAAAAGTCTTTCGGATTCTCTGCATGATCTAGGATACGTTTCCAAAGTTCATTGCAAGATTTTGTGAGCAGTGTAATGCAATTGTGTTGAATATTAGGAGTTCAAGTCTTAGAACAAACCATCTTTAATCTATGCACTCCAGGATTTTGCAATAGCCTCCAAGTCCGTGGATCATTAGCGAGATACCTACGGTGAACCACCCACTGAATCAATTCGCGCCGGAGGGAAGCCACTCTCCAGATCTCAACAGCCAGATGATAAATCGTAATTGACACGACTAATGAAAAAACTTTATTCCTTTACTTAATGAATGTGATCTTGTATTCCAATTCAATCGTAGCCCCTCCAACAATGCTAGTAAGTCGTATATTACTCGTATACGATATTTCTTACTTTATTAAATCTGACACTCCATGCTGGTGGATCAGAGTGTTATAAAAACGAAAAAGCCTCGTCACTGGTCACTTGGCATTGTTCCGATTGAAGCCATAAAGCTTCGATTGGAGCGGCTCGTAGGCGGTGGCCGCAGCGGCAAAAACAGCTAAGCTGCTGAACTGCGACTTGAGCTTTTCCTGGGGCTTTTCAGCAGCCAGGCTAGCTTGATCGGTGGCGGGTCACGACTCCCGACAAAAACTGCAGCTCAGACAGCCTGGGGTGTCACCAGCGGTGTACAGCACAGCACAGCACATCCCAGCCCAGCCCAGCGCAGAGAGAGAGAGAGAGAGAGAGAGAGAGAGAGAGAGAGAGAGAGAGAGAGAGAGAGAGAGAGAGAGAGAGAGAGAGAGAGAGAGAGAGAGAGAGAGAGAGAGAGAGAGAGAGAGAGAGAGAGAGAGAGAGAGAGCTGCCACAAATATGCCCACATAAAACATGCTTCCTTCACAATTAGGTGAAAACAAATCATGCAGACCCTACAGAGAGTTCACGACTCGACTACAATCAGGAGTCTGTAACCATGCCGGAGGCCTGGACGACCTCCCAGAGCTGCTGTCGAAGCCTGGGGGCATGCGACCACCCATGGGATTTGGTGCGGACCGCGGAAGCACTGACGGGGTGCGGCTCGTAAAACGGCACTGAGAGCGGCGGGACTGCGGCCGTCGACAACGGCGGAGGCGGCCCAGCGGCAGGGGTGGTTACAAACCGGGTGGGGCCCAGCGGCAGGGGTGGTTACAAACCGGGTGGGGCCCAGCGGCAGGGGTGGTTACAAACCGGGTGGGGCCCAGCGGCAGGGGTGGTTACAAACCGGGTGGGGCCCAGCGGCAGGGGTGGTTACAAACCGGGTGGGGCCCGGTTTCAGATCACGCGGAAACTATCGACCACGACATAGGCGTAGGAACCGGGGGGGGTCAGGGGGCCACTGGCCCCCCACTTTTCTGGGATGGGCCCCCGCAACGGAGATAAGAATATCAACAACTGTAATATCAAGCAAGAAACTCAAACTGGCCCGATAGCTCGCCCCGGAACCCCGTTAAACTTACCTGTGCCCCTAAACTAAGTTGAGGTCCTATGAGTTGATTTTAAGGTCCCCTAAGCTTCTCGGGGCCCCTGAACTGGCCTCTGATGCCATACGAGCTAATCTGGGCCCTTTGAGCTGAACTGAGCGCCCCTGAGATGGTTTGGGCAGCATGAAATTGCCTAAACTGAGCTAGGAGCCGTAACCTTAAACAGGGCCCCGTGAGTTGGCCAGAACCTATATCCACCGACCTGGGGGCCCCTCAGTTGAGCTGGGACCGTAAAGTTAATATTGTCCCTTGAGCTAATCTGGATCCCCTGTGATTCACAGAAGACCCTAAACTTATCTGAGGCCCCTGCACAGGAATAGGGTCCCTGCTCTGAAATTGGGTTATAAGCTTTAATTGAAACCCTGAACTGTTCTGAAGCCCCAAATATGTCGACAAGGGGCCCCTGGATGATCCGGGCCCTTAAGTTTATCTGGTCATCAGAGCTAATATGGGCCTCTGTGTTGAACTGAGGGCCCCTGAGATGGTCTGGGACCCCTATAAGGCTTTACAGCCACTGACCGGGCGGCCGAGAGCTTGAATGGGCCCCTTGAGATGTTCTGGCAGTCGTGTAGCCAGGGGAGGGGGGTCTCAGGGGTCTGCGGACCCCCTTGGGCTGACCTTATGCACTAAAAACACAAAAATTGATTTCGGGGGCCCCTGAGCTTGGTCTCGGGGGGGCCTCCCGAGCTTGGTCTCAGGAGGCCCCCGATAATCGGTATCGAGGGCTCCAGAGTACAGAATATTGATCTTGGGGGACCCCTGTGCTCAGTCCCAGGGGGTCCCAAGCTTGGCCTCAGGGCCCCCGAGCTTGGTCTCAGGGCCCCTCTCCCCGAGCTCGGTCTCACGGGCCTTTCGATCTTGGTCTCACGGGCCTTTCGATGTTGGTCTCAGGGGCCCCCGAGCTTTGTCTCAGGGGCCCTGAGCTTGGTGTCTGGGGGCCCTCCGAGCTTGGTCTCAGGGAGCTCCCGAGCTTAGTCTCAGGGGGCCCTTCGAGTTTGGAATCAGGGCCCCCGAGCTTAGTCTCAGGGGCCCCCGAGCTTGGTGTCAAGGAACCCTCCGAGCTTGGTCTCAGATAACCCCGAGCTTGGTCTCAGGGCCCCCGAGCTTGGTCTCAGGGGACCCCCGAGCTTGGTCTCAGGGAGCTCCCGAGCTTGGTCTCAGGGGGCCCTTCGAGTTTGGTCTCAGGGCCTCCGAGCTTGGTCTCAGGGGCCCCCGAGCTTGGTGTCAGGGAGCCCTCCGAGCTTGGTCTCAGATAACCCCGAGCTTGGTCTCAGGGCCCCCGAGCTTGGTCTCAGGGGACCCCGAGCTTGGTCTCAGGGATGCCACCAAGCTCGGTCTCAGGCCCCCTCTCCCTGAGCTTAGTGTCAGGGGCCCTCGAGCTTGGTCTCAGGGGGGCATCCGAGGGCATCTGATGCATAAGGCTGACCGTATGCACTAGAAAACACGAGCATTGGTCTCGGGGGGCCCTGATCTTGGTCTCAGGGGGCCACCGAGCTTGGTCTCAGCGCCCCCCGAGCTTTGTCTCAGGGGCCCCGAGCTCGGTGTCAGGGGCCCTCCGAGCTTGGTCTCAGGGAACGCTCGAGCTTGGTCTCAGGGGACCCCCGAGCTTGGTCTCAGGGGCCCCTGATCATCGGTATCGAGGGCTCCAGAGTACCGAACATTGATCTCGGGGGCCCCCTGAGTTCGGACTCACGGACCTTTCGATTTTGGTCTCAGGGTGCCCCAGAGCTTGGTCTCAGGGCCCCACGAGCGTGGTCTCAGGCGACCCCTGAACTTGGACTCAGGGGCCCCTAGCTTGGTCTCACGGGCCTTCCGAGCTTGGTCTCAGGGACCCGATCATTGGTATCGAGGGCTCTGGAATACCGAATATTGATCTCGGGGGCCCGTGAGCTTGATCTCAGGGGCCCCGAGCTTGGTCTCAGGGGACAACCGAGCTTGGTCTTAGGGGGCAAGCTTGGTCTCATGGGCCTTTCGATGTTTGGTCTCATGGGCCTTTCGATCTTGGTCTCACGGGGTCTCGAGCTTGGTCTCAGGGAACCCCCGAGCTTGGTGTCAGGGGGCCTTCGAGCTTGGTCTCAGGGAGCATCCGAGCTTGGTCTCAGGGTCCCCTCGAGCTTGGTCTCAGGGGTTCAGGGCCCCCCTCGGGGTGCCCCCGACTATTGATATCGAGGGACTCATGAGTGAGGCACGAGCATTGGCCTCATGAGACCCAGAGTTTGGTCCCAGGGGCCTCCAGGCCTGGGTTCAGGACCCCCGAGCATCGGCATCGAGGGGCTCCAGAGCACCGAGCATTAGTCTCGGGGGAGGCTCGAAATATTGATCTTGAGGGCCCCGGAACATCGGTGTCGAGTTACTCCTGAGAAAAGCGCGATCATGGGTCTAAGGGTGCCCCTGAGCCTGATCTAAGTGGGACCCCGAGCTTAGTCTTAGGACCCCCGGGCATCAGCATAAAGGGGCTCCGGAGTATTGGTCTAGGGGGAGCAATTATTTTAGGGGCCTCCAAATGGCGATTTCAGAGGGCCCCCGAAAGTGTGGATGCAGTGGTGTAGCCAAGGGGGCCCTAGGCGTCCGCAGACCCCCACCCCTTGGGCCAATCTGAACCACTCTAAAGGATTATCTGATCACGGGGCCCCCAGAGTCAGTCTCAGGGGCCCCTGAAGATTCGTTCTCAGGGTGTCCCGAGTCGGCCTCACGGCCCCCGCCCTGAGAGTCGGTCTCAAGGCACCCCGAAAGTAGATTTTAGGGGCCCCAGAGGGTTGGTCTCAGGGGCCCCAAAATTCGGTATCAGGGGCCCCGGGAGTCTGTCTCAGGGGAGGGGGACCGAGCAAGTCTCAGGGGCCCCCCAGAGAGTGGTTCTCAGGGCCCTGCAACATAGTCTATTTCAGGGGGCCCCTGAGAGTCAGTCTCAGAGAACCCCAAGAGTCGGTCAAGGGGACCCCAAGAGTCTGTCTTAGGGGACCCCGAGATTCGGTCTCGGGGTCCCCCTGAGAGTCTGTCTCAGAGAACCCCAAGAGTCAGTCTCAGAGCACCCCAAGAGTCGGTCTCAGGGGGCCCTGATAGTCTCACGGGCTTCTCTCTCAGGAGTCAATATTTAGTTTCAGGTGGCCCCGAGAGTTAATCCGGGGGTCCGAGAGTTAGTCTAATTTGATCCGCAGAGTGCTGGTTTCAGGGGGCCCCAGAGGGGTATTTTGGGAGCCCTCGAGATTTAGCCTCAGGCTGTGCCCCCCCCCGAGTTTTGGTATAAGCGGCCCCGAGAGTCAATCTCAGGGAGCACCCAAAAGTTAGTCTCAGAGGGCTCCCGGTTGTCAGTCTCAGAGACATCCGAGAGTTAATCTCGGGGTTCTGAGAGTAATTTCCAGAGGTGCTCCCGAGTTTTGGTCTCACGGGCCCGGAGTTAGCCTTAGGCCCGCGAGAGCTAATCTGGAGCCTCCGAGTCAGTCTCAGGAACGCCAAAGACTTAGTCTCAGAGGTGATTCCACCCCCCCCCCAGGGTGTTTGTCTCAGGGGCACCCTAGAGTAAGTCTCAGAGGGCTGTCGGAAGTCATTCCCAGCCCCCCTCCCCCGCCCCAAAGACAGCCTCAGGGGACCCCAATAGCTAATCTGGATGGCCACGATAGTCAGTCTCAGCCCCCCCTCCAGAGCAAATCTGGGGGGCCCAATAATTAGTCTCAGAGGTGCTGCCGATAACTACTCTCAGGAGCCCCGAGAGATTCTCAGGGGTCCCCAGTTTTGATCAAGAGGCGCCGTGAATCGGTCTCCGAGACCCCCTGAGATCTAATCGGGAGAGCGGCCGAAAATTAGCTTTGTGAGCACCGCCAAGTATTGGTCTTAGGTGGCCCCAGAGCACAAATAAAAAATTTCAACATCATATGCCTCGGAAAAAATGTACCTACCCCTATTGCGTACTAAAAAAGCACAAATTGAAACATGACGATCAGGCACCATTATAGAAGGAAAGGCAAAAATTAATCTAACTTTACCATAAGAGCAAATCGAACAGGGAATTTGGCACTTTAGTCAATTTTTAATATATTAGCTTAACACCAATAACTACATTCCTAAATATTCTGAAATAAACAACTTTCCAATATTTTCGTGGGAAACCAGACAAACAAGGGTAATGACAGAAATTGATGAGCATAATCCCAAAAAGAAAAATAGGAATGAAAGGTTGAAAATAACAATAACAGAGTGAGCCAAGGCGATAGATATCTTGGGCGCCTTTTGTCTTGGTAATTTGCTCGTTTACAAGATAGCAAGGGTAAGAAAGTAACTGGATCTCAACAGGATCTGTCGACGGAATAGAGGATATGTAACGTTCGGGACACACTACCATATCCCTTGTATCTTTATTCGTTTTTTTCGTTTCTTTGGAAATTTCCTGATTAAAGAGTTCATGGATTCGACACGGGGATATAATTGCTAATCATTTCCCGTAGAAGATCATTTCTTCGTACTCAAAACGACTGACCTCCAATAACTTCATGTCTGATTACCCGAGTGAATTGAGGTAGACTCAGGTTTAACATCATGCGCGCATCAACATTGAACTTCCCGAAATATGGCTCAAAGCTGTTATTATAGCCACGCTACCATATAAGGTATGGGTCATCCTTAATATTTGGTCACCTTATTTTACCAACACTTGGTCGGATCGGAAAAAACCAAGCTATAAACAAAATAAGAATGAATGCTTAAAAAGGCACAACAAAATTTCCCTCGTGTGAATGTTATAATGTTAAAATACTATACAAAAAATATAGGAGATGGACCCGGTTACTAAGGGGACCCCCGGCCTGGGGCCCCCCCGACGGTAGTCGGACCCCTCCTTGGCCGAATCCTGGCTACGCCACTGTGTTCTGAGACTCTATATCAGTCACCCTGGGACCCCCTAAGCCTAGCTGGGGCCCTGAGCTTATCTGGGTACCACTGTGCTTAACTGGGGCCTCTGATCTGGTATGGTGACCCTGAACTGTTCTAGCATCATTGAGCTAAGCTGGGATCCATGAGCTTGAACAAGTCCCTTGAGCTGTTTTGAGACCCTACATAAGTCGACCTGGGGACCTCCGAGCTGAACCGGGCCCCTAAGCTAATCTGGCACCCTGTGGGAATCTGGAACTCCCCTGTGATGAGCTTCTAGGGGTCCTGTGCTTATGTAGGACCCCTTGATAAGCTGGTCCCGAGGCTAATGCACTGGTCTAGGCCCTTGAGCTGACTGATCTGGGTTCCTGAGCCATGGTTTGGACCTTGGGGCCCTTCGAGATAATTTAGCGGTCCCTGGGCGGCATAGGCATAGGAACCGGGGGTCAGGGAGATACTGCCCCCCCTTTGAGGTGGGCCCCCGCAACGAATATACAACTATCAGTAACTGTAATATAGAACAAGAAACCCAAACGGGCCCGATAGCTTGTCAGGGAACGTTCAAGTTCGGTAGTACGCTGCCTGCAAGCCCCTGGAGGAGGAGCGCTTCGTAAAAAAGCCAAGGCACCTACTACCCGAGTGTTTCCAAATGAGTCCCAAGAACTGGGCCAAATCAAACTCCATCCCAATCCCAACACAAAATATGAATCGGACACGGACCCCGCACCAAATGCCGAGCAACAGTCGTCCCTGAGCCATCGAAAGGCGCGACGTCTTTCGATGCCAGGGTTATATGGCGTCGCCAACTCTTTCCCTGTTGGAGGGGTTTCTTGGGAGTCAAATTGCTCCTTGCACAAGGAATCTGCTGTGCCTTAAACCCGAGTTGGTGGCGTGGAAAGCAAGGTTGCTAACCACTATAACACCAAGCCCACACCTCCTTGGCATCACAAAGCTGGCCATCAAGTACCTACATTGCACTTGCAGTTTTGCTGGAACTCTGCATTTTAGGCATCGAAATATAGCTAGGCGTATTTATTGTGATCAGGCTTCACCTGAATCAATCTGTAATGATGACAAGAAGAGATCTGTAATAACCTAAATAAATGTTCCCATTTTCGTCATTGAATAAGCAAATACAAGTTGATTAGGCATAGCGAAGTGAGGCTATTTGGTACCAAAGCATTGTCTGTAGTTTTCTTAACAGTTCTTAATTTTGTAAATGTGATGAAAAGGGCCTAAACATCTGTAAATATAAAAAACGCGCTCGTGGTAAAAAATGATTGAAATCCTCCAAAAAAGCTTAAAAATGTATTTCGTATTTGAAATGGGTCTTGGTAAAAAACAAAAATGTTTTTTGGCGTTTTACTATGATTTATTAGATCATAATAGGTACAACTCGAAATCATAGGGCAAGATTTAATTTCTCAATTTTCCATATATTGACATCCTTGTGTGCATGCGTGCCTTATTGACACCAAACGAGCTAACTAATTCTTTATTTATAATTATGGGCCCCCGTGGACTGGGGCCCCCCTTGAGGTGGGCCCCCTCTAAGGTTGGCCCCCCACTTTTCAAACCGTTCCTACGCCCCTGGACCACGAGATAGCAGCACAGAGCGATGAGAAGCGTGAGCTGTGAACACGACATAGTCAAAGTACCTGCAAACCAAACCAATAAAATCAACACTCCATCGACAGCAGGGGCGCCGACCCATCATTTTTACTAGGAGGAAGAGGGGGAGGGCAGAACTTGAACTAGCGACGACCTGCCGGGGAGGCGAATTTTGATATTGGTTGTCTGAAAGCGCTAACGGCAATGCACTCCACCAAAACAATTACCTAGTCAACGTAGGCAAGATGAAGAAATTACGAAAAATCTAGACCAAGTCCCAAGATTCTAGAGGGACTTCCCCCGTCTCCCACTCTTTCGTTCCTCCAAAAGTAAGCTGTCCAATTTTCACGCAAGCCATCACGTTAGAACAGGCTAATTCACTACTCCGTTCCTTCCACAGGTGCGAACGTCTGACACCTATCACTATCCATCAGGCGACAGTGTCGCCGGGCCGGCGATACGACCGATTCAGGGACGGCCTGGCACCAGTGCGGCGCTCTCACGCCGTGCCCTGAGGCGACGCAGGGGCGTGGTTTACTGCCGGCGCGTCGTGGCGTGGTATACGGCCGGGTCCGGGCGGGCCAGCAACGATCGCGCTGCCGGCGTAACTCGTCTCACCCGGCCAGGAGTCGCACCGTCTCTCCCATTAACAACTCGCAGCGCGCCGGCACGCAGTCGATATAGACATGCGGCCCAGGCGGCAGACTCACGGCTCCGGCTCCAGCTCCGGCTCCGGCTCCGGCGCTGGCGCGACGACACTGCTTGTAGCGGCAACAGGCGTCTGAACGCTAACGTCTGCAGTTTTGCCGCTGTTTTGCCGCATACTTCGCTTTTATCGTTGGCTACCGTGAGGAATAATGCGTAGAAATCCAAGAGTGGAGAAATCAACAATATATAAGGATGGGAGTAGATTTTCGCGGATACAAGTTTCATTAAATATGACGGAATATTTAGCGTTAGTGTTTTTCTTAGTGAGGCTTTCAACTTTGCGGAGTAGTTTTTCCCTTGGTAGTCCAAATCTGTATAATATATACAGACTATCATTCTCTACTCTAAGAGACATCATATACATATATGTATATACCTCTCCATTTTCTCTCTTTATTTTCAGATATTGTCCCCGTAGCCGTGCATATTTTAGCACCACCAGATACAATGTAGGGCAGACCACCGCGAGCCACGTGCGCAGCTCAATGTTCGAGAGAGATCTGATATCAATAAACTGCCGCGGCTATCACGTCCGTAAATTGGCCGGCCTGCTCAGCGAACACCTTAGAGTGATTCAATTCGGGCCGCGGCGAGTTTATTTGCTTTAAATGTTTGGGATGGCTTAATTCTGCCCGGCAAGGGAGTGACGGTGAATCAGTCCACTGCAAACACTGCCCATAATCAGGGGTGAATGAGTTTGATGTTCAGGAACACGTTGTTCAATGGAAACTGTGTTAGAGTGTGATCCTTGATTTTGGTCTGCAAGTGACGTATGAGGAAACAACTACCGCACCCACTCCTAAACCATAATCCAGCACCTCTCCGAAAGACGGTGCATTAGTGCTGCGGCACCCTTCATTATTGAAAGTTGTATTTGACGCCTTTACTCATGCACGCCGTGAAAAACAGCTGTGCTCAGGCAAACATGTGCCATAACAAGCCAGATGAAGCGTGATTTCACCAGATACAGCTGCCACATGATTGGCCATTTCGCGCCATTAGCGTTAAAGAACACGCGAAAAACAGGCAAGATTCCATGTTCGCTTGCAATGAGTTGGATGTAAGCAGTTCAGTTGTTACAGAGACCTCCCACGTACCAGCTCATGCTTCGAAGCAGTGATCTGGACCTCTCACGATTACATGAATGTGCAGGCTTTTCAGGCTCGGAGCGGTTATCGGGCCGGAACGACGCTTGTGTAGTGAAGCTAGACCTGAAGGTCCGGACAGCGGAGCAGCGAAGGCTAATCGGATAAAAAGCTTCTACACCACGTCACAGCGTTAATATTCTAAGAACACATGGCTTCTCTGTGAGGTGACTGTGAACCAGGCCCCAATACTAATCCGCCGCTGAAAAACAGCCCGCCTGCTGTAACGACCACATACGTAGGTAAAAGCCATCAAGCCCCTGTTCCCATAGTTATCTAGTACACACAGAAACGTGTCACGATACCACTCATGTCAGTCACGAAGCTGTCACGCAGCGGCAGTATCACGAGCGCTGTCCCGGTGGGTCTCTCACGGTGCCGACACGACCAGGGGTGTCAAACCGAACAGCTGCGACGGCAGCATCAGCTGTGGCAAGTTCAGACCGCCGACTCTGAGACGGCGAGATGTCGCGCAAAGGCAATACAGGCGCGGCATGTCAGATCTGACAGCCGCTATATGTCAGATGTGAGCGATGCTGGCTGTCGGCGGAATGCCGCTATCTAATCGGACTGGCTGACCGGCTCGCAAAATGCGGCGTACGAAGTTGTGCTGCCGGCCGCTGACAGCTAATTTTGCGTATACGCGACGCTGCAATGTCGCAGATTAATGGACCGGTAAAGCTGGCACCGTCCCACAAATTCCACCGTCCACCTGGCCACAAACTGCTGCGAATATTACATTTCGTCTTCAGCTGAGGCCATCTTGTGAAACAGGACGCTGGAATTACCGTTCGCGAACAAGCGACGTTTACTACGGATGTACAGAACATACATAAACTGCAGCTTGTTCACTGTTTAGGTGGGTTGGACCTACACTCTGCACTGATGTAGGGCGTAATTAAAGAAGGGGCGGTCGATTAGACCAACGCGCAGGGCCACCATTGATGCGATGCTTGCTCGCATTGTCAAATAACTCGACAGAACATACAGAACTGCGTATGGACCCCGGGTGCAAGACAGCTCACCTGGGATAGCAGGCAAACCAGCTCACGTTAGCATAACAGAACGCATCGTCTGCTGCAGCTTAACAAGCACAACGAGGCTGTTGACGCTAAAAGAAAGTCAGCCACACAGACTGAGCCCATTAACAATAGCTCTCAGCTCGTTTACGGCTTATTTATAGGGACAAGCACTTGCGTAACTTAGGCAGTCAAATGCGCGTCGTTAAGCAGAACTGCAGCTCAAATGGCTGGCGCATAAACGGCAGCGGTTAGAATAGGTAAGGACTATCCGTTTGGACCCGGTCACTGGAGGAGCATAATCACCTCTTCAGCCATGACTTGTTGAGGTCATTGTTGACCCTGACTGCTTTCGAGTAAGTCTAGTGGCCTCTTCAGACGGAACCGTCTCAATGGCGGTGCCTGGCCGGCCCTGCTCGCATGGCCTCTCCTGAGGAAAGCGAGCACCAGTGCCTCCCATCTCGAAACAAGCCTGATTTACGACTTGAACACGTGCTAAAAGTGGTCAATCGAGCCCGGTTGCACTCTGCACAGTGCACAAGGCCGGGCAGGGCCATTTCTCATAGCCGCGCGCACCTCGACGCCGTGCAGAGTTGAGAGCGGCCCTTCCAGCACTCTGAGGGTCCCCGCGTCGCGACTGTGACAGCGGTAGCTGTCGCGCTCCGAGTCCGCACGCTGGGAAGATGGCGCAATTACAGCCGGAAAGCATCTCGTAACTACGTCTCCAGAGCGCGCACACAGAGCCCCACCGTTGCTCTGCACATAATAGAGCGGCTCGAGTGCGTGCGGACACGGTGTGCTTTACACAGGGCTGTGATTTAGAACCACTTAGTCGAAGGCCAGGTCACACAAGGGTTGGACCTGGGAGGAGGTGTGCAAACCACCGCGAAGAACGGATGTAATCAAAACATATCTCACTGCTCCTGCTGGGGCCAAATGGGACGGCAGGTGCACATACTACACAGTCAGAGAAAAGTCTGTATAATGCGGTGATATTACGCGTGGTTTCCACCAGGTAATGTCTCACGACCAGTCACCTCCAATACCAGTCTTAACCGTGGTTATAACCGAGTCCGGTCTACCTCCGTGCGCGGCGGCTGACTCCTTTGATGATTAACCCGGGCGCTGAGCGGCGGGGCGGCAGATCCGGCGGGCCGCGGTATCTTTAGACAGGATTGACGGCGACGCCATTGAAGCGTGCCGGCGGGGCCGCCGCTTCAGAGCTGATCAATCAGGGATAGGCGGCGCCCGCCCCCGCCCCTCGGTCCAGTTGTCGCCCCGCCGGGCGAAAAGGTAGCACCATTGTCAGAGGCGCCGCCGTCGGCTGAAACGACCCCCAGCACGGGAAGATAGATAGCTGGAAGGGAGGGGATAGCAAATTAGGAATCAGATGATGTTACTGGGTTGAAAATACCAGTTTCGTGGCATCTTAATGCAACAAATTATACTACCTTAGGTGGAATCCAAAGCAGGGAAATGTCCTAAAAACATGCAGTGACATTCTTTCCTGTTGTCTTACTTCAGTGAAAGCAAATCAGAGGCCAGAACATATACGATGAGCTTCAGAAGAGCAGCTGTAAGATTCACTTGCAACTTAAAACTGCAAACGATGTTTTTCGTAATATTAGAACATGTTTAGAATATACGGTCTCTTATCGATGTGCCCTTCTTGTAATGCAAAAGATTCCACTAAAATACGTCCAATTCATGAAAAAAATTGACCGCAATGTTTTAAGTTGATGCCTTTATACATTAAACATGTTTTTCCAGATGAACAATAGGTGAGGTCGTTTTTCAGGAGATATTTACAACCCTTTCAAAACACAGGTTTCCCTTAGGGGAAGATGGTCACTATGCGCCCCCTTAAGGAAAATTGTCTGCCAAAAATTTTGCAGTTGACTTTGGTGGTACTTTTAGGCTGAAAAATGCTTTGTGATTAATTTGCTTTTATTTTGCACATTCATAACGTATTTAGTTGATCGAAAATTTGAGTGTTTTTCGTTTTTGAAAAACCTTGCAAAGGGCGCAATTATGAACAGGGTGTCTAAAATGCGCCCACCAAGGTTCATAAATGCGCCCGGGTTTATTATGCCTCCAGGATAGGACTGTGAGTGATTGCTTAATTCCATTAGAAGCCTTTGGAGATGTCAGTATCTTAGAGAGGTCGGCGTAAGCATACTAGTGGACGATGGACGATAGCATGGTTAAGAAATTCCAGTGACATGCAAAGAGTAGTGGAAAGAGTCCAAGAGAAACACGAGAAGCAATTCATATATGTCGATGACTTGTTCCACTCTGCTTTCGTATCGCTCCCAATTTAATACATTGCCAGAAACATATCATTTGAGACTGAGACTGTATTTTTGCTGAGAGTCATAACAAAGAGCCAACGATCGAACATCACTGTTTCCAGTGAGCAACAGTGAGCAATGACCTCATTTGCACCAGAAATCACATGCAAGCACATTGGATCCGCCGGAGCAAACCTCGTGAAACCAATGCTCACACTCCTCACACTCAGTTAGAATTCAGATTTTCCGCTTACCCTGGAGATTCTACCTTTCACCCCATCAATTTCTCATAAAAAATTTACCCGGGGCCACAATAGGTCACCATACAAGGTCACCTCAGTTCAAATTTTGAGCTCTACCATAGCTACATTTCTAAGCTGATTAATTTGAAACTTTCCACGCTTTATGGCCCTTCCACGGTCTACAAAATCTATATCCGGGATTTTTCGATTTGGTGCCCTGAGGTCGGTTTACGAGGTTACCTCTCCCATAAAAAGCATGGGAAATATGTATTATGATCTAAAAGTCACAAAAATTATTGCAAATGCTCAGATTTCTCAGAAACGCACTCTTGGCCACCCTTTCACCGATTCCAGGGGAAATATTTATCCTTTGACTTATCTGAGGTCATCATAGGTCACCGGGGGCCAAAAACCCTATGCTGACGATAAATTTTGATCTAACCAAGCTAGAGCACTGAATTGAACATCATTTTGTATGTTTCGTCAGAGGCTTTCATTTGGTATATGGCAAGATTACTTTATGACCTTCCGTGATCTCTAGTCATGTTACGTCAAGAGGTATCCGCGTAGGTCAAACCACTGGCAGGAGGTCAGTATGGTCCACATAGCGGAGAAAGCCCTGGTATTTTCATATAAAATCTACTTAACGAGACCTCAATAGTTCTAATGGCATGCAAGCTATATCCAGGTTTCTTAAGCATTGCATATTTTAGTAGAAACAGCCCATCGTGACCGAACTTGACCTCTGGAGGTCAAACAGTTGACCTGAGGGCTTAGATATGTGGAGTAAAACCGTGCTGAATTAACAAGAGCTTTCCAATGTTTTTTTTGCAGATCTGCGACAACCCCCACAATTTCGGAGTTAGAGGGGGCCATCGATGGCCCTAGTGGGGCGAAGTCGGCGGCGGACCTCCAGTGGGGCGCGGGTTAACGTGGGGTCAATCCCCACGGCGGGAAACCGCCTTCTGCACCTAGGTTACTTATATTTTTGGTAAATGTAACAAAAATGCTGATTTCCCGAGCCAACATCAAATTGATCAAGTTGCTTAGGTAAGCAGTTCGGGTGGAAACCGGATTACCAATGCTGGAATCATGAAAGAGAGCATCAAGTCAAACTGTGATGATTGAAATGTGCGTTCCAAAATGCGCCCCTGGCGCAATTTCGTAGGGCGCATTTTAAAATCAGCAGGGTCCAGGTAAAACAAAATAATCGCGCAGATGTGTGCAAAGAAACCTTGATGGTTGCGTTAATAGATAAAAAAGAATGTATATCTCGAAAATATTCACCTGTACACAATATCGGTCATAGTACATTTCAATGCATGCTTTGAAAACCACTGTCATGGTTAAGAAGTACATGTAAAACAGAAAAACATGTCTAGCATAGATGCACGCTGCTTACCAGTTGCTTTAGTCACCGGAAAAGAGGGAAATAGTAGTGGGAAAAATAATAATCCAACAATATAGCTGACAAACTTTTAGTATTTTCAAAACACCCTCAGGGCGCATTTTCGAACCGGGCGCATTATGACCCTCTTCCCCTACTAATAACGATCGCCAAGAGCTCTTCGAACCTTTAAGTTAGCCTATAATCTTGTCACCCTGCTCAGTGTGGGAAGTGCCGATTTCTCGGTGCGTTGATTCTCACCAAACTGCTTCAATTCTGTTGAGTGCTCATGCTGTAGATTAAAGGCTCGTCCCATTCTCAAGCAGCCCTGGCGCTCGGCTTTCCCACGGCAAACGGGCGGCAACGGCTCCCCATTACTCTCCCGTTAAATCACCCCGAGATCCGGCCGCCATCACGCCGGGATCTTCCACTAAGAGGTTAACTGATGTACGCGGCTATCCCCAGTGATGAGGAGCGCCCGGAATTCGAGAGACGCGGCGCTTGAATTTACTCGGCGGCCGAGGTGGGAGCTCGCTGACCATGCCTAGCCAACGGACGCATAAGCAAGCCCAGGATTTCCGATTAGAAGGAGCCCTTTGATCAGAGGCCGCCACTTGGGTCCGGAGAGGGCGCCACTTGGGTCCGGAGGGGCGCCATTTGGGCCTGAAAGGGTACCCGATTTGAACCAGTGGTGCCAGACAGACTAAATGCGTAACCGATCAGCAGCAAGGTGAGGGCGCCAATGCTTTCACCCTGGGGTGCGAAGCGGCATTTCGGGGAGCGTATGGGCGGTTCCAGGGAGCGTCTGGGTGGGGCATGAGTGCGCAGAGTGATTCAGTGGAGGGATACCTGCCCCTTACCCCCTGGATCCGCCTATGAACAGGCGTAGTTCGCAGGCAGTGTCCGCATGTGTAAGTTATTGGATATTGGACTCATCAGAGCTCACTGTTAACTGCTCAGCCACGAGCAGAGCTGAGATAATTAACATATGTTTGCAGTTGGTCTAAAGTTCCACTCTACTGACTGAATATGACTCTTACGAAGAAGAAATACAGAAAATTCAAGAGAGCATCCAGATACTCATTAAAGTGAATTTGGCTGGGAAGGTAGAGATGACTACATTTCTTTTGTAACAACAAAATGGCAATTTGAATGTGAAATATGCACTCAATTCAGTCCAGTTCTGCTGGTAAAGCTTCACACCCAAACAGGCAGGCCTGAGTCCGCCCCTGGCGCAGCCTGCAGGTCCGTGGGAAGAGTAACAAGACCATGACGCCCCATCGGTCCCGCTCGGTCACTGCCAGTGACACAGGCGAACGAAGGAACGAGGAAGTGGTAAAGCGGACTGCGGTGGAGCCGCCGGACAGAGCCGGCCTCTCGGCGCTGGAGGCGATTAGCTTGGTTATATAATGCCGTAACAGTGACAACCACGTCATTGGATACTGGTCCGCGGGCTCACCGGCTAAAGATATCGGCAATGAAGCCCACTCAAGTCATACATCTGAATGAAAAGGAATCACGAGCTTTCAGTTAACTTCGCTCTTCAGTCACTGTTTGCAGTTTGTAGCATTTCAACACGTAGATTTGTATGGACAATGGTTTCTAATATCACTTTCAATGCACTTGCTTCGATTTAAGCCACCCCATGATTTCACTTATTACATCATACACTCTCTCTCTCCTCCCCCCCCCCCTCTCTCTCTCCTCCCTCCTCCCTCTCCCTCCCTCTCCCTCTCTCTCTCTCTCTCTCTCTCTCTCTCTCTCTCTCTCTCGGTCTGTCTGTCTGTCTCTCTCTCTCTCTCTCTTTCTCTCTCTCTCTCTCTCTTTCATTCTCTGCTATACTATCTCTTTCCCGTTCCAACTCGGGGTTTATTAAAGCGTCTCTGGTGACAAATGACGTGCGGAAGAACACGACAAACACGCACGAAGACCACGGCAGATAGATAGCGTCAAAGCCTTAACAACGTAAATGTTATGCCTTTCAAAAGCGCAGTTACTACAGAAACCGCTTTGACTCGTCTTTACTCCACAGCCGTGTTCATTGACTTTTCATGAGTTTACCTGAATTGAAGGAACGTTTCCTCTCAGAACGCGATCGACAGCTACACTTCCGGAACTATCACATGCAACTGTTGAAACATGTCTGAATCCGTTGATGTTGGCACGAGAGCTGATACGAGCTGCTGCTTATGTTGAAAAAATACGATGCATAAAGAGCACACTAAATAATTACTATTGGTTCTAAGTTTTTAAAGCACCAACAAAACTACAAAAACATACCTTCCTAAAGGGTCGTCTATCCCTCAAAATCATAATCCTAACTTGGATGTTTCTAATTGTTTCCAAAATCATTCACGCATTTTTTTCCAAGCTGATAGGTTGTTATTTGGCCTGTCTCCTCGAATCCTGGATGAAAAATTGAGTTAATGCATGATGGCTATATGTTCGAGCAAAGCCCGTCGTTAGAATCTGCATTTTTAAATAGATGATTAATAAAATTATCGGTCATAGTGTGAGCCACGACCTCGAATTGAATTCATTACACTCGCCCTTTAGCGTGAAATCTTGCAAATTGGATATTGTGACAATACCCTGGAAACCCATAGCTTACGGTTTGTATCCAGGATGCAGCAAAGTTAGATCAGTAAGATCATGCGATTTTCTTTAAGTAACCGTTATCTTTTAATTAAATAATTATAACCGTTTTCTCTTTGTTACGCTAGAATGGGGACAATTATCATGGATATCTAAAATCTATAATTAACCCCATTCCAGCATGGTATCTGTGATAAAAACATAGCGGCTAGGTAAAGTAAATGAAAAGTATATAATAATACTTTTTTCTAATTGTGCTTTAATGCAGATAGAATCAGTAAACTAGAGGTAATCAGAATATTGTTGTCACAAAATCCAATTGTTTTGAAATTTCGCACTAAAGGGTGCTTGTAAGGAGCTTAATTCGAGGTCGCAGTTCACACTATGACCGATAATTTTTGCAACCATCTATCGTGCCTGATGAAGATTATGATAAAGGGCTGTGCCTGAATATTATAATCACAGTGAGCTTGCGCAACAGTGCATCCAGGATTCAAGAGGACTGGCCAATAAATCACTTAGCATTTTATAATCCTGCTCCTCGGCTCAGCACTGCAATATCTATCAAATTTTGTTTCCTGCCAATATGCCTCTGAAAAAATGTGCTCTAACCATAAAGAGCACAATATTTTAAAGCATGAATAAGAAAATACAGTTAGCTGTTGGTCACATGCATTAGCTATTGGCCAGGTGCACCAGTTGAGTGAGATGAGCTGCTACATGACAACATTTTCGAATCCAAGGTTTGGAGACGTGAGTGTTCAGAAAGCAGGGTTTTGTAGTTTAACATTAAAAATGCAAAAACAGGCGTTTGAACGGCGATCCAGAAGACCATTCCCCCCGCTGTTTCGGATTCCCAAACATCAAGCCTCGGGTGTTGCATGGTACCAGGTGGCCTAAAGCGATCATGTGGTCCCTCAAATACTTACTCTGAGGGACCTTACTCCTGTGTTCAAAATCGCATGCCAATAACCATTGACAACAAACCCTGCCACATCAGATGAGAGGCTACCCCAGTCATGGTGTCTTTATTTTTTAGCAGCGGCCAAAGAGACTGGTTATGGAATTATGCTTTTTCGCAAATAAGAACGTTTTTGTTGCTGCATGGGGCTTGCCACGGTACAGGGATATAACACTGTCCCCGAACGTCTCAAAATTTCTAAATTAATCAAGTAATAAATTAGATTCATCGGCTCAAGTGGTGACGCTGTAACTGAGTTGCCAGGTAGCCTGGTTAGCCTCACCGCATGATGTTTTTTTACAGAAAAATAACTTTTGAACTCCCTTGGAGGCCAAACGCCAACTGCCAAAAATGTTAACAAAAAGACTTAAAACTCTTAACAAAAAAACTCGCAACAGGTCCTCAGTATGTGGTCCTAGTTTTACGGGATAGTTAGTAATGGGAAAAGCAGCGCAAAGTATTATAATTGTTACAGAAGCTGCGTCAGCCTGCCGATCTCTCTCAACACAGCGATCTATAGGATGGCAAGCATGCCACTATCTTGCCTAAATTTTCAGACAGCAGGTCAGTCTGAAACCATTCTGAGTGGGAGAAGAAAATCAAGCGGAGTCAGGGGTGAACGCTAGTGTGAAAGTTTAGGGGGATACCAGAGAGTAATTTCGCCTGGTGTTTTAGTGAAATGCCATTTGTGAAGCCTGGTACTTATAACCCATAATAAGCCCAATGCATTTTTATTTGCCCCTGTAGTGTCGGTTGCGTGTATTTCAGACGTTGCATCGGTTTTCAGACACGTAAACAAGGTCATAGTTTGCATTGATCCTCCACGTGTTTTATCGTCGTTTGCTGGACGCTCGCCATGGCGTTTTTCATCGTCCATGTAAGCACTTTTGTTTTTCTCAAGCGGGGCGATGATAGCTGAGCACGTGCTGTGCAGTGCTTTCGTGATCTTCAGGTATGTTTGTTTGCCTTTTCTCTTTGAACCCAACCGAGGAGAGCATGAACATCGCTCCCTTGGCTATAACCTTTACTGTTACAGGCTAAACTGAACCTACAACCATTCCAATCCAGAGAGAACACCCACTTGTAAAGCTTCTACATAGCGTTCCACTCCACGTTGACATGCATGATGACATTGACACACTGAGCTGAACAATAAGGTAATTTTCAGCTGATACGTTACCATTCAGGCTCATGACTCATGAATGAGCCTTAAGTTTTTATTATATACATTTTTTCCAAGCTGTTGCAAGTTCGGTTTTTGAAGTCTGGTTATTTTTCAGTTCACCCTCTCACCAATCAGTTGCCAACCCACCTAAGTCGGGTAAAAACTGAGAATTGGAGCGTATCAGGGGAACCGATCCAAAACCTTCACACTATTGCAGAAAAATATTCTCAATATTTGCGTCATTGTCTGCCCTCGATGTGGGTCCAAAACATGGAATAATGCCCCGCCAGTAGATGAGTTCTTCGGCGTCGTGCCACCGTCGAGGTCGCCAGGAGTTGAGGCCACCGTCGACGTCGAAGATCCGAGCACCCCGAGGCACTTCAAAGCGGCGACGTCGGGTGTTTGGGCGTCGCTGATGGATGCAGCCGGGAGCCGAGGTGTTTGTGCCTCGCTCCATCGGTTTGTGAGAGGCGTTGCCGCACGCGCGCTGATGGCCCGCCAGGTGACGACGCTCCAACTCCAGCCTACCTGGCCGTCGTCGCCGTCAGTTCCAGGAAAGGAAGTAACGGCTCCCGAGGACAACTGAGTGGAACCGAAATAGCCCCATAAAACCCTTGAAGCCGAACCGGTTTCTTTTGTTGAGTTCGGCGTAGTACTTAGACTACTTTCGGGTGTTTTACAACTGAATAAGGTCTTCATTTATGACTTTGTGAGACTGATAATAAAAATGCCATCGACGGACAGTATTTCCGCTTTCTTCACCCCCTGGAGCCGTTTCTACATTTCTGCACACAACCTCTTCAATGGCGATTTCACCACAGAAACACAATGAAAAAGTTGCATTCTATAAAAAATTAACCATTAGCGAAACAGCACACCCATTCTAAGCTCCCCTTTCAAATATTTCCCTTCCCTGTGCAGCAGTATCTCTGTCCATTATGCTCAGCAGGCCGTGAATCCGCCGACGGGAGCTCCCCGCCCTTCACGGGCTCTTCGCACGATAGCGGTTCTGCGGTGACAGGTGCCATTACCGGCGTCCTCGGCAGGCTGCCTTTGTTAGGCAAGGACGAATACACAGACCGCGCGGAGATGGACCGCTCCGCGCCTGAACTGAGCCAATTCTGCCGCTAGCGAAGGCCGGTCGGCAAAAGAGACAAGCAGGGGAGGAACAGGTAATAGCAATAGGCTTGCGTGGCGTATGTTACAGCACGCAAGGAACGTTTCCAAGATCAGAAGTCAGGAGTGGTCGGAGGGATTCTCACAGGTGGGTTGTCCTCATCGTAAAGGGAGAATCTGCCTCCCACTTGCGGATGTTACATGATATATTAAAGGGAATGTGGCACCTTGGTTGAATCCAAGAATTTAGTGTAATGAGGGGTATTTTAAAAAAAAAATCATGGAAACGTACATGATTTCTCTGAAAAAGGTACAATGAGCTCCCTATTTTGATTTTCAAAATGATCCTCTAGGGTGAAAAATAAACCTCTGCCTGTGGATGATGTTATGATCTTGCAACTACCACCATATTCAATGGGCTTCAAGGGCTTCAATTAGCTGATAACTCACCGTGACGTCAGCGCTGTCGTCACATCAACAGCTGACAATTGTGGCCGCCAGGCTGGGGTATATTTGGGTACATTTCAGGTGGGTTTTTAGCTTTTCTCCGCAGATATTTTGAGTTTCAAGACAAATGATGTATTGAGTACCGGGTTTTCCGGCATGCTTTACAACTTGGCTATCTCACTTAAAATCACGTTATAAAGCCCTTTAAAACTGAAAGCCTGTTACATAAGCGTCGCTACCGGTAAACAAATTGAGGGGGTCAGTAAATCTCCAGCCTGCTGCTGACAATTAACTTTCCCTCTGGAACCAGAAACTCACCAAATTTTGCCTTATCGTTGCCTTCCGCACTGGCTGGTTACAAAACATTTCATTACCGATCCCTTCCTGATCTATCAGAAATAGATATATTTTTTGTGAAGGGGGACGGACTCCTCGCCCCTATCCTCACGCGTATGGAAGCGATTGTCAATAACTGCTCATAATAAGTAATGAGGAACACAACACCAACCGGGTATAAGAGATAAACAATATCATATTATGAAAAATAAACATCATACAGCCCGTAAACCATTGCTGCAGCCAAAAGATCGAAAGCTTTGACAAATATGTACCTACCTGCTTTCCGCGCCCGAAATCAGTGCCAGCAATTTTCCGGATGAGCAGGCCCACAAATCCAACTCATTTAATGAACTCATGCTTTTTAGTACTTGTAGTATTTAGTGCTTTTTAGTATTTACAATGCCACAAACGGTGCAAGCACGCCACCAGAGCTCAGAAATAAACTACTTATCTTCCCCAACGCATCCCAGCTTTTACCCCGACACGAGGAAGTTTCTCGGAACGAAAAGGACTGTTGGAGCTCTTCAAGAGAGGAAATAATAATTCCATCGATAAATAGGTTAAGTGCCAAAACGTAGTCATATATTTCATTTAGGGCTTACTTGCATATCGATGAGCACTGGTCTTAGCTTTAAAGCATTGAACCGTCTGTTTCCCTGAGATTTTCCCCAACTATGTTGGCACGATCGAGGAATTTCCGACCTCTGCACACCACTCAGCACACTCAACCACATACACAGAATAAATATCCCTTCCCTCAGTCCAACAGCACGCATTCAAGAAGCCACCATCAACATCCTCACCACCACACAAGTAGGTTTTATAATCCGCTTCGCTACCCCTCCCCACCGGCGCTTTAAGTCGGCGTCAGCGGTGCCCAGCGTTAAAGGCCTTGGCCGCTTGTGACCTCTGTCACCTCTGTGCCCGCAGGCAAACGTTGCCGGCGGATGCAGGCCGCTGATTGGTGGATATGCGTTCACAGGCATTGCCAGAAATCCTGCGGAAATTTCTCAACGAAAATGACAGAGTCCGAGATGTATGCATGTAAGTATGTACCAAGAAATGTGTATAGAGCGTGATCTTCACGCATTCTCAACTATAAGTTGTTCTCTATAAGCTCGATTATCTTCTGCCTTTTCAAGGCTGGTTTTCGGTACTGCCGTGGCAGAGATGGAGTGCGTGCCCGTGCCAGCCGGCGGCCGAGTTCGCTGTAGTCGGAAACATCGTGATGGGATTCTGCTGCGTGCAGACGAAGGGGGCAGGCCCGAAGGTAAGCGAGAGAATGAAGAAGGTGAAGGACATTTGTGACATAAATTGGATAACTGCTTGACGAGTTATAGAGAGTGGCAAAACAATAGACCGCCACCGAAGTACTACCGGAATATATATCCAATAGAGAGTGATTCATGTGGATTGAGCAAAAAGGAACAGAACTTCAGTCGGGACTCACAACATTGTCGATATTTTGAGCTTTAGGGGGAGGTGGACCCCTAGCCCCTCCCTTATTCCAGTGCGTATGACTTGTGAGAAAACCTAAAACTCTGCAGCATCGTAAAATAAGAATAGGTTCTAGATGCGTTCTAATCGTGTTTTGCAGCGTCATGGGTGTAATGCTTTGACTCCATTAAAGGGAATGTGGCACCTTGGTCGAATCCTAGAATTTAGTGTAATTAGGGGTACTTTTAGCTCAAAATCATAGAAGCGTCCATGATTTCTCTGAAAAAGGTACAATAAGATTAATATTTTCATTTTTCAAATGAGCCTCTAGGGAAAAATTAAAATATCTGCCTGTGGATGATGTCATGATCCGGCAACCACTACCACATTCAATACGCTTCAAGGGCTTTGATTGGCTAATACTCATCGTGACGTCAGCATATGTCGTCACACCAACAGCTCTGACAACTGTGGCCTGCTGCTAAGGGTACGTGGAGGGTACATTTCAGGTAGATTTTAGCTTTTCTCTACGGAAATTTTGAAATTCAAGACAAATGATATATAGAGTACCGGATTTTCCGGCATACTTTACAACTTGGCCATCTCGGTTAGAATCACGTTATAAAGGTGCCACATTCCCTTTCAGACTGAAGTCACACTGTACACCCATGGTCCACAGCAAATACATATATCATTTCTATTTCAGTCGCGCTTTAGGTACAGGCAGAGCTCTTTAACCCTTTCTACCCTGCTCCCCAGCCACACCCTGAGGTACTACACTGCTGAAGTAATAACGCCACCCCAGCCACCCGACAAAGGTGGACTCCGACGTCCTGACCGCGTCTGGGGCAAAGGTAGATGGAAAGGGGAGCAAACGCTTCACAGCGTGGCACTCAAACCAGGGGAAATTAAATAACTTCTGTTATGTAAATTTGCTTAAAACAACGTTTTAGCACGAATTTTGCCAATGATAACATTAGCTTATATTGCATTACAAGTTTTGCTTTTTTTACCTAGCTACTCTTAGTAATATGAGAAGACATGTATCTCTTAGTACAGCTCAGCCCCGGTTACGAACGCCACTGCTCTCCCTCTCATGTACTTCACATTCTTTTGATGCAGAGTCACGAAACAGACAGCACTGGGCTAGGGGCCACATGTTCTCTTCGTCCCGTCTATTCTATCGCAGCTTTTCTATTGTCTCACACCAGTTGCCATTGATATTGACATTGGCCTCTTTACTGCAGTGTTTCGTGACCATGGAAGTCTGGAGGATTTTTTGTTTTCTGGATAACGAGGTGGGGTCCACCCCACCGGTAATGGTCCAGTCCGAACCGTGACGATCGGGATACCCTCTCGTACCAGCGGCGTATCTAGGGAGAGGCTTTAGGGAGGGCCACTGGCGGCTCAAATGGAAATGAGCAGAACCGAGGTAAAACGCTGATATTGCCTAAACTTTGATAAAAGCACTATGCCTTTCACGATTTTGGCTATTTGACGCCACCTCTCCCAAAGCAGCCTGTTTGCAACCGCGTTTAGAGGAGGCGAGCTCCCATGAGGCAGCTGAACGAGATCTTATTACCCTCTCGAAGTTCAGGGCAATGCAATGAGACATCCCGTTATGCATCTTGTATTAGCGTGACCACATATGCCTGCCACTACTCCTGGTCAGAGCGCATCACCAAACGGAACCAGAAGAGACCGAAGTTGATAAACATCAGGAGGAGCAATTGAATTACTATTTCTGGTACTTTGATGGTAAATAATAAAATCTCAGGTCAGTATATTTTAGACGGCCCCTTGTGTGCCACATTTACCCCCCCCCTGTTGTCACCGCATATAACAGCTCACACACAGTCGTGCGTTCAAGTCCCACCCCTGACCTGTTCCCAGACACCTAATCAACTTGTCCTGGTGCGTGCACAAACACTGGCGATCAATCAATCGTGGCGCGCGTGTGTGACTGACCCCGACGTGACCTCTGCAGCTGCCGCAGGGCATAAAAACGCCGACAGCGTCGTTGTCCTCAGTGTGTGCCACCGTCAGTTTGGGACGATTGAGATCGATCGCTATTGACTTCATCTGACCCTCCGTTTACAGCTTATTGTCTGAAGCTTTGTAAAGTTGAAAAATAGAGTGGGTTGTTGCACAAAACAGTCAAAAAGATGAATGTGGGTTGGGAAAAGAGCGGTGTATATAAAGACTTGTCGGTTTATTTCAGTGCAGTTATATGAAATTATTATTGGATCAATGCATAAAAGCTGCTTATTATAGAGTAACTTTGGTTTGTTTGAAAATTCCAAACGATTTCTGATGAGGCATAAGAAATACTGAAAGCCATCGGGCAGTGGCTGGGCAAAAGTGCGTTTCCTAGACTTAGATTTGCTGCTTGGAGCCCGTCCACAGGGGAACACAATCGATTCGCCCTTCACTAAATTTCAGGGTGCGTGCCAATGCTGGTGAACTAGTCTCGATTCCAGGTCAATGCATAAATTCCCACGCACAAAATAGCGGTTCTCAATTCTGGCGGTCAGTTATTCACTAAAGAGCCAAAACGCACCTTTATTTCAACCACACCACCTCAATAAATCGTGCCCAAAAGCAAACAGATTGCCCCATTCACCTGTCAGGGCAGTCAGCGCCTACCGATGGAGAGCAGTGGGCATATTTACACAGTTGAAGTGGCCAGGCGGTTGGTTACACGAGCCACTGGTGGCGGCACGCCTGTCCCAGTGCACAGCCACGGCACGGGTCGCTCAGTCGGAAGTGGCCCGTGAGGCATGCACCGTACCTGCTGAAGCTTTCAGAGCGGCGCCGGGACAAGCAAACACACTCCAACGCACAAACACCGCCGCACGCGCACACAAACAGAGAGCGGTGAGTACTTGCGACAATAATGCATGGGTCGGGGGCGGTAGATTACTGCATACAGACGCACAGCTCTCGTGCCGTGATGCATCCGAGCATGCTTCCATAATCGCAGAGCTAAGCATGTACTCAGCACGAGCTCAGATGTATCGGTTTGTCGGATTCGAATTGGAGGGTGGAATCTCCACAAAAAGCAGCGGAGGCTCCAGAGGTCAGGTGAGAGGTCAACAACGCATGACGGAGCGTACTGCTCCGCTCGGAATAATTGAATTCCGAGCGGAAACACTTGCGCGCAGGCGTCAGACTTCCCGCTTGTTGTTGGAAACGGTATGGTTCGCGATGAAAGAGAGACAAGGCCGTGATTTGTCATGAATGATTCATCGATTAATACGTTAGAAAATGTGCCCTGATTTTAAAAATGGCACACATGTTTGTTCCTCGGCAAAACAAAGTTTAAATGACAGTCACACACGACAAAATGAAAAGGTACTGGTATATATATATATATTTTTGAGTCAGCTTTGGGCTTTGTCCGTTTTTCAGACTATCCACGCTTTGCCTCGTATTTGCTGATTGCTTTAACCAGCAGAAAAACTATGCCCGTTCCGTTAACTTTAAGCACATTATGGCTTTTAGTTCCAAATCACAACTTCCTTTCCGGTGTTTTCCATATAGTTTTGAAAATTGTTTTCGCGATTGTATCAAGAAGTTTGAGAAAATATCATCTAGAAAAGATTGAACCTCCAAGTTCCTCTAGACTCTATGTTTAATTATAATTGGTTGCAGGGGCGGATCCAGGAAGCGTCCAGCGCGGCTTTGCCCAAATGGAAAATTCATGTTCTTCATGTTCGACCTGCCCTGACCGACAAACAGCACGGCTTTCTCCCACGTCGCTCTTGTAACACAAATTTAGCTTGCCTTCTAAAAACGGCGTGGGAATCAATCGCTTCTGGCAGCCAAACTGACGTCATACACACCGACTACTCCGCGGCGTTTCAGAGCGTAAACCACAAACTTCTGGTCTATAAACTCAGAAATTCATACCAAATTACCGGTGACGCCCTGAACTGGCTTTCCTCATATTTGACTGATCGAAAACAACGCGTCATCGCGAACGGAAAATGTTCAGACTGGACTCCAGTACGCTCTGGAACGCCTGAGGGCAGTATTCTGTCACCATTGCTCTTTGCTCTGTTTGTGAACGATCTTTCGGACAAAATCAAAACGAATTGTCTTCTCTCTGCCGACGATGTCAAAATTTACCACAAAATAGTCTCTGTCCAGGACGCAGAACTGCTCCAGGCCGACCTCACGTCTTTAGCTAAATGGTCCAACGATTGGAAGTTGAAGCTGAATCCTGATAAATGCAAATCATTTAAGATTACCCTGAAGCGAAAACCGATCCAAGCCACGTACAAAATTCAAAGTACTGCTTTAGAAAACGTTACCAAAATTCGCGATCTCGGCGTGTGGCTTGATACAAAATTGACCTTCAGCGAACACATTGACACGACTATTAGCAAGGCGAACAGAGCATTGGGCGTGATGATCAGGACTCTCCAGTCGAACCATGCAGTGGGAAGACTGAAACCGGAACCTCTTCTGGCAGCATATTTCGGCAACATCAGGTCCGTTTTAGAATTCGGTTGCGTCATCTGGGGGGGGAGCTGCCAGGACACATCTCGACAGACTCGAAAAAATTCAGCATAAATTTCTTATTTGGCTCGCTGTTACGGCCCGCGTTCCCTCAACATCTTTGGCATACACAGACCTTCTAAAATTGTTCAAAGTCACTAGTCTTGCAAATAGAAGATATCAGTACGATGTTCTTTTCGCTCACAAAATTCTCACTGGCAATGTGGACTCTGCCCTCCTGCTCGGGAGCTTCCCATTCCATGTCCCTGCGCGAAACACGAGAGTGGGAAATAGAACTTTCCTACACGTACCTTATGCCAGGGTGGAAACGATAAGATCTGGACTGTTCTGTCGTGCTGCCTCTGCAGTGAACTCTTTTCTCACTGCCTGCCAACGCGCAGACCCTTTTAGATCCACTTTTGGCCAGTTCAGATCTCAGGTACGCACGTATGTTAAACAGGTGCCTTAGTGATTCATGCGTGTTTTGTTTTTATGTTTTATCATGTTTTTTACCGTGTACCATTGCCCTGTTCATCATCTCATCATGTATTTATCAATGTATTACCCAAATTTTTAATTTACATCTAGACCATGGCCGTTGATTATTGGCATACAATACATTTTAGTCATTCGTGTATGCCATGTCCACCTCATCGGATATTTTAAGCTCATGCATGCTGTGATATTGGTCACCCACTAAGGGTTACATGAGCATCGGTCATTTAAGCGCTTATTTACATCATCTCTTTTATTGTGTTTTGTAAATAGGTGTGTTTTACCAACGTGACTTGAGCTGTAATTGGGGTTTACCTGTTGCTCATCAACGATGAATAAATAAATATAAATAAATAAATTGGTACTCACTTTCAACCGTTTTCGGGCGATTTTCTTACATAGGCTATGTTTTTCACAAGTTTGTCCGATTTACACCCCTTTCCCCTCAAACGCTTTGTTAGGATTGCACGATATCAAGATGAGACAAGAGGGCCATATTCACAAGTTTGAATAATACTGAAGGAAGTGAAAGTTTCCGGCAGCCAGCCAATGGATTTCTGTGCACCTCTGTCCGAGGTTCGTCGTCATTTAAGGTAACGCTCCTCCACAATTCGTCCTCTCAGATTCGCCATCTCTCTCGATTACCACCGTACGCCCACTCTCCGTTGCAGCGGCTGGTCGTTTCAGATACCACCTTTTCCTCAGCAATGTCCTGACCACGAGGCACCAGCTGACATGAAGCAGAGCATAAGGTGCTCACACGCCGTCCCTGGCTAGATGTTAGCGCTTCAGATGCGCCGGGCTCAGCTCTGATGCTGCTACTTTTGCTGGTTATATAGTTATACTAAGGATAACGCTCTTAATTTACCCATGGGGGATTTACTCCAATTAACTTAATTTACTCCAGGGACTCTCACTCACCACACACATAGGGAGCCACTGTGTCACACCGCGTCCTGTGACGCAATGAGCTCCTTTAGAAACGAAACACTCCCCTTGTATAGCGACAAACGTGTCAACAGAAGTTACCTTCGCCAAATAACAGGATTTCGAAGAGAATGGCCTTAGTGTATGTATGTATGTATGTATGTATGTATGTATGTATGTATGTATGTATGTATGTATGTCTGTCTGTCTGTCTGATTGTATGCATGTATGTATGTATGTATGTATGTATGTATGTATGTATGCACATACATACCTGTCACGCTCAGCACAGAAATAATAATTAAGCCTACGAAATTCTACAAGCGAAGAGCTTGCCAACAAAAGTGCTTCCGCTTGTTTAACTTCGCCTGCCCCAATTTCAGGGGGAGCGCAACAGCTTGCTGAAACTTGGCAAGGACAGTAGCATCGCAAGTTGATGAACCATTTAAACAGCAACAAGGCCTGCCGTCCCGAATCCTTACACCCGGCTGAACCAATTTGCCCATGACACGAACAGAGTACCCCATCTACAAATTGTCAACAACGCCCACATAAATAGGCACGTAGCGCACGGCAGAGCTACAACCAGCCTGTTAAACACGACAGTTCGGCGGTGGCGTCCGGTGTCGCTTCCGGCACTGCAACGCTAAACGGTAGCCGGCGGCGGCGGCGCGCGGACTTTGGCAGCTGGAGGGGAGCGGGCCGGCCATTTGGCCCCGGGCGGCGGGCCAGGCGGGAGCGGCTCAGCTGAGACAGACGGCGCGCAAAGACAGCCGCGCCGCCCACCGGGAACTACTGCCGCCGGCCACGGAGCCGCGCCGCCCCTGGTGGTGGCAGATTCAGCGACGAGGCCTCCGCTGGCCGGTCCAGTTTCTTAATACTGTGAAATACTCTAATGCTGTTTGAGTTGAAAATGTTATTATTTTCTTCTGTCTAGTGATTACCTGTTGCAATTTACCATAATATCCAGATATGCCTTAAGGAGACAACTAGACCCTTGCCAGACATATGGGAAAAACTGGCATCACGAACTGTGACGCTCTCTTTCCGACTGTAGATGACGTCGGCGTCATTTTCCCGGAATGTGTGACAGCGACGCCGCCGAGTGAACGGGGCAGAGCGGGGCAACGGTCCACAACGCTCACAAGACACCACGGCGGCAATCATCTCACTTTTCTACAGGTTTTTTGTCGCGGTGAATAGTCGAGGCCGTTCGTGCCACTAATGCACCTTGCATGTTCAGATGATTTACACGGCACGCCGCGGACCACCTACAAAGCTCAGTTCGGATTCTAGACCAGAGCGGGCCATACCTTGACGCTACCTCTGGGGCCGCTGGCAGCGCGGCGGCGCGGCGCAGGGATGCGGCTCCCCGCTGCATCCATCATTGGTGAACCGTGCGCCGGCCACGCTGAAACAATAGCACTCCGACTGTCCGCTTTTTTCGCCGCCAGAGGCCAGGTCGGAGATAAATGGTCACCGCAACAGACAATATGGCCCAGACCCGAGGTATGCGGTGGAGTGCCCGCTGACAGGGAGGCCGTAAATAGCTGACAGATACGCGCCCTAGACAAACGCCCTGTTTTCGCTAAAACCCAAGTCCCAGTTGTAGAACAATTCGCCAATTTTCAACTCAGCTGTCAACGTACACATGGCATCTGTTCTATGTAAAAACCCTCATCAAATTAAGTAAATATTTCAGGACTTCTCCTCTAGAAAAAAGTCATGAGCCCGGAGTTGTCCATTATATTTTAAATCTCCTCGTCAACGTTAAGTTTGGGATGCTCCCCGAGCCATTGTGCGGATGGAGGCTTATAAAATATAGCCGGAAGCTCCGAGTCTTTTACTTTTTTCTAGTGGGGAAATCCTAAAATATGTACTTGATCTCATGTTCCTTCACGCATATTTGTTTGCGAACGCGTATCAAGTTGAGCGTTGGAATAACAAATTTTGTGCTCTAAGCATGTGAGTATTTAATCGTAATAAAATCAACTAGTACGTACCTATAAATGCAAATATTGGACTATTAATAGCTGGGTATCTATGACTGGCATAAGCATTGTTGGAAAAATAACTATAATTGGTAAAATTTGTCAGTCATTTCATTCACCTCAAAGAAACCAAAGAAACTCACATAAAAGAAAACTGGATACACAAGTGCGTTAGCTTAGCCCTGCAGGTAACAAGTCATTTGTCCGTACTGTTCGTATACTGTTATTGCGAATTATATTTCACAGGAAATGAACAAATTTGCCACGTGGGAGCACTATGAGTGCTATTTTTTCTTCAGTTCACTGGCTGCGGTTTGATTTTTATCCCCTGAGATATAGTCCTTAAAACCACCGCTCAGTGAAGTTACGCCGCATCGTCGGTACCATCACCCTTCCAAACTGCAATTTCCATCGCCACGAATCACTTTTGTTGGTGAAAAATACACTGATCCAAGATAGCAAACAATTCTCATTGAGGCACCGCGAGCTGTCCAGTTCGGTCGTCGCTCGCGACTGACCTGATTCGTCGTCAGCGGCGTTCTCACTCGGAAGCGGACGGTATCAGTTACCATTAGCCTGCCGACAGGAAGCGTCCCGCGCGTAGCCGCCACGTTACGCACACCGCGGCTCGTAACTTCATCTAATGTAATGGCGCTTCCCGACCGGCGGAGGACAGTGCCACGCTGGATGGTTGTAACTCAGCTTCCAGCGATTCTCGCCTTTTCCGAGAGCGTGCGGACTGTGCGCTCGTTGCACAAGCGTGCTTATGCAACACTGACTCCGCGGATAGGCATATTCGTGCCGGTCAGTGCAACACGAGAGTGCAATTTGACATGGAATGACCGGCATCCACCTGCTTATAAAAGTGCTCACTCACAGTGGAGATACAGCGATTCCGATATAAGGACTCACACACGCACACATCCCACCGAAAAACACTGGATCTGAATGGCAGCCCCTGAGGGCGACTCCTGAAGCCGCCGCTGCTGCCTCAAAACAATCCTTTTCGGCTGCCAACAGGGGGCTGCGGCGCGGATCAGCGGAGCCGAGCTCGGAGCCGGCTGTCCGTCTGTTTGACACTAACGTGAGGAGCTTGTCCGCAGTTCACATGACCCGGCGGCCGCGGTCATCTGTCTCTGTCCCTCCGCAGAAGGCGTGAGTGCGCCGCCCGGCCAGTACCACCCCGGCTGTAAATCTCCCCAGCTACCGATGGTAAACTCCACCGGCAGGTCGGTAAATCTATCGGGACATGGCCGATGCCGCCCTGTGAATAGCGATGAGCGTCAATGGGTCGACTCACGTCGAACCATGCAAAAGCGACGACGCTCCTGTCTCGTAAACTCGGAGAGGCACAGAGCTTCCCAGAGCTTCATCAAGCTCACAGCTGTGCACGGCTGGGACTGACATTTCCAGTCAGAACTTATTTTTTTCAAGTTTATACTTACCAAACAGGATAAATATCCCAGGGGCTCTTTTCGAGGCAAGCCTTTGATTCTTAAAAGGCCAGGAACATCATCATAAGGCGGAAAACTGCAGTTTCGTCATAACTTTGATCGATATTTTTGGCACAGCTTACAACTTTTAAGGTTTGAGACAATAAAATTTCTAAGCAAATAAAGTGATGCAAACCCTTGTACAAAAATCACCAAAAAGCGACTTGCTTGAAGAATTAATCTAAATAAGATTGAGCTTGCCTCCAGCCAACTCTAGTTCTATGGATTGAAAACAGCGCCAGCTTACTTTGCAAGGCCTTTAAAAAAGTTTTATCTTTATCGACTTACACGATGCTACTAACAACATATCTCTTAAAAAAATACACCCCTATCGCAATTACCTGAAAACCCAATTGAAGAGCATACCTCGAAGCTCTAATGTGGCCATTACTCCACACGCGATGTCGCGACACGTGACCAACGCGACAGGCCATCGACAAAAATGGACTCCACTGAAGCTCGCCGAGCTTGAAGCAGGTAGTTATCACTATCGGCATCTCAAACGCCCGCCAATCTGCTGTCAATAATGACACTTCAGCCCATCTGTAAGCCATGCCCCGGACAGAAACCATCACCTGCACGCAAAACTATAGGCGGAGGAGCAGCAAGCACGAATTTCTTTATTTTCCTTTCAAGGCCTTTCATTGGTGTGTAAGCCCCTGATTTAGCTTTTGTGAGAGGTAAAACTCAAGTCATTACGAGAAGGTGAGTTTGTAGAGTGGTGTGCAGGATTAAGGAACATAATTTTTATGAAATCTTATTTTTATTTTGCACAATTTATGGAAACTCTGATATGAAACCGGATAAGCCAAAGCGGAGCATTGAGGGGTTCAATGCTGTTTGAAGTTAGGTGGATGTTTTGCATATATTGTAGCGCAATGAATTCGATTAAAACAAATAAGTAAACCTAAAACTCACTACCTCCCTGCTATTTGAAATATTTTCTGTCGCTCTCACCTGTGCTCATTCACAGGAGACCAGTCGTTGCCGGTGAGGCGACACCCTGGCGACGACGCGACGACGCGTGCGGGCGCACAGGCTCGCCTCATAATACCGTGCACGTGTGTAAAAGGCACGCATCACCGCGCCAACAGCGCTTCATTAGCGCGCTCCCCGCGACCAGCACGCTTCCTTGAACCATAAGCTGTTGGTAGAGCTCTTACAGGGAGCTTTACGGCGAGAAGCCCGGCGGCCGTGGTGGCGCGCCACCTTTAACGAGACTGTAAGAAGTAGGGTAAACAGAGCGGGCCGCTCGCTCGCTTGCGGAAGACGTTGCTGCAGCGGTAGCGGTACAGTGGTTCCGCGGAGCTGATCCATCGCAGTTTGGCGCGGCACGTCGGTGATAACGCGAACTGACGGCTGGACTGACGCGGCAGCTCACTACCTGGGTGGTCCACTTACCCCTCCCCGGCCTCGCCAGGGGGAGGAACAAACGTCAGAAGTCAGGATTTACAAAGCGGCTGGCAGCGGTTGCTGCTTTAGCGGCGGGCCGCGGTAGTGTGCTCACTGACACGTTGGCGGAACAAACGTACCGCTGCCGGCGGGCAGCCGTCACTCTTTTAAGTATACGCCCAGCCTAATTTCGGCTGTGAGCTGCTGAGGTAAGGCTCTTTTTCTTGGGGAAATCACGATAAGCCTCAGAACGACATAAGTAACAGATGGCAGCACTTGCCTTCCTGGATCGGACGACTATATGAATTCACAGGCAAGTGGCCACTTGACGCATTACACCTAAATGAGAAATATACAGAAACTGGGAAATAACTGAGAAGTACATGAGAAAGTGTTGTTAGGTTGTATAATAATTCTGACACGTCTGTCGAAGTTGGTTCATGGGACTCCGCAAAGGTGAAAAATTACTTACTTTCCCCAATGGAGCATAATTTGAAGATAAATAGGATTCAACAACGAAAAGGGTCTGTGAAATAGTACAAGAGACAACAAGATTATCCCCAACGCACAGAATAAGTAGGTTAGGCACCAGATTGTAATACCTTGCCTTATAAGAAATTATGTACACCTCAATGAGTAGGTAGGTACCAGGGGCACCAGTGTCAGTTTGGAAAATATTCAATTGTTATGCGCGTCAACATAGGTGACAATGCTATGCTAAAACATGCATACGTGTTCCTGTATAGAGAGAAAATATAGAATACCCATATACCAAACATCACGCAAAAAAATCAGCCAGAATTTTCCAAACTAAGTGGACAAGATCATAGTCATTCTCCGTCTGGACCTCTGATTCTGCATATAAGCTTACAATATTCACCACAGCGATCAAATAGAGGGGTTTTCTTCCTGTAGGGCAATACGTTTTCGAACTCCCTGAGGAATATCATCGAGCCTGATTTAATACCAAAGCCACATAGCCCGTCCTTATGCTGTGAGTTGATTTAATCTACGGTACGTTGCGGACCGGGAGTAAAAATAAAACATAATTCAACGCCTAAAGCTCATTATGGTTCAAACTGATGGCATGGATGAACGGTAGCGATAATTTAGCGAACTAAATGCTCTATTCTTTGTATTTTATTAGTGCCACTTTACGCTTAGTGCTATTTCTATGCGACGCACTGCAGCAAAAAAATCACAAGGTTTCATCCATCAATGCTAAAATATTTCAGCCGAATATTCACTAGCAGTAGTGGTCATTTGACACCTAAGCCCAAGTAACAAACGCGTTAGTGCGGCCATGTTGACCTTCCGTACGCCAGTTGCCAGCTGTTTCCGAGGAATTACAAATAGCGTGATCAACTGCATCTTTGATGTTTACGTTAATGATGCTTAACACTGATGTTTATTCCACACAACTTGTATAAGCACGAAGAAAAAGGGGAATTATTGGTAGATCAGTGGCACAAGCGTCACGCGTATGCTCCTCTTCCCGGCTGGAGAAGCACGCCTGGGTCGATCTGACGTCATCCCGTCATCAGCCACCAGGACTGCCAATCTCACTGTCAGCCTCAGTTCGACTTATCCATGCGGTACGTTATGATTGCAGGGGGCCGCCTTCGGCCGCTGACGTTTCATGCTCGCGTTGCCCCTCCCCTCTGCGTTCCCCGACGCCACAGAGCTGTCTGCCAATAGGCGGATCCAGGGAGAGGAAAAGGCGGCAGTCCCCATTTGGTGCAATCGGCGTCCCTTCACTGCGCCTGACGCCACTTGAAACGTCGCTTCCCAACGCACCGCCAATATACAAGTATTGGCGCCCCCACGATGCGATGCGTACCCCATTGATACGTCCCAACTTAAAAACTGGCGCTCCTCGCCCAAATGGGCCCCTCCAGGCTAAAGCAGAGCCCCCTCTGAACGCAAAGGGTGCCACCTCATATCGGGAATCCTGGATCCGCCTATGCTCTGTGTAGAGCAGGACAGGTGTCTTTTACCGAGTGTTCGGTGGGTGGAGCGGTGGCAATCCTACTAGGTCCCCTACCACCACACCCTCCGTACCCAAACCGCCTGAATAAGCCGCTCCCCAGCGTTAACACGCGCACTGGAGGGGGGGCCTCGGAGGTCCCCCACCTGTTTTTCCGAGGTGGCCGGAGAACCGCTTGTAGCCAAAAACGAAACGTGGCCACATTTAACAGAATTTAATAGCGCGTCGATTGGTGAAGACTTTTTTGAAAATCGGCCGCACATTTTTTTACTTATAGGCTTTCAAAGTCAGACCTGCATTTTGAGATCGCCGTACACGCGCGGTCGGACCAGTTAGCTTGCATTGAAGACCGAGTGGTGACGTCATAACGTCATATAAGCGGGACTATATGTCAAGGTCACTTCACCTGAAAGTCAAGGTCAAGGTCAAAGGTCACAGGTCAAGGTCATATCTGCACTTTCAAGGTCACTGACCACTGTGCGTCCGGCCAAATGACGTTACCCCGTCTGACATATATTATGCTATGACGTCATCGGTAGGGTACCCCAATACAAAGGTCAAAAGTCAAGGTCAAAGGTCATTGGGAAAGGTCACTCCTCATTTCCCGCCAAACAGTGGCTATAGTGTTAGTCAAAGTGTAAATAATAAGTAGTATACCATATGGTGACCTTAAAGGTCAATGACCTTGAATGACCTTGACCCAAAAGTTGTGGGAAAGCCTCTTTGAGACCTCTTCTCTATGAACCTTGTCTGCCTTTAGCTTATTCCCGCCATTTTCCTGCATAATCACAGCATTTACCAATCGATCCCAGCATGGCCAATATTTGACCTTTACGACCTTGTTTGACCTTGAAGATATTGGCCTAGGTCAATGAAAATTGGTCATCATGTAGATCACCATAGCCCCCACCCACCTACCAGGTGGCGTTTTTCTAACCCTCTTAGTTTCCGAGATCTTAGGGGGGCCTACCAGGCCCCTCCAGTGCGCGTTAGTGCCAGACCCCCTCCAGTGCGGGTGTTAACGGCACGCCGTCACAGTCAGCCACAGTCCCAGTCAGCGCCAGCCAGTCACCATCGACAACCACAGCTGCTGGCGGTGCAGTCACAAAGGCCCAAATTCGCCGCAGCCAAGCCTTTGACGGCAGCTACCACGTACGTTATGCATTCGCCGCATCGCAGCATAGGCAAGCCGCGCCGCCAGCGACGACGTCAACGACGCAGGCTGAAGTGGCGGCGGGGGAGCTGGAGAGGTGCTCCTCGTCTCCAGAGCGGCACATTGAGCACGGCCGGCTGACGCCAGCGGCGCGCCACCAAAAACGCCGGCCCGATGACGCGGCGACGCTGAAACGAACGGAAGACAAAGGGGGAGCTGAAGCGCCGGCCGCTTTAGACGGGCTTCCATTGACTGGAGCGATCGATTATGTCTGGAATGGTATTCTGCTTCGGGATGGGGGCGGCTCCGTATGGATGACAAGTTCCTAATTGGATCACGAGTGTGCAGTCCTGGATGTCGATGGCTCGGCAGAGACCTGCATACACGTAAATGTGTTAGTTGAACTCTGAACGGAATCCCGAAAATAGAGAAGATGAAACCCACGCATTTGGTGATTGCCCAAATGCCCAGCGACTGTGTTGTTCACAAAATATTTATATTAGCAGCGAATCTAAGAAATAAGCAGCAAATAGATACGAATCTGATAAGTAGTTAAACATTTTATCTGAGACAACCATTTACGCTAAAAAGGCAGAAGATACAATGATTATATTTCAAAGCCCCCGCCCCTACTTCTCTCCACACTCCGGCCTTCAGCAGGAATGAGAGCTCCCTAACCTGACGACTCAGGTGAGGGCAAAGTTCCGGTCACTGACCGACGTCCAAACGTCGCCCCAGCTCCCCCTCCCCTCCCCACTACCCCGTCAGTTATCATTCTCCTCCGCTGCCCCACGCTCAGGGTGGTCTTCAGCGCAGATGCCAAAGACACCGGCGAAAACTTCTCACGTGCCTCTGTCAATAAAAATCACTGGGCTCCTGTCAGAGCGCAGCATCGGAAGGATTGGAGCCGACTGTGAAGTGTTTAGAAACACAAATAAACGCCAACATTCCAGCGTCGCTCCTCGTCTGCTTCAGCGCCGATCAGTGGCGTGAAACCCTCACGTGAGTCGGGAGGAATCCCGCAACGAATGCAAACGTCACGAGTGACGCACTCGTGACGGCTTCGTTACGCACGTGACGACGGACAACGATGCAGGTGAGGCCAGGTGCGAGATAACTGTGCGGCTGTCAGTCGTGCAGAAAAATCGCGGTCGCCTGCTCCACTGCCTGATGTTTTCTCTGGCCAAGACGCGTTCCGCCTCGGCAGCATTACCTGCGTAGATGAACGTACATACATGATGTCTAATCCAGCTATTCACTTCTGCTTGTAACGATCACTCACTCTTATGACTTGTGAAACATCGAATTAAAAACGTTGTTCCGCACTAATTGTGCTTTGAAGCTTATAGTCCAGCCGGTTCTACACAAAACAAACCGTCGATGGCAGTGATACGCCCTTTGTTTGACGTGCCCGGAACACCTTCATCAATCACTCACCGGACACCCGTTGTTACGATGCATAGGCAGCACAGGCGTCACACATCACGACCAGAATCAGGGCCGGAGTGCGGGCCGTCTGATCCGGGGGTGACGAAACGGTCCCGCTGCTGATGGAGTGGACGCGGCGTGACGACAACACCTGGGAACGGAACGTCTGCAAGCTGCCTGCTTCTCAGGTCCTGGCTGTCTGGAGGTGATAACTCACAGCTCCGCCCTCCGCCAGACCCGTCAATATTTGTGTCTCCGCCGCGATGATTTGAACACTGAGCGAGAAAGCCGGCTAACTCACGACTCATCTCTGCCCAATAGAGGAAGATTCCATTGCGACTTGACGTGTGATACATCGCATTGATGACATTTCACGGGGCTCTCCGATTGTTTTAAATCCGATGCGTGCTTTATTACAGCGCCGGCAACATGTCCCACGAGCAGAATCCGGCGGCCCCGTGTGTCGGGCCATCTGAGGGTCCTCTTCTGTTCGGAGTAGGTACGGCGTACACTGACCCCTCCTCGCGCGGCAGGATCGCGACGCACCGGATCGTTTCTGCTGAATGAAGACCCGATGCTAAGTGGCCGGGGCATCTGCGCTTGAATAGATGAGCGGACGGTGCGTCGGAATGGATTCCAGCAGGACACAGGCTATAGCACAAATCCGCTGCGAATCGAGTGGACAGACGCTATTGAAATTCCACCGACCGAGATGAATGGGGCGGCGCTGTTTAAGACATGCAAAAACCGGTAATAAATATCGGACCCTACAAGACAAAGGTACTGGGCCTTCTCTGCCCATGTGCTCATGAAGCAAATACTGAAAGGAGATTAAATAAGGATCGCTTCAGCTTGTTGAACTCGTGAAAACAAAGGCTGCGGTGATGCTGGGTTCAGCAGCAGCGGTTTTTAAAGGCCCAGAGCTATCGTCGTAGTCTGAGAGCAGCAGCCTGCAGAAATGACTGCAGAACAGCTGAGTGAAATACCACTCCCACCATATGTCTTTCCCAGCTTCTGTCGTGATGCAGCGGTGCAGGCACTGTTTAGACTTGCTCCCACTTTCAATACCGTTATGTTCTCTTTTCTGACTTTCCAGTTGGGATATAACCTAGATGATGGAGAGAATATGCAAGAAGCTCTTGAACCACTGATCAAAGGCAAATGTCATGTTTTGAAAATTAAAGGAGAAACTTGTACCATTGCAATGGTGCGCAGCACAATAAGCCTCCTGGGGTGTTTCCAATCAATGCACGCAAACAGCCATGCATGTACATTATGCATCCATACATGGGCATAAAACGTGCTCGGGTTTTGCCAGCTTTACTTTACGCAGCTAGGTCAAGTACACGATTTCGTACTTCTTGTTGCAGTCGTTTCTTTTGAGCCAATGCAGACATTGCTTGTTTTTTTATACTTCTCATGAAGTTTTTATTTGTGGAAAGTATGCGGCATAGTGCCTTGACGGGGGTATATCAAGAGGAAACACATTGAATGTTTATTTTGAAGTCACTGCCAACTAGAGGAATTATATTCTCCCCATGCCACTCCTGTCTTCAAGGGGTGATATATGTTACAACCGTTAAGTGCTGGTCGCTCATCACCTGCTGTATCAGGATTAAGGCCAGTCCCCTTCCTCACCCATTGAATTCAATCACTGCATATATCGATGCAACGAGGACCAGCCTCACCAGAACAGTTATCTTGGGTGGATGCAAGAGATTAAGCACACTGTGGCAAACTATTCAGCACCAGCTGCGGCATCAGAAGTTCTACACTTCACCGTCTTCCTCTGTCGCGGAGCGCAAAGAGCTGGGGAAGCTATTCTTTACAGCATTGACAAGGGAAACAGGCCACCCTTTTGCACAGAACACTGAGACCACTCCTTACATGAGCACTAAACATCGATGGCCACAACAGGATTGGTCATGTGACAGGTGATGGTAATCAGGCTCCTTAATGGAAGGAAATCGACGCCATGCTAATTGACAAACCGGTTTCAGCCTTAGTCGGCCGGGCTATCGCTCCGGCCTGCAATGCTGGAGGACAGGCCCCCGCACAGTCCTTTCTGATTCCCTTGTCTCTGCAAGGTCTGGAGGTAACGTAACTGGCGCCAGTGAGGCTCTGTCCGTCAGGGTAATGGTCTGCATTCGATATCCAGGCATGCTGATTATCGCCTCAGGGAAAGCGAAGAGACATGTCGTGCATACTAAACATAATTTAGGAAACGCGAACAAAATGCATAAGGTATCGTAGGCTTATGTATATATCTATATTCGAAATTCCAAGTAAATTGTTCCTGTTCTGGGCACAAATACGTATCTTATGTGTCCCCAACTTTGACAATAGAGACAATGCGATATATATATATATATATATATATATATATATATATATATATATATATATATATATATATATAGGCTTCGTTGAATATTACAGCTTCTTTGGCGTTGATAAGTTTAAAACATTAGAAAAAGACATAATTCGACGTTTCGTCTTACGTAAGACAAATTCATGATATTTTGACGCTTCAAGTTTCAAGTTACATAATAATAAACACACAAGTAATATAACACTGGATAAAGTATCTCACGATAGATCGCATTTCTTTGTTTTTATTCAAATGAGTGGAACGTTGCAGTCTGTTTTGTGAACCCTCTGTTTAGTGGAAGCAAAAAATATATAAATAAATATGCCCGCTGGAGTGTGAACTAAATTTTCCTATCGTAAAGCGGTAGTGTAGTGAGCTGTTTAGTCTGAATGTTTATGACCGGCGGCTTGTTGCGAATGATGATGGTTTCAAGTGTTGTTAGTCGTCGCCGGTCATTGCAGTGTGCTATGATCTTAGTGTTTGATGTGAGCATGTCGCGGGTGAGGGTGATGTTGTGCTGGTCAAGGGTGTGTTTCTTAGGAGCACCGTCTTGGAGGTGCATTGTCAGTCTGCGGCTGAGTGTAGTGGTTGTGTGACCAAGGTAGTATACCTCGCGGGTTGCACAGTCCCCGGCAGTACATTTGTATTGGTATACTACGTTGGTTTGCTTCAGTGGTGTGGTTTTCTGGTTAGTGTTGTTTTTCATGACTAGGCTGGAAGTTTTGGGATTTTTGTAGTAGATATTCAGGTGTAACTGGTAACTATGATCGGAAGAAGCAGTGTTGCGTGTGACAATGACTTAACTTATAATAAAAAACGTATCAAGGTGTTATGGATGACTGTATGCTCCGTGTTGCCAATCACTGTGATCTATCATCCAGGTTGACTGTTGTGGCAATACTGCTTCTTCCGATCATAGTTACCAGTTACACCTGAACATCTACTACAAAAATCCCAAAACTTCCAGCCTAGTCATGAAAAACAACACTAACCAGAAAACCACACCACTGAAGCAAACCAACGTAGTATACCAATACAAATGTACTGCCGGGGACTGTGCAACCCGCGAGGTATACTACGTTGGTCACACAACCACTACACTCAGCCGCAGACTGACAATGCACCTCCAAGACGGTGCTCCTAAGAAACACACCCTTGACCAGCACAACATCACCCTCACCCGAAACATGCTCACATCAAACACTAAGATCATAGCACACTGCAATGACCGGCGACGACTAACAACACTTGAAACCATCATCATTCGCAACAAGTCGCCGGTCATAAACATTCAGATTAAACAGCTCACTACACTACCGCTTTACGATAGGAAAATTTAGTTCACACTCCAGCGGGCATATTTATTTAGATATTTTTGCTTCCACTAAACAGAGGGTTCACAAAACAGACTGCAACGTTCCACTCATTTGAATAAAAACAAAGAAATGCGATCCATCGTGAGATACTTTATCCAGTGTTATATTACTTGTGTGTTTATTATTATGTAACTTGAAACTTGTAGCGTCAAAATATCATGAATATGTCTTACGTAAGACAAAACGTCGAATTATGTCTTTTTCTAATGTTTTACACCAATATGACGAGAATGACCGAAGCCTAATACGAAAACTCGAGTCGACCACGAAGAAACTTATCAACGCCAAAGAAGCTGTAATATTCAACGAAGCTTGTATTAAAGAACGACTGCTTCCGAAATATTCGAACATTAATATATATATATATATATATATATATATATATATATATATATATATATATATATACATATAGCACATCATCCAGCGGCGATGGGACTGAGAAGCCCACAGAGGAGACCGCGATGGTAGATTTGAAAAGTTCAGACGATCTCTCCAGGTGTCAGGCTCGTGGCAGGCCCTATCAGAAATCGTTTACTTCGCTGACGAAGTATGGGTGACGGCAAGCCCATCCGTCACGGTCACCAGCTGAAAAGGACGATGCTATTATCCATCGGAGGAGCAAGCCAATGTTTTGCACTGTAAATGACTTAACTTATAATAAAAAACGTATCAAGGTGTTATGGATGACTGTATGCTCCGTGTTGCTAATCACTGAGATCTATCATCCAGGTTGATTGTTATCCATAGTCAATCACTCACGAATTGTTTTTTTTTCTCGACAACCGTACCTGCTCCATTTCAGGTGATCCATTAGCTGTAGCAGAACCCATCTCGGGCCGTTTAACCGTTTCCTGTCGACCGCCGTTAGCCGAGGCGCCATTAGCCAGCCTGCCACCGGCGGCGTCGGTAATTGAAGTGGGAATTGGACGGCAGACGACCGGCGTCACCAGTGACCTCTGACCTGTCCGTCCTAATGACACCGCCGCCAATCGTGGTCAGACGGACGCTGCACGCTTATTACCGCCGCCGGCAGCTCACCCCTACGTGACCTTTCACTGAGGTCACCAGACCACCCGCGGGCTAAGCGGGGATACTGGTGAAACAAAACTGACGGCGGTGTTTCGCGAAGAGCGTGACCGCTTGAATTAATCACATAAGACAAAATCGACTCAACGCATTTCCTTGTAACAAACTAAACACGTATATCTCCGATTTACTGCACAACGCACATTGTTGAGTTCGAAGACAGGACATTTTTGTCGTTCGTCTCGCATCATCTGGTGATATAGTGACGTCAGCTGTGACACTGTCTGCGTGGATCCGTTTCTCGCCGCCACCGGCGGTCCACGCGGGGGCGCGGAGTACCAGGCGGCGGCGGCGCCGCCTGTGGGCGACCTGTGGTTACTGCGTGTGTGGCGGGCACGGTAATTACCCAGATGGGCTGGTGTCGGGTGTCGAGCGGCAGACAGCTGGTAATTTGACGGCCACCAGGTGAGAGCTGGGCCCCAGGCAGGCGTCGGAGCTCTGGCTATAGGAAGCCGGCGCGAATAGCTCGCGGCGGTGTGGTGGCAGCCAACTGTTTGCTAAGGTGGCGGTCAAGGTGGGGGAATAAATTCCCAGGGAGCCTGACGAGTTCGAACCACCCTAGTAACAATACATAGGATAGAGTATCATGTATGTGGTGGTTTTGTAGCTGAAATGTTTAGGGTATATACGTACAAAGTTTGTCATTTATACGTTATTTCAATCCAATTCAATAGTTACATACGCTACTGTCAGAGTGTGTCTTCACTGAGCTCCTCCAATACCCAAGTGCTCTGGGCAGACCAGGCCATGGCCGTCGTTAATTTCAACGATTGCGGAAATCACAGGGGCATAAAACTGACGGCGGCGTCTCCGCCAGCCGCCATTAGTATGCCAGCCGTGTCGTGGTGCGTGTTTAGCAGTCTTTTCGGCGTTGGACGCGGCATCCGCGACCCGGCGGCGGCCGCGGCGGCGGTCGGTCAGTCGGCTCGGTTTCATTGACGCGCTCCGGTAGTCCCAAAACACGACAGGCCGTCGCGGGAGCGTTGTACCTCATTTGTCACTACAGCCGGTTCTCGTTCGGCAGCCGCCAAAAAACGCGGTGCCCGCCGCAGCGCCAGCGTTAGGTGACCCGGAGCCGCGGACAGCCGGCCGCCCACCGCCGAAAAACGCCGCCCACGGACATCCCGCGAGCGAACGGGGCCACGACTGTGCCTGGGAGGAAGTACACATACGCACGCACACACGCACACACGTACACCCCCTCACAATCACATACATGTAGGCACGCAATCCCCCCACCCGCGCACACGCTCAAACTTCGTGCATCCCCACACTCACAAACACACACGGGGGGAAAAACTGGGAAAGGGTGAAGTGAAAGACAGCGAGCAAGCACATTGGAGTGCAGAGCTGTGGACAGTTGCAGGGCTTGTAGATTCTGCTGTGCCCCGAGAAGTTGAGGGCAAACTCGCGCTTGTGTACGCTCCAGCAGAGTGCGCAGCAAACAAGATGTTGAGTTAGAATGCAGGGGAGCTCACCGTTCGACATAAAAGGAGCGATAACATTGTGAACAGAAGCCGCTGTAACGTTTGCATCGGTTGCGCAATGGTGATTTATCTTCTTGCCCCGAGGAAAACTCCTCAACAACAGCACATCCTGATGCTAGCCACGTCCTTCACGGTGCATGTTTGTTTGGAACAATGGCCCGGGAATGAAGTGTGCACTGAAGGCTGGCAGATACTGGTCATGGTCCCACCTCATAATCCATGGGGTGTGATGAGAGACAGTGCCGGATCTAGGTTTCCAGTGAGTGACAATGCCTGTGGAGGCAGCATATGTAAGGGCTGAGAAGGTGGAGCGCTTGTTATGCATTCCACGAAGAGCCATATCGACGCAATTTCTGAGTTTTTTTAGGAGTAAGTGTCCAAAAAGTCTTACTGGGAAGTAGCAGAGAATTCTATCCCTATAATTACCATGCACTGTCTGGCTGGAGCCCCTCCCCGATTGATCCTTGGCGCCCCCTGAAATAGTCACAGTGCCCCCTGAGGTTCTACTTCCCACCCACGACCCCCCAGGATGCGAGTATCGGCGCCCCTGCGATAGGATTTGGCGCCCAACTGATACGTTTGCCACTCCAAAGTGGCGCCACCCTGATCTAGATGGCGAACACCCGACTATGTACCCCCATCGGAAATACTGGATCCGCCTATGGATGGGGTGGCCAAATAGTGAAACAGAAGTCGGCTGGACGGACGGCAATCAGAGAAAGACACTGAAAAACAGGGAGCCTCTACCAGGGTCACAATTGAAAGTCAATTCAAGGCGCCTTTACCGTATGGTCTCTCACTGGGGCGTTCCAGGAGCCTTCGACCTCCGACATAGACACTCTTCGTCCACAGGGGACCAGAACCACGGACGTAAGGTAGGTGAGCACCCCCTTCGCGTCCCTTTGGATCTCTCGGCACACATACAGTAAGGACTTGTATGCCATTCAATGCTACCACTCGTCAAGAGCTCGGTCACACGAGCCCATGCCCTTCGTCCTGAATGTGTATAATCAAGGGGCACACGACTCAACATCACTTGACCCGATTCATACAGAATTACATCTTCCACGAATAGGGGGACGGGGGAGGGTGGTTGAAAACTGATTATCAATGGGGTCTGAATTGAATTATCTTGGACTCTTCTCGATCGGCCGATATCGGTCGTAAAATATAAGTAAGAACTGATCAGCAGGAATTACACGCTCCTGACTTGACTGTGTAATCCCTAACTTGATTATATCGACGCAAAAAAGTGTTGAAATTAACTGCAAAGATTTGGCGCAAAACGGGTTCAATGGTTTACTTTTTATTTCCCCAAGTTCAGAAGGACAGAGTTGCATCTTTTAGATCTCTATCGCAACCAGTCAGGGCTCGTAGCTGGACTAGTGGTGTACAGCAGCTTCCTCCTGCAGTGGAAGACAGCAGTCCGGCAGGTTTCCTATCACCAGCGGTGTAAAGCAGCTTCCTCCTGCAGAGGAAGACAGCGGTCCGGGAGGTTTCCTATCACCAGTGGTGTACATACAGCAGCTTCCTCCTGCAGTGGAGGACAGCGATCCGGGAGGTTTCCTATCACCAGTGGTGTACAGCAACTTCCCCTGCAATGGAAGACAGCGGTCCGGGAGGTTTCCTATCACCAGTGGTGTACAGCAGCTCCCTCCTGCAGTGGAAGACAGCGGTCCGGGAGGTTTCCTATCACCAGTGGTGTACAGCAGCTCCCTCCTGCAGTGGAAGACAGCGGTCCGGGGGTTTCCTATCACCAGTGGTGTACAGCAGCTTCCTCCTGCAGTGGAAGACAGCGGTCCGAGAGGTTTCCTATCACCAGTGGTGTACAGCAGCTTCCTCCTGCAGTGGAAGACAGCGGTCCGAGAGGTTTCCTATCACCAGTGGTGTACAGCAGCTTCCTCCTGCAGTGGAAGACAGTGGTCCAGGAGGTTTCCTATCACCAGTGGTGTACAGCAGCTTCCTCCTGCAGTGGAGGACAGCGGTCCGGGGGTTTCCTATCACCAGTGGTGTACAGCAGCTTCCTCCTGCAGTGGAAGACAGCGGTCCGAGAGGTTTCCTATCACCAGTGGTGTACAGCAGCTTCCTCCTGCAGTGGAAGACAGCGGTCCAGGAGGTTTCCTATCACCAGTGGTGTACAGCAGCTTCCTCCTGCAGTGGAAGACAGTAGTCCAGGAGGTTTCCTATCACCAGTGGTGTACAGCAGCTTCCTCCTGCAGTGGAAGACAGTGGTCCAGGAGGTTTCCTATCAGGGAGCCAAACGGCCAAGAGTGCATTGCAAACGTATGCATTCTATTTCCCAGGTAGAAGCGGGCGGAAACTGATTTCGGAGGTAGGTCCAACATGCAACAAGAAGGACCTCCTTGTTGCTGCCGATTGAAACGGGAGCCTCCCCACATCACCGAAGGACCTTTTCAAGGCTTTTACGGAATACTTCAGGCCCCAGGTAGATATCAAGCCCTATGGATTTGGAAACAAATCCAGGCTATCAAACAGGTAAATTCCAGAACGAAGCCAACCATCCTATTTTCATTCCACCAGTATTTTAATTCACATTCCATTCCGAATGGTTGTCGGCAGGTGTGATAAGAATCAATTACCAGCAGCGTCACAACTCCGGCTTATCACTCAGCCGCTGACGTATCAGGTACCAGGCGCGGCCTCGCATTTCGCCGTCTGAGCGGGACGCGCCGCGCCGGTGGGAACGCTGGCGGACCAACTGTCCGACAACAGGGTAATTGGCCGGCTCCGATGGCGGGATTCACACCTGTGGCATCGGCCTAATAGAAACTCTGCTGCGGGCGGCACACCAAAGGACGGGGCACGGCGAGGGACGCCAGCTAATTGCTGAGTGCTAATACAGCTCACTGAAGGGTGGGTTGTTTGTCCGGCAGTCGTGTGAGCTTTTGGGTAGGTAATGGCGGCATCAGCGGCTTCCGTTCCGTTGTCTTGCTTTGTTGGCAGCGTCTGCATTGACCTGCTCTGCTCAGCACACAGTCCATTCATTGCTGACTTGAAAGGGGAGCAGTGGGCCTGCATCATCAGGCCATGCGACCTCGTGCACCGTGCGTGACCCAGTGCGGGTGCAAGGGCAGCGGGCTCAAAGGTGTCTCTGGTGATTTACACCCGCTGCAGCGAGTCGGTATCCCAACCACAGCCTCATAATGTCTCAGGGGCGGCGCTCAAACACGCCGGCCGAGCATCCGACGCGCTATTAAAGCATTCCTCGGTGCCAGCTACCTGCGTCATCAGCCCAGATGGTCGGCGAGGCGTGACCGCCGTCCTGCCGGTCTGTCACGATGACGGACGAGAACTCACAGACCAGCCTCCCAGCCGTCATCTGTCATCACCCGTCATTAAACCTGAATATCTGTCATCGCCCGTCATCGCGGCAGAAGATCGGTCAGTATAACCCTTACGGCTGCCGCACAGCCCTCCACAAAGCCGCCTGCGCATCGTGGCGGCATTCGCACGCCCTGTGCACAAACACGATAAAAAGCACGCACCGTGCACGCCGCAGTAACCTTAAGCACCCGTGCCGAGTGATATATCTGTATGTTTGTATGTGTGTGTGTGAATATTTTGTGTGTGTGTGTGTGTGTGTGTGTGTGTGTGTGTGTGTGTGTGTGTGTGTGTGTGTGTGTGTGTGTGTGTGTGTGTGTGTGTGTGTGTGTGTGTGTGTGTCGTGGCGTAGCTTGGGGACCCACTCCCATGCATCAGCAATCGCCCGAGACAGTAAAAACGCGCCACGAGTCACGAAGAGCGCGCCTTCGGTCACGACGGCGACGCTCTCCGATAACTGGCGCCGTGCCGCTCCATACGCGCCATGTTTTAGCGCCGCAGCTTGGGCAGGAAGCCAGCGACAGGCATTCGATAGATATTAATGTATCCACTTGGTCTATGACCACCAGTTCATAAATCTTATACCCATTCGGTGCAGTTCATTAATGTTGTATCAAGTATCAATGTCACCAATGGGACATAAGCCTGAATCGGCTGGCTCACACTCTCCACCTTTTCACCTACTGTGAGCAGGCAGCGAGGTGAGCACGTGCCGATGACGCGGCGTTATTCCGCCTTTCGTACTTTACATATGTTAGCCTGCGCTCACCAGGCTCACATCAGCCATGTCATCGGTAGTCAGTCGCCGCGGTAGCGTGTCGTCTGGCGAAAAGCGTAACGCCGCTCTTCCCATTCTTCCCCAGGATTCAAAGTGATATGCCAGGTTCGATGACTGCCGCTCACCGAGTCGCATGCATTTGCGACAACTTCACTGCTAGTGAAAAATAGAGGTGGATGATTTAGTGATAGCTCCTTTCGCTACATCTTCAGGTTTGAAAATTCCCTCTTTAGCAAGATTTTACAGTTGACTCCCAGGTTCTGGTTTCGGAAAAAGGACGTGATTCACGTTTTGCACTGCGGTCGTGAGGAAGATACGACCGGCAAAGCTCTCAAGATCAGAGACGAAGGAAAATGTGCCTGCAAGGATAGCGCTGAAGTCGATCTCTAAAGACCAGTACCGCGAAACAGTTCCCCGGGCCGACGCAGATGTTGAAAACCAGCGGTGACATATCTTCCCTTCGCAGACACAGAGACTTCACCACTTGGGTGGTGCAGCTCCGCGAAATCCGCTTTGCGACAGTCTCTCATACCTTATCAGTTGAACACAAACAAGCCTGATTTCGTCATATGCTTTGAGTGATAGCAATGCAAGCAAGAATCCAAACAAAGCTACCGGCATCCGAGTGATGGAAAACATGCTGTATGAGTGCTAATTCTTCATGTCAACAACCTGATAAGATACGTCTTTAAAATGATCCAAAGCACCCACCCAAGCGAAACTCTTATAGTCAGTTTGTTGCTTGTTGTCAGCCTGCACATTTTCGATTGAGTTCAACACTACGTCCCGGATGAAGGCGACAAGGAAGCTGCAGCTCGGCGGCGTCTCCTGAGGGAAGGTGCAGAAGGGGCGACAGGGACCCCCTGTGTTGTGAGCGCTGGCGACTGATTTACAGCGACGCCAGCAATTAGCGTGGTCAGAGAAAGCGTCGTAAACGTCGCAGCCAGGACGGCGGCGACGAGACATCGGCGCGGCGTATCTGCCCCCCGCCGACCGCCGACAGCCGCAGGCCGCCCTACCGGAACAGGGGGGGGGTAGGGGGCCTGCCCCTCGCTTTACATAGAAAATGTCCAGATTTCAGCCTGATGGGGAAGAAACTGGATATTTATTAATGGGCCGGTGCGGGAGGCAACAATGGGCCCAAATTCACTACGGTTTTGGGTCTGGAGATGACAGGTTCCTGTCAGAAGTGGGCTCAAGATCGGCTGGCTCTCTCGATTGTTTGCCTGTGTTAACGCTTACGCAGGGTCACGCCGCTGTCAGAAACGACGAGAAAATACTTTGTAGAATGTCGGAACTGACTGGATGGTTGATCGGCTCCCAGCTCTTTTGAGCCTAGATTAAAGTGCGCACTTGACTTCAGAGGTCAAGAATCTCGCCAACTCGCCCACGCTCGTGGGTAGCCAAATGAGGTTCAAGGACCAGAACTTAGGTAGCCAATCACGGAGATTTGACAGAGATCAAGAATTGCACTTACCAGCACAAAACAAGTATCTCCACGATCTTACCGCCACATAAAAAGAACTATCCATAATATGCAATGTTATCTTGACTGATTTTAGGTAACATTATAACTTTAGTGACAGACGATGCAAATTAGTGACAAATAATTTATCCTTACTCACTCGCGTTATATCACAGCTAAGTTAGAGATGGGTAGGTAACCACATCGGCAACGAATTTGACCCATATAAAGCCATGAGAAAAAGGTACTCTAAATTGCGATGACATGGAAACGGTAATATTCATTATTTTATATGAATTTGACCATTTATTTTGAATAAAAAGAGAAAAATTTAAAATATATATCAGGATCTACAGTGAAATTATTCTGCATAGGATAGTAAATCCACTGCTTACGTTGTACTTGAGGACTCGTTTTGCGCAATTAGAGATGGTCTGGTAGCCAGGCCGCCAACGAAAATTACGATTAGGGACCACCAGGTAGCCACTTGGGTAACCACAAAGTTTTGCGTTTCTGGCGCGGAAGTAGCGAGAAGAAAGCAGTCAGATATTCGTGTTGTTGAGGCTGCTGTTTGGGTATCTTACTATGAGGCTGTAGATTTTGACCTAAATCAAAACAGGAGGTTTTGTTGCCAGTGGTAAACCCACTACCAATTCTTATATATTATGCCGCAGCCAGAGAGACGCAGGGCAAAGTGAACTCTGCCAGATCTCAAAAGCCCAGGAGAGTAGTGTGATTTGAGGGTGTCAATAAGAGCACACATTTTAATCATGTGCATGCGAGATATCAAAACTGTAGACCTGTGGAGATGAGAGTTGCAAGTTTTGGCTTTGTACCTAGAAAATTAGATGCTGTTTGGTGCCCATGAAGTCAGGTAAACTGCAGGTAGGTTTCTTTGTTGCCTACCTGCAGTTTTGGTGTCAATTTTATCAAATCAAACTTAACAAAATTGTAATGATTCCACAAAAGTTTCAATTCAGCAGGTGAATGTGGTCCTGCTTATTGATCTGCTTCAATATTTCTAGAATTTGCTGGATGATGGTTGTGGTATTAAGAGGTACTTGTCCTCTGGCTGAGTACCTATGTTTGGTTGCATGCATTGGAGATATTTAAATTATATGTATTCTTTTAAGAGAGTGTTAATTGAATGTATCCTTCAAGTAGCTTAAGTCTCAGCATGGTGACTGCTACAGTCAAATGGTGGTTGTCTGCTATCTTAGCAATGATGATCTAAGCAATGATTGATCATAGCGAGCAGTTGCAGTAAGGGTACTAGATTCTGACACCACATATTATTTTTCACGTATTTTTTAATTAGGTACTTGATAACATTTTTGACTGATTAATATGTTCAGCTAATGGACGCATGCTTGTATTACAGCACACACAACTTGTAATCACTGCACATATACTTAACCTTTTGCTGTTTGGTACTAAGAGTATGCTATATGTAATTCATTAGTCTCCAAATCACTGTAAATTTAATTACTTTCATAATTCCACTTTTTGAGAATACTTTTTCACTCACTAAGACAGTTATTCTGGGAGCCATTTAAAGCCTCAGTTCATGCAAAAGTTAATTTCGCTTCAGGTAGCCATGTTGGTCGCGTCAAGGGATGTGGGTAGCCAACCTGACATGTTCTTGACCTCTGCTTGACTTATAATGCGTAGATGTGGCAAACATTTGGCCTCTTTTCTACGCCGTATTCACACTTCAAGGGTCCTACTCAGGATAAAGGACCTCTCACGGAAAAACGCATTGAAAACTGACGAAACCTCACCAGTGAACTCATTCTAACGAACCAAGTTTTACTTGCTCGTCAACGAGGAAGACCGTCCAGTTTTGATTGAGGCACTCTCTCCCACACGAATCCTCGTTCGCTTCGCATTGAGCGAGCGTGCCTTCTCGACACAGCATCCCGACGTATCGCGGTCAGATCTTCCGCTGGACAATCGAGGCTGATCTTGTCCAAGGTTTTCTTCGATACCGGGACTCGTGGTTTCCCTGCTCGGTCATGCGTCTCTGTCCACACAGTGACGATAACGACGCATTAAAGCAGCGATCACCGCCCCGCAGCATATCTCAAAAGGTAGCCGCAACAGTGATCGATGTAACCCAGAAAGAAGAAGGAAATGCCTCAAAAAGAAGTAAGCGGCCAGGATGAAAGTTTCTTTAAGTCACAGTTTTACTTTTGAAGTTGCTTGATTTCGTAAAACTGGTGTTCCTTCCAGATTGCGAAAGATTAACACCAAAAAATGTAGGGACTGGGAATTATACTGCTCGTCATCACCAAAAATATCAAAAGGGTAAGTCATGCACGCTGGCAAAGCACGAAACATCAACACACGCCATGTGCTCTGCTCCATGGGCAGTTCTCCAGTTAGAGATGTCAATCGGAAATCCCGCGGAATCCGAAGAATGGCTGGTTTGCTCGGACGCGGCTGAGAATTTTCAGCCCTACGTGACGGACGATCTATAGCTGCGGCAGCTCATGGGCTCCAGTCTAGCTGGAATGCTGATGTGAAGCTGATGAGGCTAATTCAAAGCGACGGTACAGCGGGTCCGGACTCGAGAGCCGAACCAAGTGGACACTTGATAATCTCAGGAATCCCTGATGTCTGCCACATGTCTGAGCAGAGACAAAGCCTCCCGTGGGCCTCCAGTAGGCATTGAACCATTTCCGACGTTCAGGTACGACTTCAGGCAAATTAAAATCACGAAAAATCCAGTAGCGTAGATTTCAGACTTTTCATTGACCGGGCGCGTCCATTTCTGCAGCTCTGATACACCGTCACTCGAGAGCAATAAATCAGAGGCTGCTGTAACATTGCACGCTCATGTCTTTCTTTTCAATAAAGCTCCTCCCCATGACTGTCTATATTAAACGTCACTACCAGAAATATGTGATGTCAGCTGGAAATGATTACAAGCATCACTCACCGATCTATCTCGGTAAACCACCCTGTCATGGAGCTTTAAACCATAACAAATAGACCGTGCATGAAACCAATTATCCCACCTGATGAATATACCGCAGCACAAGGAGCCGTTTTCGTTAAACACAGCGTAATTGTGAACACAACATTTCCTCCGTGTTAGCTGGTGACAACGCGGAACTTGACGACTCCATAACGCTGACAAACCCAACCTCATTTCCTTATTTTCATGATAATGTCCCGTGATGACTGTGGGACAAGCCACAGTACCAATGGCAGTGCGACATATTGGCCTAATTCCCCAGTTTCTTTATGTGTTGGCAGTTAACCGTGCGGTGCCCTCGGTGGAACTGGTTATGAAAGGTGGATTATCATGCTCGGTAATACGTTCAGTGCAGGAGACTGGTACCGCATTGGTCGTTTGTGGTTAAATATTTTAAAGTCTAGAGCCATTGTGAAGACACTCTGGGATTGTTCGACACGTTTGACACGTTTCACATTGAATGGGGCTGCATCGATGATGCTATTTCAAAGTCGGATTAGGGCTTCAAACTTGCTAAACTTTAGTGGCTATCTAAACCCATATTGGCAAGTAGTGTTTTGCAGCAAAATGCATCAGTGAAAAGACTAAAGCATTTTATACATTAAAACATATTTAGACGATTGTAAACTTATTGAGTAAAGTGTTCTAAAGGCCCAACGTTGTATCCGGCCAAATCGCAGTGCCCAGGTATACTGACGCAGTAACCATGGCCAGCACAGGACCACGACATTCCCGCTCTGACCGCATCCACACAAAGTGCTATTTGTGCGGCCACGCTCCATCCACCCCCTCTATATGGTGCCGCGCACCCAGCCTCTGTTTAATTACTGCCAACGATCGTTCAACCACCAATCACAGAGCCGAATACACGCACTCGACACGCAGTAGGTACTCCGGGCACAACTGCAGATTCCAGAGGAAAGGAACCAGACGCCGAGATCGACAGACTGCCAATAATGACTGATAGGAATCGCAGGTTATTTGTCTTGCTGAAGTTCGTAAGCAAATACGGTGTATTTTAGTATTTAATGATATTGACTAAGCCTGGTGGACCAGTTCTCATCGGATCCCTAAGCAAATAAACGTCCCGCGCAGCTGGTGTTGACGCCAATCAGTAATGCTGTCGACAGCAGACGTTACTGGGGAAAGGGCCATGGACAATCTGATTAACTACTCTGGAAATAATCGGCAAATAAACATGGAACGAAGAGAACACAGCTCGAAGGCAGTTTCTTGAAAACCCAAGAAATAAAAACACGGCTAAAACAAAAACAATGTAAAAACCAGTACTCACATCCAGTTGTAGTAGCCCTGGACGATAGCCGGCTGCGCCAACAGCAGGAGCAGCAGGGTGCAGCCCGCTCTCAGCGTCGCTCCCGCCCCAACTCCAAACATCGCACCGCACTCGGCACGCCGCATTCTGACGTCACTACATGTTACGGGGTCACTATGCTGGGTCACTACTCAGCCCGCGGCACCGCGCCGCACGGCACCACTGACGCCCCACGCGACCACGGCTGCGAGACGACTGACGCGGCCGCCGGCTGCACCGTTCCGCAGGGAGATGGGGGCGGGGTCTGTCGAGGGCCGGCCGCTCATTGGCTCCCGTCCGCAGCCAAAAGCCGGGTAATTCGCAACCGATTTTGTGGAATTACCGAGATTGATGCAAACGTGAATCCTGGAAGTATCAGAACGTGTCACTGGCTGCTACCGTTTCAAATTGACGCATTGATAAGGCCAGATAACTGAATATATACACGCGAGGTAAAGTTGAGGTAAAAATGAGCGATCTGGCATGCGATCATTATTATTTTGTTCCCGAAATATCAAAGAAGTTCATAAAATCAAATCAATTACAAACATGAACATCCTCCAGGATCCAAAATATGTCTCTCTGCCGCATTAAATATCATTTTCATCATATCGCGAACATTTTCACCGCAACCAGGAAAGGAAAGGCCACTGTTGAACTCTTGAAAGTGGTGTTGCAGTGGCAAGCACACCAGCTTTCCATATCCAGCTAACCCGGGTTTGAAGTCCGACTAATTCCCTCAGCACAGAATAATTGTAAACATGTTATAGGTAAATTGTATACATATAGAGGAAGATGCCTTGCTCGGTAATTGCAAAACAACCTAAACCCATATCACAGCTTGGAAAGTGATTCACCGACCCACAAGCGGGGATGTCACTTATAAGATTACCTTCTGCCTCTATCACAAAACAAAAAAAAGCGCCAATCAGTTGTGAAGTGAGGCTCCAATGCAGTGACGTCATGCCCATTACTTCATGAATCTATCCTCATACGCCACTTAGTGTGACGTCATATTACTCCGGCGTTCTGGGCAGAAAAAAATACGCTACGTAAGGATTAGGCTTAATTCAATCTCAAAAGGTCCGAATCAACAAGGAAGGCACCCAATTGTTATGGCACCTATGGTTTTGGCAGTTAGTGATAATAAGGCTCACAATTTAGAATTATTTAGTATCCATTTATAAAAAAATTCAAATGATGAGAAGATTTTGAAGTCGAATTTTAACTAGAAATCATGCGCCCACATTATGTTATATATCTGTTACGACCCGTATGGAAAATCGGCCCGTTTGCATACGGGCCGGCCCATTTGTAAACGGGCCAAATAGCCGGCCCGTATGCAAACGGGCCAGCAAATTGGCCCGTTTGCAAATGGGCCGGTCCGTATGCAAACGGGCCAGCGATGTGGCCCGTTTGCAAAAAGTCTGGCCCGTTTGGGTTTTCTAGTATCCTGGCCCGTTTGCAAACCGACTGGCCCGTTTACAAACTGGCCGGCCCGTATGCAAACCGGCCGGTCCGTTTAAAAATCAGCCGGCTCGTTTAAAATGGATTTGAGTAAAATGCATTCACACGCAGCAGCTTTCTTGGCACGGGTCTACTGACCAAATTTCATGAAAAGTAGCTCCAAATCGCAGCATGCCTAATTTTTCCACTTCTGGACCAAAAACCCGCCCACTCCACCTCCTGAGCATAATATGTGACCCGACCTGCCTCCGGAAGACCAAGCGTTGTACGCCCTCTTTTATCTGTGAAGTGCAGGGGTGGTTGGACCGCCTCGTCGCCTTGACACTTGCTGAATCTCTGGTAAATGTTATGCATGGTTGCGTACCTACGTTTAAGAATATTGCGTCATCCCTGGATTGAACCCTAAATATAGCATTAGAAATTTACAATCTTCGATTTCAGGTTATGCTCTATTTCTGGTTTGGGGACAGGTCCATATTAAAATATTAATTTTTGAGTCATGGATTTAGGAATTTGATAAATATCCAGTGCCACCCCATCTGCATTTACAATCATACCTGGCCAGGATAATTCAGAGGCAATGCCAGCGCCTCTCATCATAGAAGGTTTAGCTAAGGCTGCCATCATTTCTAGGTAAAGGAAATTAAGTGCTGAAACAAAGTTCCAAATTAATTTTCCATTTTATGCTGCAGTCTACCTTCCTCTGCTTTACTGAATCCAAATTGGCTGCTTCGGGGCCTTTCTAGCCAAATTATCCCAGGTAACATTACCTCCACCTTTTGCTGAGTGCCGGAACAGCTTAGCTTCGAAACTGGATGAGCATTTGAATTCAGGTCATTATCGAATTAGTTGTATTCCATACATATTTATTGGATTTTAGATTCGGATGATAGTCACTGGTCTAGTCTCTATGGCCAAAATGTGATCCGGATCGCATGCAGATGGAGTACAAGTGTTTTTTCACATCACTATGGCAGAGTCTGTGCTAAAGTGTTGGGAAAATAGCGCTTCATGAACTCGACGACTCCAAGATGTATCCGGATCTGCAGTTTGATCGGATCGTATTTGGACCATGAAAACTAAGTTGTATGTTAACTGATTGGGTCTGGTCTATTAGAGAAAGTCCGTATTTTTAAGTTTAAGACATCTAATTTTTTTCATTTTTATGAATCTTTTTATTTCCAATGAATTTGTAAACTGGGCAATTAAATTACGTTAATATTAATCTCTGATCATGGCAAGCATTGTGACTGCACTGCATTCCATTTACATGCGTGAAGAAATGCTTGCAATGCTTGAATAGATTGCTGCTTGTAGAGCTTTAGCATTTAAGGATGACTGGTACCTACGTATTCAGTCATCAAAGTACATATGTATCCGGAAATAACTTAGTGCTCCTTGTTTGCCAAAAAACAGTTTTAGCGATGCTAAGAATCTGGCTTAGTCACAGGCAAAGACCACCTCTGGTGAACACCGGCATTATCTAGCCTCTGATCAGATTGGTTTTTGATTGTTGAATACTATGGAAAATATTCCCTGAAGAGTAAATGCGGTCATATTATTTCCAATGTGCGTGTTGTCCTAAACCTCGTCTTGTGCCCACTCTCTTGCTTCATTAAGTTACCAACAATGATTATCATCAGGAACTATGTCGCAAGAGGAGTTCTTTGCTTATTTGTTTTGCTGCGAAAGATGAGAAAGCAACGAACACGCAGTCGGTGCCGAAGGCCACTTATGATGAGATCGTCAAAGACTTAGTGGACATTAAGGCTCATGGAAAGCTGTACTTGGCGAGACACTACCCGCACTTCAAAAAGTATGATTTAATTACAGTTGCAGGAGTGCACAAGTTGATCAACAAAAACACATGACTAGAAATCATCCACAATGAGGAAGTCTTTGATGTTATTCATGAGCTGCACCTTTCACTGGGGCATCCTGGCCGTAGCAAGACGTTTAAAGGGAATGTGGCACCTTGGTCGAATCCTGGAATTTAGTGCAATTAGGGTACTTTTAGCCAAAATTCATGAAAGCGTCCATGATTTCCCTGAAAACATGTACAATAAGCTCAATATTTTGATTTTTAAAATGCTTCTCTATGGAAAGTAATAAGTCTCTGCCTGTGGATGATGTCATGATCTGACAACTGCTACCATATTCAATAGGCTTCAACGGCTTCGATTGGCTGATACTCACCGTGACGTCAGCATATGTCGTCACACCAACAGCTGACAGTTGTGGCCTGCTGCTTGGGGTACATGTGGGGTAAATTTCAGGTTGGTTTTTAGCTTTTCTCTACGGAAGCTTTGAGTTTCAAGACAAACGATATATTGAGTACCGGGTTTTCCAGCATGCTTTACAACTTGGCTATCTCAGTTAAAATTACGTTATAAAGGTGCCACTTTCCCTTTAACGCAGTAAAGAACAAATACGCTAACATTAGCCGTGCGACTGTCGGGCTGTACCTAGAAACCTGCAAAAACTGCGAGACGAAGAAGACAAGACTACAGAATACAATAGTGTCTCTCTCAACCATTACTGATGACATGGCCCGAAATGCTGAAGTCGACCTCAGCGACTGGCACAGTGAGAGGAAGGATGAATATGCCTATATACTAAATTGTCAGGATCACCTCACCAAATTCGTAGTGTTGCGTCCACTCCGAACAAAGTCAGAACAGGTGGCGTACAACCTAGTTGACATTTTCTGTATGTTTGGAGCCTCCCCAACATTCTGCAAGTAAGGTTTATTAGAGATGGTGTTGCAGTTTGCGGGGAGCTGGTTCAAATTTGTATTAACCCTCGCCCCACCGAAGGGGCCATCGATGGCCCCCCTAAGGTTTTTCCGGGATAGCAGAAAAACGACGAGGCGTAGCACCGCGGTTGAGGGCTCTACCTCTCACTGCATCGTTTTCCCATCATCCCTGAAATTTTTTACCCCGGGTCACCCAAGGTCAGGTCACCAGACGAGGTCAACCAAGGTCACCTCACTTTACTTTAGAGCTCTGTAAGAGCTACATTTCAAAGTCGATCGATTTGAAACTTCCTACACTTCATGACCCCTCCAGGGTCTACAAGGTGTATATCCGGGATTTTTCGATTTCGTGCCCTGAGGTCAGGTCACGAGGCGACCTCTCCCATTGGAAAAGCATTGGGAAAAGCTATTTCATGATATAAAAGCCACAAAAATGATTGCAAATACTCAGACTGCTCAGAACAACGTTTTTGGACACCCTTTCACGGATCCCAGAGGTCATATTTGCCCTTTGACTTTTCCAAGGTCATCCAAGGTCACCGGAGGTCAAAAACAGTATTTTGACAATAACTTTTGACCTAATTGAGCTAGAGCGGTGAAGCAAACACCATCGTGTTTGTCTTGTCACTGGCTTTCATTTGATATACGGCAAGGTCACTTTTTGACCTTTCGTGACCTCAGGTCATATTAGGTCACGAGGTGACCTCTGGCGGTCAAACCACTGGCGGGAGGTCTTTACGTTCCACATAGCGGAAAAAGTACTGGCAATTTGCTATCAAATGTACTTTACCAGGCCTCAATAGCTCTAATGACATAAGAGTTATGCCCAGGTTGCTTAATCATTGCATATTTGAGTGAAAATAGCCGATCTTGACCTAATTTGACCTCTGGAGGTCAAACCATTGACCTGAGCACTAAAACATGCGAAGTAATTTCTTACTGAATTCACGCGAGCTTTCTATTGCACTTTGCAGATTTGCGCTAACGCCCATATTTTCGGAGTTAGAGGGGGGGCCATCGATGGCCCCCCGTGGGGCGAAGGTGGCGCCGGACCCCCGGTGGGGCGCGGGTTAAGTGTTCTGTTGTTTAAATCCACTGTTCTTTTGATGTCGTTGCCCTTATGTGGGCTGCAGTATGAGAAACTGTATGCCAAAGCCGTGAACAAAGACAAAAACGCCTATGTTTTTATAAATTATCTTGAATTTGACTGCAAAAATATTTAACAAGTATCTAGAATGACTAGTAACTTAATCAAAGTGCATACTTACCTAGTATGAAAATTAAGATTTCACTAAAACAGTGATCGCTAATGATCGCTTATGCCCAGGCTTATGCTTATGCTTATGCTTAGGTGGATTCAGAAGGATATATATCTATCAGTAAATGTTTAACGGTGTCATGACAGCTATTGATAGACACAGGGCAGTTTAATGACAAAAGCTATTACCCAAAAACTTTCAGATCATTGATGGCGTGTTTCTCTTATTCAAATTATTATTGACATGGTTGACATGTCACTCACACCTCGCGATTTACAATTTTTTCTCCTAACCGACATACCATCAACTAAGTTGACTTGTCATTACCTGCTACCCACATCTTTATCAGCTTTGGCCCGTTTGCAAAAATTCCGGCCCGTTTGCAAACGGGCCGGACGTTATGCAAACTGGCCGGTTTTCCATACGGGCCGTAACATATCTACCACTGAGGCGAGGCCTATCTACTACACAAAGAACAACGAGGAGAACCATGAAGCTGACGGCAAGACCGAGACGTCATCATGCCAAGTAAGCCAAACTTTATTAAATCTATCTCAGACGTGGTCAGACCGCGTGGCTATGCTGTGCCGCAAAACATTAGCTGCGAGTATACTGCACCGCTAGACACATCCTGTGAATGTCTAATATGCTGCACCGCCAAGCATCCACCAGCACTAGATCACGTCACAGGGTGTTATGTACAATGGTGAACCACTAGTGAAGCCAGGACAGAAGTTTGGGGGACAATCTAGGACCTAGGTGAGGTTTTGATGAGTCGGGGAGAGGGGGGCTGGGGGAGCGTAAATAACTCTGCAACTGTGCTCCCAGACTCCTACCTAGTTCTACTCATCAGTTCAGCTCATCTCTTCGTGTTTTTAAACTTTAACCTGGAATTTTGTGAGCCAAATAGACCCTTTTAATTATTTGAGACACTGACCCTTAATGTTCAAGCGGTTTATACCGCACAAATTGATGCTCTACCACATTGCAGTGCATATTTTGACATCATAGGTATCATAAGCGTCGCCACCGACAAAAAAGTGAGGGGGCAGCCAAACTTCAACCTGACGCTGACAACAAAATTCCACGCTAGGGCCAAAAACTGCTCGAATTTGGGTTCCGCGTTGCCTTCCGCTGTGGCTGGTTATCAGGGACGGCGGATTCCAGGGTGCAAGTGGTGCAGTTGCACCACTCGATTTTTTTTCAAGTGGTGCAAAAGTATCTTTTTGCACCACTTGTTTTGGCTTTGTCCAGGGAGGCGCCCCCTCCCCCGGCCTCAGCCGGCGCCCCCGGCCGGTCAGAGAAAATCAAGCCTAATTACCGCCTACCTGAAGAGGTAGGATCCTCTGTGAAAAATAGACATTTTCATATATGAATGGCGCCCCCTTACATCATAGCTGCGCCCTGGGCAGCAAAATGCGCCCCTTGAGTAAAGACGCCCCTCTGGGTAGCATAGGCGCCCTTGGATAGCGTAGGCACCTCCTGGACGGCCGAGGTGCCTCCGAAGAAGAGAAATGGCGCCCCAGGATATCACATGCGCCTCCTGATTAGCACAGGCACCCCTGGACAGCAAAAGGCGCCCCCCGCAGAGAAAAGGCGCCCCCTGGATAAAATAGGCGCCCTTGGATAAGAAAGGCGCCCCTGGAGAGCAGAGGTGCCTCCTGGAGAGACCCCCAGGGCAACGGCGGCAGGGACGGCGGATTCCGCGGGACAGGGTCTGCAGTTGCACACCATGAAAAATGTTGGTGTGCAAAAGTATCTTCTCGCACACCTAGTTTTGACCTAGCCCGGAGAGGCCCCGCCCCCGCCCCCACGGATTTGGGTGACACCCCGGATTTTTCCGGCGCCCCCGGCCGGTCAGAGAAAATCAAGCCTAATCACCGCCTACCTAAAGAGGTAGGATCCTCTGTGAAAAAGGCATTTTCATACATGAATGGCGCACCTTGACATCAAAGCTTCGCCCTGGAAAGCAATAGGCACTCCCCCTTGAGTAAAGGCGCCCCTCTGGATAGCATGGGCGCCCTTGAAAGCGTAGGCGCCTCCTGGACAGCTGAGGCGCCTCCGAAGAAGAGAAACGGCGCCCCTAGATATCACATGCGCCCCTGATTAGCACAGGCACCCTGGACAGCAAAAGGCGCCCCCCTGCAGAGAAAAGGCGCCCCTGGATAAAATAGGCGCCCTTGGATAAGAAAGGCGCCCCTGGAGAGCAGAGGTGCCTCCTGGAGAGACCCCCCAGGGCAACGGCGGCAGGGACGGCGGATTCCGCGGGACAGGGTCTGCAGTTGCCCACCATGAAAAATGATGGTGTACAAAAGTATATTTTCGCACACCTGGTTTTGAACTGGTCCGAAGGGGCGCCCCCTCACGGATTTGGGCGGCGCCCAAGGATTTGGCTGGCGCCCCGGCCGGTCAGAGAAAATCAGGCCTAATCACCGCCTACCTGAAGAGGTAGGATCCTCTGTGAGAAAAACATTTTCATATATAAATGGCGCACCTTGACATCAAAGCTGCGCCCTGGAAAGCAAAGGCCCCCCTTGAGTAAAGGCGCCCCTCTGGATAGCATAGGCGCCTTTGGAAAGAAAAAGGCGCCCCTAGACAACAAGAGGCGCCCCTGGATAGAAAAAGGCGCCCCCAGTAGAGGAGTAACGACGCCCCCGGATAGTATAGGCGCCCTCTGGTTAGCACAAGCACTCCTGTACACCAAAAGGCGCCCCCCATAAAGAAAAGGCACCCCCTCTGGATAGCATAAGCTCCCTTGAATAGCAAAGGCGCTCCCTGATGAGCAGGGATGGAAGGGACGGCGGATTCCGGGACAGGGTGTGCAGTTGCACACCTTGAAAAATTATGGTGTACAAAAGTATATTTTTGAACACCTGGTTTTGACCTCGTCCGGTGAGGCCCCCACGGATTTGGGTGGCACCCCCGAATTTGGCCGGCGCCCCCGGCCGGTCAAGAGAAAATCAGACACATCGCCTGTCTGAAGAGGTAGTACCCTCTGTGTAAAATAAAATACACTTTCAAATATTAATGGCGCCCCCTGACATCAAAGCTGCGCCCTGGACAGCAAAAGGCGCCCACCCCCTTGAGTAAAGGCGCCCCTCTGGATAGCAAAGGCGACCCCTAGATAGCAGAGGCGCCCCTGGACAGAAAAAGGCACCCCCAATTGAGGATTAACGACGCCCCTGGATAGCATAGGCGCCCTCTGGTTAGCACAGGCACTCCTGTACACCAAGAGGCGCCCCCCATAGAGCAAAGGCGCCCCTCTGGATATCATAAGCTCCCTTGAATAGCAATCGCGCTCCTTGGACAGCAGGGGCGCCCTCTGGATGGGATAGGCGCCCCCAAAACAGCAAATACGCCCTTTGATACTAAAAGCGCCCCAGATGGCAGAAGCGCTCCATGGACAGAAGACACCCTCTGGATAGCATAGGCACCCCTGGACGGCAGAAGCGCCCCTAAAGAAGAGCAACGGCACCCCGGGATAGCATATGCGCCCCTGGTTAGCACAGGTACCCCTAGACAGCAAAGGCGCCCCCGCCCCTGAGTAAAGGATCCGGGCCTCTGGATAGCATAGGCGCCCCTGGATGGCGCAGGCGCCTCCTGATCAGCAGAGACGCCTCCGAAGAAGATCAACGGCGCCCCTGGATACCATATGCGCCTCCTAGTTAGCACAGGCACCCCTGGATAGCAAAAGGCGCCCCCCCGAGAGAAAAGGCGCCCCTCTAGAAAGAATAAGCACCCATAGATAGGAAAGGCGCCCCCTGGAGAGGAAAGCAGAGCATTTTTTAAGGAAAACTCAGTGGGGGGAAATTTTACTGTGCTGGCCATTATAATGTCTTCGGGGGATCAAACCCCCATTTGGAGGGAGGTGTTAATAAAATTTACACGTGCTAGTGTTAAAAAAGTCTCCTAATTTTTGCTATTTCATATTCTAAAGATTAGAGATGCTGCCCAGAACTACGAGTTTTTTTCGACGGAAAAAGGCCAAACCGGGTTTGAGAAAAGGCCAAAAGGGTCAAATTTTATTTGCCCATAAAGTCTTGTTTTTTATAAATTTCGTCCAAGATCTTCCCAGTACGGCTGTTGGAGTCTGCGATGCGGTGGAGGTCGGTCAAGGTAATTGACCAATGACACCGCAATGTGAGATATTTCCATAATGGATGCACATACGTTGAAGCTTGCAAAGAAGCAACCATTAGGCAATCAATGAGTTTGACCGTGACCCACGGTCTTTGGCCTTTGACCTGGAACTTAGCATTCAGTAACCTCATCTGTAACATCAAAACATCATACACGTATTGCCAGGGAACGTCATGTGAGACCGTAAGCTCTAGGATCAACAATTGCGATAATGTGTATATGACCTTGGTCTGTGACCTATGATCTAGTGAAGTGATCTTAACATACATCCCTGATGATACTACGTTTTCATCGCACAGCTAGGTCTGCAATTCATTTGAACTGGCGTGACCGCACATAGGCGTCGGAAAAGGGGGGCCAGGGGGCCTGGCCCTCTCTCCCCACTTTTGGCCCAAAGTTTACTTACCTCAGTCAAAATGGGAGAAATCCTGAAATTTGCATAAACAGCCGCTGCAGAAGGCAACGAGGAGCCAAAATTTGAACAGTTTCTGGTCCTATCGTGGAAAGGTTTTTGTCAGCATCAGGTTGAAGCTTGACTGGCCCCCCTTTTTCCAGTGGCGATGCTTATGTGACCGCAGATTATGGCTATTTAGGAATATATGTCTGATTTTGTAAGCTTATAGGTCAGTCAGTACGTAAACATAGAGGACATATTTTCAAAATTCTTTCCAAAATTAACTCGCTCATCGATGTTGTTTTTCTGCCATGAAGAGTTTCCGGCCACCTCGGGCAATTATGCTTAAGCCCTGTCCGACTGCGTGTTAATGCTCATCACAGTGTTTTAAAGGATGACAATAACTCGTCGCTGAGGCTTCGACAGTATATTGGACATGTAGTGGGACAAAATGGTGATACAATAGGAACAGTGCTAGAAGTCTGGTGAAAGCCAAATAAAGCAATCGTTAAGTTTTTTTTCTGCATCGGACCGAAGCAAACATTTCCCACTTGCGAGTTAGAACTATAGCAATACTCTCTCCTTGACGATATCTTTGCGCGATTTTACTCTCCTTGAAGTTAAAGGAAGCAAGCATTTGTCAGCACGTGCAAAAAATATGTATGTATGTACACCGGACACCGGTTTGCAACAATGCACCGAAATACGGGAGCTGGCGCCTCCATCAGCTGTCTTTGTGCTGAGCTGACCTTACGCTGTCACAGTAGGCAGCTCTGTTTCGTCCAGTGGCGGATCCAGGGGAGAAGCAAAAACGATGTGTCCCCCAAATGGAAATATCCTCCCAAAACTATGTTTTTGCCTTCCCCCTCCCCAAGCGGTTGACCTCCTTTATGCCCCGACTCCTTTTTAATTTATAAGCAAAATTTCGGTGCTTCAACTCTCAACTTCAAGCAGAACCAGTTAAGTTCAGTGTAAATATTGGATCTTGGATAGAACAAAGTATCTTGAGCCTTTACTTTTTCACCCCGTGACGTTTTTTGCCTTTTGGCTCAAATATCCCAAATCCTACTGTCAAGTCATATTATTGTAGCACAATTTTTTCACTGCGTGACGTTTTCTTCTCTTTTTTCCTTTTTGACTTTGCTTTGCTCCTCCCAAACCGACCGGCTAGATATGCCACTGGTTCCGTCGCTGTCTTCAGAGAGCTCTCGCACCTGCATGGTGTTCAGGTTTATGGGTGTGAAACGATGAAACCGTTGGGTGCCCTTGATCTTCAACGCCGAGCTGTACCGCCGTATCAGTCGTTTTGACATTTCAAAGACCTCCTCTCTACTGACAAACTCGAAATGGGTTGTGGTGTCGAAGTATTGCGTCAGAAAAGAGAACATCAATAGAGGATCCAAGATCTGATCCTTTTCTTCTCTCCTTAAGCTTACCTGGGCTGTTCTTCTTCTAACTTTGCCTCCAACTCCGTCACAGGCGTTCTTCCCGTGGCTGGTAGTAAAGAAGTGCCATTCACATGGTATTTGAAAGTCTATCTGGATGATAGCATGCATTGATAAAGTGAAAATTGTTTTTGTATTGGTCACCGCACGCGTCTGATACGTAATGTATTTTCTTCAAACTTGGCATGTGGGTGCGTAGCCAAGGTACGAGTTTGTGCTGCAGGGTATGAACCATGACGTGAGAGTGCTTTAAGTCGTCACTTGAAGAAAAAACAACTTCTACTGCACCGGACTCCATCCTCAGTCCAGTATGGAACAAAAGGGTGTGCAGTCACCTGCTTTGCAGACCAGTGATACAACTGAGCAGCATTTTGCGCGGTACATGTATAATTTTCTGATAAGTCATCGATGGCTACGCCTTCCTCTTTGGTGCCTTTTCCTTCCAGTTTGCTATATAATACACTTGAGCCTTAGAGATGTAGTGGTGACGGGTTAGATTACATACCTTCTCACTCAGGGAATCAACAAATCGCTCTATATTATCCACGCAATCCGAAAGCGTCGATTCTCTCTCTGATTTTGACCATTCTTTAAACGTAATATCTTCAGAAGCCATTTGCACGGAGTCAAAAGAGTATAAATACTCCCTAACCTCCTCCTCTACAGGGACTTTAGAGGCGGGCAAAGGTGCCTTGCACAGAACGCCTTATAAAAAGCCCTTAACTAACTCACTAACTCCTCTACAGGGCTCCGTTGACGTGAGGATGTCCACTGTCACCGTACTGCTATATGTTTCGATATCACTGTTTCAATATATCACTGTTATATGTTTCAAACGTTTCGCGATTTTTCCCGTATAACCACGGCACTTCGCTAAAGGTGTCCGGTATGACGTACATACATTTGACATTTATGACCTAAAGATATAGATATATGTCCATACAATTGAGCTCAAATAAAACAGTTAACAGGCCTCACAAATTCCGGAACATGCGTTTTCCTAACCCTCTTAATTGGCGAGATCTTAGGGGAGGCATTTCGGGACCCCCTTCATTACGTGTTGACGCCAGACCACCCTCCACTGTGCGTGTTAAAAACACAAGTAGATATAAAAAACGGATGTGGTAACCTATTTTATTGGACGGAAAGCAGTTTAATCTTCAATTTGAGACATTCCATTTTGAAAAAGGTGTACCAGCAAATTTGGAATATGACCTTAGGTCAAGGTCAAATCATAAATTTTTCACAAGTGACTTAGGGTCAAACGGACTTCAGATTCGAGTTTTTTGGTTCATTTTAAATAAGGAAATGTATCTTTATTGCATAATTCATCAGCATTTGAGGGTTTTGTGCTCACCTAAAAAAATGCACTGTAAGCAGATTTTCAAAAATGCCTGAGGCAATAACTTTAAAGTTTTACTCCGATCGAGCTAAAACTCTCAGATTCGGCTTTGGGGCCCATGAGAACCCTATATGCTCATTTTAAAGAAAATCGAAGAGGTACCGTGTAGGCCTTGGTCGATTGGTGCTGGAATTGCCCACGACGTATGTTTGCGGGAAGTGCCTGCAATATCATTGGTCATAACTGCAAACAAGGCTATGAAAATCACAGAATCCTGGGCTATGCTATTCTGTTGCTGATACGAATCCGATACGACTGAGTTTACGCGAAATCTACAATACCTATTTTTCGGAATATTAGAAATAAGCCACCCCAAGTGGCCTCGCAGGCCAAGTCCAAAGAGTTTCTGCAGAACGCCCTTGGATAGCAAAGGCGCCCCCAAGAGATGATGGCGCCCCCTGGGGAGGAAGGCGCCCCCTCCAGAAAATCTTGCACCACTTCTCGAAAATGGAATCCGCCGTCTCTGCTGGTTATACAAATGTCCGGGTTTCTCCCATTTTTGCTGAGATCAGGAAATTGTTGGCCAAAAAATGGGGGCCAGGCCCCCCTGGCCTCCCTTTTCCGACGCTTATGATAGGTCTACACTAGTACCATAGTTCTCGACCAGAAAAAAGGTAGTCTGTAAGGAACAGAACCAACGAGCAGATATGCTAACCTGAGACGTTGGAGGGGGGGTGTAGCGGCCAACATTTGTAAAAATAGTGTACAGAATTGGAGGTTTTATTTGGGACACCTAACTTTTTTGACCCCAAAAACAACAACAACATTTGTTTTGAGTTCAGAACATGAGCTTCCTGGACCAGCCAGTTTCTATTAGTCATTCTGAAGTCACAACCCTCTAGGCTATTCACGGATGCAAAGGGAAACATGAGTTCCGACTACTTCGGTAACGCCACCGGTGTTTTTGGCGCGCCTGACTTGACATGATACCCGACATTGGCATATGCCGACCGCAAAAACCGAGTGCTCAAGCACGGCGATACATTAGAAGCCTGTCATTTTTTTGTTGAAAAGGCTCTGCTGTCCTTGTGTATTTCCCACCTGATAAGGTCGCGAGTGTTGCCACTACCTGCCAAAAGTGTGTGGAGCAAAGTCAATTTACGTCCTGATATCCTGTCTGAGGTGATAAATTTTCTTTCGCATTGTGTGATCACAAAAGAGGGTTAGGGATCAAGCCCACAAAGCCGGCCGTCGATGTTTTTCACAGTTCTTGCCCACACGGCGGGGTGGTAGTTTAGTAGTTAAGAATAGCTTAGCGCCAGCGCACAAGTAAATAAGCAGAGAATTTGCAATTATCTGTGACTCAGGTACCAATAGACAAATAATTGAAAAGAGACAGAGCATAAATATTATGTTATGTTATTACTCAGATTTTAGAGCCGTGTGTTCCTCCGCTCTAAGAAAGTCGAAATCAGGTTTCCGGGTGTAGACGTTTCTAAGCTTCTTCAGATCTGCGTAACTCCACTTGGATTTGAATGAGGGATAATGTTTGTAGTCCAGTGATGGGCCCAGCATGACCTCAGCAGGCGCTCTTAGACCCACATGATGATGATGCCAATGACCCAATGGAAAGCATCCGCATTAGTCCAAGAACGTGAGCAGCAAAAATGACTTATCTGAAGGGTTTTCGGTGGCATGAATGGTGTTTCAAGTGCGACTCAGCAGTTTAAAAGGCTAGGAATATACATTTTTATTCAGAAATGCTTAAGTAGGTGATTGCAAACACTTAGAGATCCGTTTAAACAAAGTTCCGATGCTGATTCCCCGTCCAGTTTGATTAGTTTACAGGGAGTCTCAGTACAGATTAGTATCAGTGCCACCTGTAGATCTAGCCCTAAACCAGGGCCTGTGGCAGTACTCCCCTACCCCATCCCATCACAGGCAGCAGCTCCATCCTCCGTCCTTACAGGGCAGCCCGGGCCGCCCGTCCGGCGGCAGGGATGGTCGGAATTTAGGACGGCGGCACCGGGGTGTGATGGGGCGCAGCAGGTCGCCAGGCGTTTAGTGGCCGCGCGCAGCCGGGGGCCGATTTACCGAGGGAGTTACCCACGAGCGAACACGGACCCACCGAGCAGCAGTCACTCCACCAGCCCTGCCCCGCAGGAGGGTGGTCCGCTCTGGAATACGGGTGGTCACCGCACAACCTGCTGGAGATGATATTTGGAATCCAGGTTTAAAAGCTAGGAAAAGAATCGCATTGAAGTTGAAAAGGGAAGAGAAGATTCAAAATAAAACAGCCAACATCTTATAAGTTCACGCGAGATGACAGCCCAAGGCACTTGATAACAACACTGCAGCAACAAAATTAAACAAGCATCCCAAACACATTGTAATCTTCGCTAAAAAATATGCAGTATGACACGAAAGTCACACGAGAAGAATGTTGAGCGTTATGTCCCCAGGGTCACAATGGCGACCAATGTAGTCAGTCCTAATCAATCTACCTCGATATCTAAGTGCCAGGTCACCCGGCTCCGCCACATCAATCTCCTAATCTGAAAGATACGGATGGGTTTCGAGTCACGAAGCCTTGGTAAAGGTCAAATGGAGAATGGCTGTAAAGCTGTTTTGTAATGAACTGGGTTGGGCCACAAATTACACAGGTTTCGATGGGCGAATGGTGGGTGCAGCCTCCCGAGTTAACAGCCGGAATTTATGTTTCCGGCCGAAATCTCCGAATCACTGAAGTGAAATGCCAGAAATGCGGGAGTCCTCAAAAATCATTCCTCTTCCTGGTGAACATAGTTAATTTTTTACAGATTCCCTTTTGATAGGTTTGTATACCACGTAGCAAAAACAAACATAGACAGAGATAACTGTGGTAGAGTGGCTATCTCGACAAGCTTTTTTGCAAGGTGGCTATGTTTTAATATATGGGTAAGTGTGCTGGCCCAGTTGCCTCAATTCTTAGGGCCCCAACTTCAAGCAGGCCTCCAAACCCTCTTCATGGCGTATGTACGTTGTGGTCTCCTGCCAGCCCTGCCAGCCAAACACGGAGGCCTCCCACTGATTCAGCGTCCTCCTGAAGGCTCCGGGGGCGGGGACGGGAGAGGGGTATGCGCTATCCCCGTTCCGTCCCTATGTCCTTCACGCAACGCATCTGTGAGCAGCTGAAAGGGTCATCCTTCTTCGTTACACCTGATAGTCAAACAATGGGTTTCCTTCACGTTGCAAGTATCTAGGAGAGTTTTTTAAAAAAGCAGATGCCTTTATAATTATTCTGTACTCTGAAAGCCCACAATCAGCATGGGACGATCTTATATCGCTGATCTTAATATCAATTGCTGTTTATGACTGTCATGCTTGCAGAACAGATACACGCTCATACCACCGAGAGCAGTGAGAAAGACAGTTATATTTCTTGAAAAATCGACCTTCATCCACAATTTGGCTTAGGTATGAGGTATGTGTGTACTTAGCATGTATGCATGCATGGCTGGGGATCTGTTCCAGATTCAGGAGCAGGAGGCTCTAGATAGATACAAAGATACAAGCTCTGTCGGAGACTCGTAATCCAGAGGGGCGCCGGCCTCCCAACCCCACTGATCTCCACCCGTGTTCTGTCGTCATTTTTCTGTTTTGAAATCCAGCGTGGCTATTATATAGATGTTTAGCGGTATAAATATATTCCTCCCTTTCACCCTCGGGGGAGGGAGCGAGGGTGGAGATATACTTAGCCCTTTAGTGGGGACAAACCGAAAAATAAGGTAAACTTTAAATGCCCTTAGATCATGCATTTCCGCATGAGAACTCACTTAACAGTTCTTGTCAACCCTTTCAATTGTATGTTCCGAGTTTGTCTATCTTCTCTGTCAACGGGTGTAGTGGTTCTAAACATAAGTGTCGCTACCGGCAAAAAAGTGGGGGGGGCAGCCAAACTTCAACCTGATGCTGACAAAAAACTTTCAACGTCAGGACCAAAAACTGTTCGAATTTGAGGTCCTCGTCGCCTTCCGCAGCGGCTCGGTATAAGAATGTCCGATTTTATCTAATTTTGACTGAGATAAGGAATTTGTTTGCCAAAAAGTGGGGGGGGGGCAGGCCCCCTTGCCCCCTTTTCCGACGCGCATGGTTCTAAACACTGTTCTGTTAACCCTTGCCCCGGTGGCGGGTACGAGCCACCTTCGCCCTGGTGGGGGGGGGGGCTAAAAAATACCCCCCACGATCTCAAAAACTAAGAGAGCTAGAAAAAAGCGCAAAACGGCAATCGAAAGCTCTTCAAAAATGATATCGAAAATAATTTGGTCATTTTTCTTGTCAGGTCAATATCAAGGTCACCAGAGGTCAAAATAGGTCAAAATCGCTAATATGAGGTGTACTAAGAAAACCCCATATATCTCAGAAACTATGATAGCTAGAAACATTTTTCTAACTCCATTCGAAAGCTCTTGAGTTTTTCTTTCATTATATTGCCATTCATTTTCGTGTCAGGTCAAAGCCTAGGGAGCTACAGGTCACTGAATATTGGGCATATTCTTGGGAATGTCCATAGCCACCTATGCATAAGGGCGTTTCTTTTTTCACTAATAACTTCCAAACCAAACAAGATACAGCCAAAGTTGATGCACAGTTGCAATCCTCTCGTCAATGCAAATCGAATGATATATAATATTGCTATCCCAGGTCAAATTTAAGAATTTGACCTGACCCAGGTCAACGGTCTGACCCAACTTGACCTGGTATAGTCATGATGTATATCATTTGACTTTCAGTGACTATGCAAACACTTTGGTGACAAAATAAAAGTTTTATCTTTGTTTATTCAAAATTTATAAACTAAAACACCAAAAAATGCTTATTTGACCTAAGGTGACCTTTTCAAGGTCACAAGTCAAAATTTTTGGCATCAACTTCAGAAATGTGCTAAGAGCAAGTCATAACCGATGTTTGAAGTTGATTCCATCCATACTTACTGAGAAAAGCTCATTTCGTGATTTTCCCCATGTATTGACAATGGAGAGGTCATGCTCTGCACATGACCTTAGGTCGCCAATATAAAAAATCCCGGAAAAAATGTTGTAGCTCCTGGTGGGCCCAATATGTGGTTATGAGTTTCAACTTGATTGATTAACCCTTCTTTTAGTTGTGCGGTCCTAAGCATTTTTTGAGGTGAGGTCACTTCACCTGGCCTGGTGACCTGACCTGATATGACCTTGAGCTAAAATTTTCAGGAAAGATGTAAAAATGATGAAGGAACAGCTAGACCAAGTTTGGCGGCGCTGCGCACCGCTGTTTTTTGGTCACTTCGGAAAAACCCGAGGGGGGTCTAAAAAGCCCCCTCACCCGGGCGAAGGTTAAGCAGCCCGGTGTCAGAGTCTGACTGGAACTCGGATGCTATTCAAAATGTCACTAATTATTATAAAAAACGCAATATTATTATACTAAATGCGAACACCATTCAAAAAGCTCAGAACTAATTGACGAATCCAAATTTAAGCCTCAAGGTAAGTCTCTCAACACCTAAGATTATTGTGTTCTTCAAACATAAGGACAACAAAATTCGCCAGAGCAACAACAATGTATTCAATGCCCAATCAAATCCACTAGATCGATAAGCTAATAATTATGAACGATATCGTCCTCGTTTCCTCCAAACCACCGGAATCGATCTATTTGAAAATACATCGGTCACCTAAGACGCAATCGTACAAAGTTTCTGCAACGCAGGCAACAGGTGCTTATTTAATACACATACCTACCCGTTTGCGTTGATTTTTTCTTTAGATGATAATAACTCCGAGGTAGGCGCCTCTGCGGGGGTGTCTGTCGACCCTGCAGAGAACCACCGCGGGAGCCTCTGCCCGGGTGGCCGGAAAATGGCGGCACCCTGCCGTTGCACGTCTGGTGATGTCGAAGATAAAATGGCAGAGAGTGACGGTGCCTCGTTACCATTACAAAGCCAGCTATCCGAATTAGGTCGCTCTGCGGGCGCCAGCGATGGCATACCAGGCCGATTAAACAGCTCAATGACATGATCCTCCACCGGAAAGCGCTGGAACGCGCCGCTAAATCACGCACTTTTCTGCTCTTCTGTGCCGATGGTCACGAAACGCCCATATGAGGCAGCCTGCTGAGACTGGTGAAAGCCGCGCTGATAAATGCAGAGATGCCGGGCTGTGGGCATTCACAGAGCGGCAAACTACGAACCTGCTGCTATCATCTCTGCCGTCTCAACAGCCAGGACTCATGATTCCAGGAAACACATTCCAGAAATTCCAGTCAGTACGTAGTTTAGCGATATCAGTTTGCCGCTTTTGCTGGAAATGAACGATGTGTTGCGTCTGACATTTACAGGCCCTAATCTGTCGACGGTGTCAGGGGTCCGGAGCGATCGGCACATTGTCATGTCACACGAACGCCTTCTACTGCGCTTTAACCGCTGCCGGCCCTGTCAAATACATCCGCAGAACAATGTGCCTTTCTCTCGGGTGCACCTCGCCATTCGGCGCTTCGTCACTGCTCCGGCCTGACTCGGCATCGGACTCGGCTACCGGCCGCTTCCTTAGCGTTCGATTTGAACTGACAGCGCCTTGCGTTTCGTTCTCAACTGGAAGCGACGGTTTCGAACGGTTGCAGGCTGGCGGACCGTGTGCACTGCGCTGCAGGGCCGTGAACCCTTCCTCGTCACGGAAGATTCCGCACGCCCGGCTAGTTTCCTGACAAAGCCGACCTTCCTGTTGGCGCCTGCTCCGCTGGCAGGACGTCCTTTCCAGGCCGTCACACATCAGCTCAGCCGTCGTGAACGTGCTTCAGTTCCCGCCTCCGGAACTGGTCAGGACGAACCCTTCCACAGCTGCAAACGACTGCTATTTGGAGGGGAAGGGGTCAATCTATGTGGCTCACTTTTGCATTGTATGTTTTCCGACACCACTTCTTTCTAATTACAATGTTTTCTTCCAGGCAGACAATGCGAAGTCCACACGTTAAGTTTACTGATTTGTATATCGGGGGAAGTTCTTATTGGGAAGGCCTCGCCTCAAAATGTGTTGCCTCATTATTAATATAGATTGTAGTTTGTTTGCTGATTCATCCTGCGATACTCCGAAGAGGACTGTTTTTAATGCATGTTCCGAGTTTACGTCAATTTTATGGAGAAGCGCTTATGAAACAATTTTGAAAGAGGGACACTCAAGAGTCAAGTGGGCTAGTAGATCTTCCTGACTAAAACCCTCTGAAGCTGGGCCGTAACTCCTGGGATAAACAGGCATGTGTGCGTGCTATGGCATCGATGCAGAGTGATGGGTAACAGGAAAGTGCAGGGTTTCTAAACGACTCGATTGAGTATGAGCGCTGTCAATGAAATATTGAATATTTCTTCTGTTGATAAAACAGTATTCACTTTTGAACCAGCCAAAGGACAGTTATAGGAAGTCGTGGCTCATCCATGACCAGTAGAAGTGTGTGAAATGTGTCTTTCCTCGCGTCGATGGATATAGACAGGAGATGGGTGACTCAGTGGCTGAGCATACCTGGTCGACTAAACTCTAACAGCAGGGTAGAGTTGGCGACGCCGTATAACCTTGGCAGTTGGTGCGTCGTTAAAGCTCAGCGGTTATTGATATAGATAAACAACCTTCCTCGACGTTTTTATAGCGACTATCACGACTCTCATTAGCCATAAGCCTGAGACACCATACTTGTAATATACTTCTGATTACCTTCTCATAGGCGAGGAAATCTGACTTCAGCAGAGGATATGCCCTTTCCACGCTGTCAGCAGCCTCTCACTGCCACAGTTAGGAACTAAATCATTTATCAGATCTATGCCAGTGCAATACACGACGATGAGAGCCCAATTCTTCCACAGCACAGAACGCGTTGTTGAATGATACACTTTATTTCGATGTATGCAATGGTTTCAAGGTCGTTACCGGCGTATCTCTAAAACTAAATGAATATATCATAATGAAATATGAGACGCAAAAATTCATAGAGCGATCCACACATAGAATATTGCAGAAATATATACAATGACCACTCCAAATATACAATTTACGGACGCTGCATGGCACAATAGTTGGAGCACCTTTAAACCAGAGCAACACACAACAAACAAAACACGATTTGTTGGTCGCTCCTGGCCACAAACCCAACTCGTACATCTCTCCTGTGGCAGGCTATGTCGTCACTAGAAGCATAGGCGTAGGACTATCCAGAACATCAGAGGGTTATGCCATTTTCTTGCACTATTTCTTTCCAATCAACATGATCGTTTTAATGGTTGATAACCTTGAATATCGGGCGAAGGGGTATGACTACCCTGACCATTTCCCCTCCCTCCCCGTAGAAGCATGCTTGTGGGTCCTGGCTATTCTCCTAATTAACTGTATGTGAGTGGTTTTGGCTATCTTCCGCCTTGCGCCAGTTCTCCGCCGCGGCCTCCAACGCGACGCGGTAACTTAGAGCCGTTTAATGGGGTATTGCGGTATGATTTAGACGGTGTCGCACAAGCGAAGACGGTGTGTGGCCTTTGTCCGACTCGTGGTGATGAATGTGGACAGGATGTGCCCCGGATGACGGCGGTGGGGCTGAGGGGGCGCCGCGCCGGTGAGCGCGTCGTCCCCACTATTGTGTGAGGTGACGCGGCGGTGGTCGGCGGGCCTCTGAAGGAAATGACCTGGAAGGTTATCTGATGTATGAGACAGAGTAATGGATGTGAAGGAAACCTGAATATAACAAGCCCTGCTCTGATTACAAGCTGTGTAACAAGTAGTGGCTAAACATGTCGGAACTGGACGCTGTAATGTTTCTCTGGCAGCTGCTGCATAACACTCAAATTACTTAATGATGTTTCTTGAATAATATATCATCTTGATAGTAAATTCCAAGGACGAAATGCCTTGGCAAATCCAGAGGACAAGCGGGGCTCGAGCTAGCTCTTGCGAACAGCCAATCCGGTATCCCGATACCACACCCCGACTTCCCCTCTGAAACGTCGCTTCCCCCGGGATGAAATTATTGGCCCCTACCATTCAGTTTGACTCTCCTCTGATAGGTCACATGTTAACCCCTTCCCCGCCCGGTACCACCAGACCCCTTCAATCTTTCGCAAATTATTCCAAGCCAATTTAAATGAGACGCACGTGGCTTTGCATGCCTCCAGGTTGATAAATTTGACAACTTATGACAACAATTGGACATCAGGTTTGGTCAGGTCAACGAGTTATGACGTCATTTCCAAACCCATGTAAGGCGATTCTGTGCTTCTAAAATGAGGCTGACAAAACCAGAGTGTAGCTCGACTCCTAGAACAGCTAGATCGAGATTCTAAACATCATTTGAAAGGCATTTAAACGAACAATATGCATTCTGTCATCCATTTTGAAGTCCGGCCAGTACCAAGGTCACCAGAAGTCACCAAATGTCACGATCTTCGAAATTGATTGTGTCTATAACTTTTAAATGAAACAAGACACAGCCTTAATTTTGTATCATAGTAATGGGCTTGACCCAGGGATTCCAATTATATGCAACATGACCTTGGAAGGTAATTATTTATTTTGACCTTGACCTAAGGTCAGGGTCATAATATGATTCTTCTGAAAAATAAAAAATGACTCTTCATACCAAAATCAGTAAAATTTTTCGGTCAAGACAAACATATTAAAAACTTTTGTTTTGTTCTAGGCCTAGTCGTTCCCGAGTTATAAGAGATTTCCTAAATGAGTCTAAATTTGACCGATTTTGCCCCACCGTGACGCCACAGATCAACGGGCATGGTTCAAACTCTGCTCCAAAGTAGAAGACGGGAAATTGCTTTTAACGCCTTTTTAATGTTTTTCCGTATTAGTTCCCGTTTCCGAGATCGTAGGGGGTCTGATTGGATCTCCTCTCAGGCGGTGGTGTGTACGAAAAGAGACCAGGCGATGTCGGGTTCATAATTGATGCTCTCTCCGTTCCCCAAATGCCCCCCCTGACCAAAATGCCGATCCCATCGGAACTCCTAAATCAGTCTGTCAGAGAATGTTTGCTTTGCTCATGACCATCTTATTGTTCTTTCTTTAGAATCTAAACCCAAATTCCGTTTTTTTAATCACGACAGCTCCAGACCAACTTAAGCATACATTGTCAAAACGGTCATTTTCAGAACAATGGCTGTTTGTTGCAAATGTTTTAATTGATCCGCTTCACAATGCATACACAGTTCTCTGCGGGCCCGTCTCAGCAGGTCAACCTGTGAATTCACTGGGATTTTGGGAGAGGCTGTTCAGTGTTTATCCGACCGCGGTTACGCCCTCCCCAGCGTTTGAAAGTCACGACGGCACAGTGCAGTGTTTGGGCAACAGCCCTATTACTGACGGTTTCTTACACCAAGCAACGCTGACTCAACAGGCCAGGTAAGTTTAACCTCCGACCCGACCGACGAAACGTGACTCCTAACTCACTTAGTTCACAGTCCACCGCCTTCGTCCCTACAATTTACACAGCAATCACCCCAGGCTCCATTCTGATGTCGCATATATCTACCTCCCACCTTTGCGAGCACGATAAATGCTCCTCTCTCAATGTGTGTTTTTCTCGGCCGGCTGTTTTTACACGTGCTCGATAGCCGCACCAAAAACTGTTATTCCGTTGATGTTGCTGGGTTTTTACCCAGGCCGTCAGCCGTTTTTCCAGACGACTGTCCCTGCTCGATTTCCCAGTTCCAGTGAAAAAGTGCGGAGGCAATGTCCAGCGGTGGGAGTGGGGGCGTCAGGAGAGTGGACGAGCCTCCCTCTCGTCCGATGCCTCTCATTTCCCCGCCGTGCTGCCGCTGAATGTGCAGTTTTTTGGCGGCGGCCAAAAACGGAGATAGGCAAATGGGATGTACCGGCGGCGCCGGGTCTTTGTCCTCTCAGTGACCCGCCCCAGTGCTGCTGGGCAGCTTCCTCCAGATACTCTACTAGGAAAAAAGGCCTTCATGCATGTGCAGCATTTATTGCTCAAATTTCTAGTCTGGAAATCGGCACGCTAAGAACAAAAGAAGCTAAAAATGAAAAGGTTAACGCGCCTGCACCGCCAGTGAAAACGAGCTGAATAATTTGAGGCCTTTGTTGTTGTAGACCAAATGGCGCCTCTTAAAGTTCCTTATGTGTCTTCGCACATTTTATTGTTTTAAATGTAGATGATTAAGTCAGATCACCATTTAGTTAAAGCAAAGTGGAAAAACCTCAAGCTTCATTTTTTCTATTCGGATTTACTTTTTCGGATAGATGGATCAGGTATGATGCAAGTCACTGATGTCATCTTTACTCCCGCCCCAGTGGACCTTCGAGCCACCTTCGCCTCCGGAGGGAGGAGGAAGTTCTAGGCTCCTTTGGTGGATATGCAAACATCTGAAGGCTGTTGGATAGCCCCCAAAAATGAAGAAACCATATCGCTCAATTTTTGGCTCAGATCAAGACTGAGGCCATGACAGTTCAAATAATGTGACAGGCTAGAGAAAGGTTTCTTGGCTCTAGCGTCTGACTGGTTTAAGTTAGAATAAATGTTAGACGCCATTTGCTTTCTCTTGTTACGGAAAACCGAAAGATGTATGACCGGACCATCACTGACGGCGGAACTGGGAGGGGGGCACCGGGCACGGTACCCGCCTCCTTAAATAAGAAATTTTAGCACTAACCCTATGGCATTGACTGGAAAGAAATGGGTTGAAAGGCCCATGGAGCCCCCCTTAAATTCGGGCGTTCCGCCGTCACTGATGACCATACCAGGTCAAAAGATACAAATAGCCTGCCCTAATGTTAGGTCAAGGTCACCATCTCACCAAACAGTCAAAATGCATATTAACGACTCACAATGATCTGAACGTAGTGGTATCAAAATAATTACTATAATCATTTCCTGTGCTGTTATTGACCCAAGTCTGACAACCTGCTTAATACATCCCAAATGACTTCTCAGAGGTCACAGTCCAAACTTGCAGATGCGATTTAGAGAAAAGAAAGGTATTCTAAGGTGTATTTACATAAATATGTCCGTTTTTCGGCCATTTACCGTTTTCCCCATGTATTTCCAATGGAGAGGTCAAATCCCGTTCATGACCCTAGGTCGACATAAAAATGCCGTTACCACAGCTTCTGGTACTTGGTCCGCCCATGATGTGATATTAATATCAAATCAATATATTAAACCTGCTTCCATCGGTGTCACTTGAAATATTTTTGAGGTAATGCTGTTTGATCTGGCCAGATGCCCCGACGTGAAATGGACCAAACTTAATTTTTTTGAAAAAGTTGTGGAACCAATCAAGAATAAGGCGTGCCAAGTACGCCGATACCGCGCCGCCATTTGTGTTGCAGTCGGAAAACCAGAAGGGTCTTCAAACACCCCAACCCTATTGGGGCGATGGTTTAAGGGAACGTGGCACCGTTAAGCGTTTTGACTGGCAGTCGGGATTTGCCGGAGGCAAAACCTGCACCACACTGAGTGATATCTTTGTTTTGTAGGGATATCACAAACTGGCTAATCTTAGAAAACGCTGTTCCTTGCAGTCATTGTGTCTTTCATTTTTACCAGGTCTAAACCCGGCACATACTGCTGTGTGCTGAATACCGCAGAGTGCCGAGCTGGGAACACCTCAGCCAGTGTTCGTGCAGGCTTTGGATCAGGCGACTCCCGGCCCAAACAGATAGTGCAGGAAGATCTGTGTGTAGGCCTTGTTGATTGGTCCTTGAATGGAGAAGGCTGAGGCCGCAGTTCTCTCCACCTGAAAATGAACAATGGCCCAATTGAAGGTAACCTGCATCACACTGAAGGGGGCAGTCAGCCCAGGTGCGGTGATGTAAGCAACTGCTCAATCAAATTTTAACGTTCAGAGCAGACATTTGCCGAACAATATAAAGCCTTAGGAGTACGTTTAGTAGCCTGTGTCATTCTTTATTTATTTTATATTTTCGTGTACCCTAAAACATCGGCGGCTATACTAACATATTCTAATTGCTAGTCATACAAGCCGCCCAACATGGCGGTCTGGACATGTAGGGAGTTACTAAGTTGCACTGCACTGCACATCTCGAGTCTGGTGGTGGAGCTGCTAGTGCTGTCCCTGCTGGTGATCTGCATGTTTTGCCGGGCCGCCGACTGTTCAGCGAGAGGTGATTATGCTACCGATTACAGGACAAAACGGTCTCCAGCCACATCGGATAAACGTGATTAATGAACCAGCTTAATCCTGACAAACGTGAAAATTATTCCAGCAGCAGCACAAAGAAGGGTTGTGAGGTAGCAGAATGAAATGCGAGAGACAATGCCGACGAATAAGGACAAATCTCGTGGGAACACAGAACAAAGGCTAACGGTGAGAGTTAGCAGAGGAGTTCATGCAAATAACGTCCCTTTCGCGGAAAGCATACATATTTTTGTTATTGAAAAACCGGAAAGACTGTAATGAGCCATGAAGTGATTTTCTACGACTGCTGATATCTTCATAACACGGCGACCGCAAGTCCTCACCGTGCCTATCAGCCATAAGCCTGGTTTGCGTTCTGGCAACCGCCCCTCTCGATACCTTTCTGAGTGTGGTCCTTACAGCATCAGCACCGCCGCCCCGCGCCAGTAATGGTGCCGAAATGACGGGTTATGCCGGCGGCGCCCCGGCCGCCGCCTCCATCGCCAGTCATTAGGGCGCACCGCGACGCCGGCTAACCACAGTTCTGGCGGGAACTGGCCGCCGAGGTGGCGGGAACCCGCCAGCGCGCGAAACGGCGCCAGATGGCGGCAACGGGCCCGGCGGCGCCTCCGGCGCCAGCGCCCCCGAGAGACTGGCAAACAATATGGAGAAAATTCGATAGCTGAGGGCTCATGTTTTAGAGAACGACTGTCTTAGAGCATCTGTCTCCTGAACCACATGTCCCGGGTTTAAGGTGCGGTGGGTTTTCGGAATACGTACAAACCGATCCCCCAAAACCATTTTAATCCGGTTGAATTGGCGACGCCGTATAAACTTGGTAGTTAGTGCTTCCTTAAATCCCAGCAATTATCATTAAGAACAGTCTTATACCTGTCATCTCCACCCAAGCGGACGCAATGGGTGTACCATTCGGGGAGCTGGTGCACCACTGTGACCATTCGGGGAGCTGGTGTACCACTGGTGCACCACTATGACCATTCTAGGGAGCTGGTGTACCACTGGTGCACCACTGTGACCATTCTAGGGAGCTGGTGTACCACTGGTGCACCACTGTGACCATTCGGGGAGCTGGTGCACCACTGTGACCATTCGAGGGAGCTGGTGTACCACTGGTGCACCACTGTGACCTTTCGGGGGAGCTGGTGTACCACTGGTGCACCACTGTGACCATTCGAGGGAGCTGGTGTACCACTGGTGCACCACTGTGACCTTTCGGGGGAGCTGGTGTACCACTGGTGCACCACTGTGACCATTCGAGGGAGCTGGTGTACCACTGGTGCAACACTGTGACCTTTCGGGGGAGCTGGTGTACCACTGGTGCACCACTGTGACCTTTCGGGGGAGCTGGTGTACCACTGGTGCACCACTGTGACCATTCTAGGGAGCTGGTGTACCACTGGTGCACCACTGTGACCATTCGAGGAAGCTGGTGTACCACTGGTGCACCACTGTGACCATTCGAGGGAGCTGGTGTACCACTGGTGTACCACTGTGACCTTTCGGGGAGCTGGTGTACCACTGGTGCACCACTGTGACCATTCTAGGGAGCTGGTGTACCACTGGTGCACCACTGTGACCTTTCGGGGGAGCTGGTGTACCACTGGTGCACCACTGTGACCTTTCGGGGGAGCTGGTGTACCACTGGTGCACCACTGTGACCATTCGAGGGAGCTGGTGTACCACTGGTGCACCACTGTGACCATTCGAGGGAGCTGGTGTACCACTGGTGCACCACTGTGACCATTCGAGGGAGCTGGTGTACCACTGGTGCACCACTGTGACCATTCGAGGGAGCTGGTGTACCACTGGTGCACCACTGTGACCATTCGGGGGAGGTGGACCACTGTTGCACCATTGTAAGCGTCCCCACTTCTGGAGATTTTTAAAGCAAGAAGGAAAGCCATTATCCATTATTAGCCGTCGGAGGCCACATCAGAATATAATAAAAGGTCAACGAATTACTTCCACGTAAGAGCCGTGGTTAAGAAAATAGCTGAAAAATTGCAGGCGTTAAAAATTGGCACAAAGTAACGATCATGCCACGGATCAGTTGTTCACTAGCACACTGCAGATTAGGCTGGTCCATTACGGGACGCAAAACACTCAGATCTTATTAATATGCATTAGCAGCTATAGTTCGTATGATAATTCATGGATGGAAGCTGCATATTTATGGGTATTTAATAAGAGTAGAAATTAGAGCTTGCTCATGCACTGAACAATTCTAGTTACCAGAATAGCTCGGAACCACCCCTGCCGTGTGTCATAACTTACGGGCGATTTCATGTCTGTACCACGTGCCAGGCAGATTATGGTGAGATGACGCGTATTAGGGAAGTGCAGCATTCCCAAGTAAATGAAATAGCGCATGAAAAACATCAACGAGAAAAACCGAGCTGATATTCTAAGAAAGGCTCTCTTATGCGGATAAGCTTCGAACCACTGATATGCAGTTCGCGTTCCATACAACAGCCAATCTGAAGCCAAGGCATCCCAACGCTATTAAATGTAAATAAAGTACCGTATTTTAGCATAGTTCAGGAGGACAGTGGGCGCACGGTGCCTTAGCTTGAAGCCACAACCATTTTCAGCCCCTGAGTGCGACTGGCACAAGTATAGCGGTTTCGCCAAAGTTTTCGAAGGGATACAGAAAGAAATGTGAATTGCTAGGAATGATTTTGTAAATTCAGGTGCATAAAATCTTAAAGATCACACAGCTGGCAACATTTCCTGCCAATTGTGTTGTCATGATGAGGAAAAGGAGACGTAGGCCTCAGAAGAACTTGATAATAATATGCTCCCACCTCCGGGGCACGGTGAGAAAAAAACCTGTGATAAGAAACAAAGGAGTGTGGAAAAGGCTAAAACCAAAAGTGATACAGAAGTTTCCTTCAGTATTTCCATGATAAAACCGAGGTTCTGTCTGCCCTGTGCCATCAAATCTCCATCTGTTGGCGATGCTGCTCCATTACGTATCAATTTCTCAGCCCAGATTAGCTCCCCAGCCTGGATTTCCGCAGCAAAGTGGTGAACTTTTCTCATATGGAGAGACTCCAGTGCGTCGGACAAAAAGATGATGGATGGAGACCTCTAATAAGCTTCGGATCCCCGCGATACGACAAGGGCCACGCCAGGCAAATCGAGTCTCATCCGTTAGGGTAAAAATATGATGGATATATCAGTAGGCATTGCATCGATTTTAGCTTGGATTACACTTAACCAATTTTGAAAACAGATTTCGTCTAAGTACGCGATTTTCGCTAGGATTTATTAGGGGTCTACATACCGAGATCTATCCCCACCATACTCATCGAATGTTGTATTAACATGATCTGTGTAGGAAACCGTTCAGACTGAAGCAGAGATTGATCTAGCAACCTTGTGCGACAGCGCGTTGCGTGGGGTATAGGCATTGGACAGTTGGACACACTCTTACAATGCGACGTCAGCTTCTATGGGGCTGTTGCCGCCCTTTCAGCTGATTGGGTCGAGACAGAGCTGCCAGTCTTTTGCTTGCCTAAATGAGCCAAATGTACTCCGGACAAAGCCAATAACGTCCAGTCATGTTTCACGAGGCCTTTTGCCTGTAAATATTCTACTTCTTCAGCCCGATAGAGAAGCTATCAACTCCAAAATTCGCCCAAATAGCGTCTGATATGATAAGGCCAACTGAAACAAATGAATCCCTACCGCGCGGAAGTGGCAGGCACATGTGGTCTGGGTAAACTCGTCGAAGCGGCTGAGCGTGATCGGCAGTGTGTCGACGAAACTGGCGCGGTGGCGACTGGTCCAGCGGCGCAGTCTCTCATTCTGGCGCGCCACGGCCGCGTGGTGGCTCTGAAACAACAGACATCACACACAGAGTGACCCGCGGAATTAGCATGGAAATGGAAAGGCTCAGACATAATATCACACAATAAGCGTCGACGGTCAGCTGAAGAAGTCCCCTTCGGTACTGAGACACAGGCTACTTCTCCATGATACCTGAACTCCAAGCTGACATTTTGATGCTCCGAACTGTCTTATGTAATCAGACATGTCTCTCGCCCAAATATAGATTTGCTTCTGATTTGATTTTTACTGATTTTTACGTTTTGTATGTCCATATAGATGGGACTCCTTGCGATACCACCCAGCTCGGCCTCGGGAAAATAACCTCCACACTGAATGCATCTCAAAATGCCAGCAGAACGGTAACTGTAGGCGTAGAAACGTCTAGAACATATGGGAGAGGTCAACAAAGGGGCGGCGGCCCCCCTGGGTGTTCGGAGGGCCCCTTTGAGGACTCGGGCCGCGCGGAGTCCGGCCCGATCGCTTTATGCTCTGTGGCCGACCGTGGAACTTCATACTGGGCTCCCTCGAGGACACAGGCCCGCGAAACGCGGCCCACCCCACTAAGCTTCTTTGGCCCACTGTGAAACTTCATGTCAGTCAGGGCCCGCTAAAGCCCTCCCCAGCACTCCATTCCGTGAGCAACAAAGCCCTTTTGACCATCAGAACTCTCTGAAAACAGGGTTGTCTGAGCCACTGTGGGCCCCAGGGCCCTCTGTCCACAGTAGGACACTATCTGGTCCGCTGGGCTCTTCTTAACTCTCGACCCGGTGGGGAGTGTTTGAACACCTCCGCTCGGGTTTTTTGGTGGCACGAAAAACGGCGGCGCGAAGCGCTGCCGTATTTAGCACGCCTTCTCCTTGATCAATTCCGCAATTTTCCCCAAAATTTTAAGGTTAGGTCATCTCAAGTCAGGTCCCCAGTGCAGGTCAAGTGACTTCACCTCCAAAGGTAGCATAAGTAAGGTATCATAAGCATAGGATAGCATAATGCCAAAACATATTTACATGAAGGGGCCCTGCCTTCCTGGGCCCTCTGATCCTGTGCCTATGACAACGACGACAACTACTGTGATTACAATGTCAATAACGATCATAATGACGATACTAGTGATGATGATGATCACGAGCTTGTATCTAATATCTGCTAGCTACGGCTGCAATGGTTTCCTCGGTGCATGGCTGGATGCTACGACGTTAACTGCACTGTTTCATATACGGTCTCACATCAAGACCAACAAAAAGGTGCCTCCTTTTTTTCTTGGCGCGCTGTTTGCTAGACTGGCGAAAAACAGGTTTCAAAGCCCGATGTTTGAAGCCAGAAGTGAGAAAAAAACGATTTTGCCAATTGATTTATGGAAAATCTCGGTAAATCAGAAAATGAATATTTTACAAAGTGATACTGGTCCTTATATCACTTCAACTTGGCAAAGTGTCGTAATCTAGTGCCTAACCAGCCCTTCTCATTACAAGCCGTACAAGCTACAAGCATACAACCCTCTACAAGCTGTTTTCGTTCGGGGGAACTTCCTTACCTCGGAGGTACACATTGGTTGGGAGAATAAACAATTTGTATGACCTCTGTTTGCATCTTTAGGTATGGCAGGAGTCTGAGTCCACCGCATGATTCTACCTATGCCCACACCACGTAAACTCGAGATTGAAAATTAATTATGTAGTTCTACAAGCCTCCAGTCGTTTTGTGGGCTATGGTATTTGTTAAGACTCTGTTTGATCTACAAAACAATATGCTTCAAAACAGTCGATTTGAACTCCCTCACAAGACATATAAGATTTGTTGCACTTGCCACTGGGCGCTGCACCACGGTCTGAGTGAATTTAATCTCTATTCAGTCGCGAAATCATATTGCAAAGCCCTACTAGCGCATTTACAAGTGCGCTGTCACACGTGTATGACTTACGTTGACATTCAGCACATTTACAAACGCCTATACGATTTACGCAGTGCATCATCAATCACCCAGCTCAGGCCGAGCTCATGAGCTGTATGAATTATCATGCTAATCGAGCTGGGAGCTGCGGACGGGACCGGGCATCAGGCGCAGTGACACCAGCTCGGTGTCACGGCCTGCTGAGCGCGTCATCACCCCGACAGCCGACACGACGCCCTGATGAACGTCCAATGTTCCGCACGTCACCGCAATCAAGCGCCAGCCCAAGGGGTGGAGAGCTCACAGCTTCAGCCGTAACTCATCAGACTTGTCCCAGAGGCGCGAACGCGCGCGCCACGGGTACCGGTGGTCCGATCTTGGGGAGTTCTGGCGGGTCAGGGATCATGATGACAGTCCCGGAAAGGAGGTGGTTAGCACTCTGGAACATTACTGTCAGCCGCCCGCGTCTCCTGTCGCTGCCGCCCCGGCAGCCCGATAATGCGGCTTCAACGCTGGTGAAGGTGCATTAACGGCTTCAGGGAGTGCAGATATCGAGTGTCTGCTTTAGCTGGTGGGTGTTCATCTCACTGAGCCACTCTGGAAATGCTGTTCCGTGAGGCTGGATCTTGCCGGGCCTGTAGGCAATGTCGGAAATAATGGCCGCCAGAGGGGTGGAAATAATTGAGGGTGGATATAATCTTGGAAGCCATCACTGTTGCAAGGAATATAGGAGAATAAGCAACCATTCTATCGTCTATGTAACGTGGAGTTGTAAACATGAAAATCAATCTAGATAATATTAATATGTGCACTACGAAAGGTTTGGCTCTTCCCAGGATAGCGTACAATTACTCAGACCCCTTTGGTACTTGCGTTCGTTTTTTTCTGCAGGAACTGCCTATTGTATGTGATGTACTCTTCCGCGTGTCAACCACGACTTGTTTTTTTAGTACGTATTATTTCTGGCGCAAGTGAAGCACTGTGAAAATTGGCGTTTGGCTTTGTGCTGAGTCAGGGCGGCTAATTTGAATTCTATGAAAAGCCAGGCATCTTCTTCTCGTCCTGTAGGTATACGTAATGTGCAATTATCTTTCAGAACAATACCACCCATAAAATATTGCCCCGTGAGAGAAAAATACCCTTGGGTGAACTCACGAATACTTCGTCATACACGGCTTCTAAACATTTACAATCTCGAAAGAAGACATGGCACTACCTTAGAAAAGCCTGTAAATGATAACATCCAAGGGCCACAATATGAAAACCGAACATTGAACCAAAACTCTTCAAACTACTTTTGTTTTAAACTTTAAATTTTCCTTCTGAAGATACTTAAACGGAATGTGACTCTTTATATTGGGTCTAAAACTGTGCTGGCCAGGAGATAGAGCATGCTGTAATATTTCTTGCTTAAATTTCTATTAGTCCTAGTGCTAATAGTTAACGCATTTGCAATTTTAAGAGTTATTTCAACGCCCTTTTTCCGTGTCGCTTATCATTTTGCACACTTATCATCGATGGTCAGGATAGGAGGAAAAGCGAGAGCACAATGATATTGTTTACAAAATATACAATTTGTCTAAAAAGGATAAATTCCAGCCAAGGAAAACCAACTACGAAGTTTAAGTTAAAATCAACATATTTGCTGCTCTTCTTGCAGACACATGGCTATTATCACCTACAAAAACTCAGCCCATTTGTAAAAATTATCAAAGCCCTATACACTACAGCTTGGTCAGAATACACAAACATCTTCTAGATTTTCCTACCAAGAACGGATGTGGAACGGTGCTTCTCTTAGGGTGTTTATTGCTGCATTGTTATCCACGCAAATGCAATTCGTAAACGCCCGACAAAAATATGCAATGCTATGAATTATCGGTGGAAAATGAGGCGTAGCTGAACATATGAGACATCACGAACATAACTGGAATGGGGCGTTCAGGGGCTTAAAGGGCATGTGGCACCTTTATAACGTGATTTTAACTGACAGCCAATTTGTAAGGCGTGTCGGAAAACCCGGTACTCAATAGATCATTTGTCCTGCAACTCAAAATTTCCGTGGAGAAAAGCTAAAAACCTACCGGAAATGCACCCCCAAATCTACTCAAGCCAGGCGGCCACAGTTGTCAGCTGTTGGTGTGACGACAGCGCTGACGTCACGGTGAGTAATCAGCCAATTGAAGGCCTTGAAGCCTATTGAATATGGTAGCAGTTGCCACATCATGACGTCATCCACAGGCAGAGGTTTATTTTTCACCCCAGGGCACTGTGGTCGGAAACGCTGTCGTGGGTGGCCACGGGGCCGTTTTCGGATTTTGGAATTTAGGGGTTTTATGGCTGCCGATGTGAAGAAAGTTGTTCAGAGTGTTCTGAATGACCACTATTATCAAGCTAATTTGGTTGAAAGATGTACTTATTACTCATCAAAGTAAGGAGATGATAAAATCCAGAAGGAAGGCACTTGATGCGTCTGCCAGATCCGAGTTTTTAACTTTGAATAATAAACGTCAAAACTGAGTCAGACTAAAAATAATTAATATCAAAATATTCCTCATAATAACAGCTTTACGATGATTAGCGTTATCTGTATATTTGAATTTTAATAAAGGTTATATAATCTGCGTTTTAATTACCCCTTTCATAAGTCCACCTTACAAACTAGTTGCTAACTTTGAATAGACAAACAAAAAAAGTTACGTTTCAGCCAATTAGATTATAGGTCAAGTAATTCTCCGTCATGGCCCGAAGAGAGCTAAGTGCGCAAATGTGCGCAAAATTTTCCACAGTGTAATTTGTACCCGGCCGCCCGCCGCCCGGAGACGTCCGCCCGCCCGCCACCCGGCGCCTCCGCGGCTCGCCACGGCCCGCCGGCCGCCCGCGAGGTGCGGGGGAGGGTTATCAGGTGCTTCCCATTTCGTATTGCTCGCCTTTATGCACATTATCTTCATTGTAAGCTCATAGGTTTCCTTGACTTTACCCAGAATCACCCTTGGTCAAGGTCACCCATGCATAAACCATGCTCATATTGCACATGATTCGACATGCTATGATGCGAGGGGTACACTGATAACTACTGTCTTGATCTTCCTGCCGTCTGAATATATGAAAGAAACCCATATTATCGTGCGAATATTCAACGTGACCTTTTGTGACTTCTGGGAATATCAATTTTAACGAGAGTAGCAAATGGTAAGCAGCTCACAAACTCATTTCACTCAGGGGTTCCGAATGGCAATATGTATTTTGTTTGAGCCCGATTAGACGATTAGTCTGAGAAGAGGCTGGGTAGGCCCTTTTGCATGCAGAGCCAGCACACCTGGCCAGGTCGTTAGGGGTCGGGTTAGGTCAATTCATTTGCTTAACACACGCACTAGGGGGGACCTCGGAGGCTCCCTCACCTGTTTCCGAGGTGGCGTAAGAACAGCTCGTGGAGCTGAAAAACGATATTTGGCTACATTCGAGAGAATTTAACGGCGCATCGGTTGGTGAAGATATCTAAAAAAATCGGCCGAAAATTTTGTGACGTATAGGCTTTCAAAGTCAGACCTGCATTTTGAGATTGCCACAATCGCGCGGTAGGACCAGTTCGCTTGCATTGGATACCGAGTGGTGACGTAGCGTCATATAACCGGGATAATACGCCAAGGTCACCTCACAGGAAGGTCTAGGTTAAGGTCAAAGGTCACAGGTCAAGGTCATATCAGAATTTTCAAGGTCATTGACCCCAGCGCTTCCGGTCAAATAGCGTTACCCGGTGGGGGGGTGTATTATTCTATAAAGTCATAGTTAAGGTACCTGAATGTAAAGATCAAGGTCAAAGAAAAAGGTTAAAGGTCATTTTTAAGGGTCAATCCTCATTTTCCACCAAACACTGGACAAAAGTGTTAGTCAAAGTGTACATCGTCGGTACATCATCATATTGTGACCTCATAGGTCAATGACCTTGGATGACCTTGACCCCAAAATTGTAGCAAAGCTTTTTTGCGACCCTTCCCTCAATGTCCCTGGTCTATCTTTAGCTTATTCCCGTCATTTTCCTGCTTAATAACGGTATTTCCCAATAGGTCCCCAGCATGGCCAACATTTGACGTTTATGACATCGTTTGACCTTGAAGATATTGACCTAGGTAAATGAAAATTGGTCATGATGTAGATCACCATAGCCCCCACCCACCCTCCAAACAAAGTTTTCTGCGTCTTTTAGTTTTCGAGATCTTAGAGGGGGCCTACCACGCCCCCCTACAGTGCGCGTTAGTGCCAGACCCCTCTCCAGTGCGGGTGTTAGTTGAACCAACTTAAGCATACATATCCCATTGCAATTGATGTAGCATGATCTGCTGAAAATTTGGGGTGAATCGGTTCGGCCGTTTCAGCGCTATAGCAAAATGAACATGAACAAAAACCTCGGTGGCCATCCGTGAGGCCGTTTCCGACCACTGTGCAGAGGAGCGTTTAAAAATAAGAATATTGAGCTCATCGTACATTTTTCAGAGAAATTATGGACGTTTTCATGATTTCGCCTAAAAATACCCCTAATTACACTAAATTCCTGGATTCGATCAAGGTCCCTTCCCTTTAACAATAACAGCCTTTTGCACCAGTATCTGTTGTGCGGTCACCTGGCGTCCTCGATTCATGCCCCCCTCCCTTCACCATATTTTTTATCTTGGCCTCCCCAAGAACATTTATCATTGTAAATAAATACATAATGGACAAGTTATACCAACCATGAACTTACAAGTCTTACTTTTGTGCGGACTTATGAAAGTAGCGGCAAACTCGTCTGCCGCGAGTTCCTACGTCCCATAGACATGCAAAGGTCCTCGGTCACAATAACTATCTTCAGGAGCTGATCGAGCGAATGGAGTGCGCGCCTCCATAGTTTTCTATGGGTTTGCCAAAACGCCATTAAGGTAAACTCAAACAAAAAGTAAACATAACGACACGAATAACACTCAGATAGGCATCCTAGGAACTCCAACAATACTTCGAAAACTACTAGTAACCACTATACAGTTCATGAAAATGAAACCAAAATTTTTTACAGGATAAATTGGCTTAAAACATGTATTTGAAACAGCTTTAAAGTAAACAAATGTTGTATATAGTCGTTTATGGGTTTTCCATGATACCGGGTCTTCCTGGGCTTGATAAGCCATTTCTTCCACAAACCGGGCTTGTGACGGGCTTCTAAAATCAGCAGCAGACCGGGCCCGGACCCGGGCCTGCAAAATTGCCCGAAACTCCCACCTCTAAAATACATCCTTCCGTCATGGTTGAGCCTCCTTTATGAAATATTTACATACATCGATGACTGTGACTTAAATTCAGAATATAAAAAGTAAAATATGTAAAAGGAAGTGTAAAAAGAAGACCTAAAATTGGAACTTAATACTGCAACGAAGTTCAAAGAAAATACAGTGATAGATATATCAATAGGATACTGTCTCACATATCTAATAACACCCGCCTTAAAACAAGGATGTGTGATGTGCAAAGCGTCGACATCTGGGCTGATATCTAAATACTCGTTAAAAGAGCGGTTCGTCGGTTGCGCTGGATGCGAGTTGAAGAGCTGGTGAAATATCACCCCGTTTGTGCCCTGCATTCGGCCATCACCACCGGCACGCTGACGTATATCGCAGGGACTGCTGCCGCAGCTGCAGGTTCCGTCCACGGACACGATACGCGGCGTACGCAGTAGTCTCAGGACACGATACGCGGCGTACGCAGTAGTCTCAGGACACGATACGCGGCGTACGCAGTAGTCTCAGGACACGATACGCGGCGTACGCAGTAGTCTCAGGACACGATACGCGGCGTACGCAGTAGTCTCAGGACACGATACGCGGCGTACGCAGTAGTCTCAGGACACGATACGCGGCGTACGCAGTAGTCTCAGGACACGATACGCGGCGTACGCAGTAGTCTCAGGACACGATACGCGGCGTACGCAGTAGTCTCAGGATACGATACGCGGCGTACGCAGTAGTCTCAGGACACGATACGCGGCGTACGCAGTAGTCTCAGGATACGATACGCGGCGTACGCAGTAGTCTCAGGACACGATACGCGGCGTACGCAGTAGTCTCAGGACACGATACGCGGCGTACGCAGTAGTCTCAGAATCCTTTCCTGCCCCGAACTAGAACCGAAGTTGGCAGGAAACGCCTAAACTACCGGGGTGTACAAATGTACAGACATATAATGGGCGGAAAATTTACCAGTTCATTACTTTCCGTACCACACCGAGGGCTGTTTCACAGATTCGCTGGAGTTGTGCCTCCCACTGCGTTCATATATAAATTTGTGTGGGCCTGTGCTTCGTTCCTACGCATTTAGCCTTTTAGTGTCGTATGTTTTAGGAGCATACGTAACTTTTTATCGTATGCGCAATGCGCATGCACTGGTGTTCTTATGAGCGTGTGAATGGCCATGTCATTAGCTTATAGTCTTTATCCTCTTTATAGCCTTGTTTTACACAATCTGACGCGTCAAGTGAAAAGCCACGTGTGATGGATCTGTGACAAAATGAACTTCTACTAAAACTACCGCACTTCTAATATTTTGAGACAAAGTGGGGGGTCTTTATCAAGGCTTTCCTATCGATTAATGGATGTCGTTTCTTATTTCTAAACATGTACCATGCGTTGGAAATTTGGCTGTGCTTATTGAAAAGATGCAGTCACCATAAACTCGTATGACGCCATACTAAGACAGCATAAAGTCACTTGCAGTGGCGGAGCTAGCCAGTCGGTTTGGGAGGGCAAGCCAAAGAAGAAAAGCCAAAAAAACGTATCGCGGTTAAAGATTTTGTCCCAATATAACCTGGCGGAAGGTTTTGGGGGTATCCAAGTTGAAAAGCAAAAGAAAACAACTTGACGGGGTGCAAGACAGGGGCACAAGATGCTTGTTTTTACTACCCAAGGCCTAATGTTTACACTGGAGTAGACTGCTTCTGTTTGAAGTTGAGAGTAAAACGGAGTCGAAGCCAAAAAGAAATCAACCGCTTTGGAGGAGGAAATGCATTCCCCCTGGATCCACCACTGGTATTTTGTTCTCTGTGACACGAGGCAAAAAATTGCCAGTCCCGGCTTGACCATACAAATTGAAGCGATGTCGTGCCTGCAGACGTGCTGAGCTAGCCTGGGGGTGCGGAGTGGCGGTCGACACATAGACGTATTTCTGTGTCTGTCGGTGGCACAGACCAGTCTGGCCCGACCCGGAGGTAGATGGATGGGGCTACTCTGCGGGACGTCGGACCCGACGAGGGCGCAGGGCTGCGGCCAGGTGACACACGTGCCGACCGTGCCAGCGGCTTCCAAACGTCACTGGCGCCCGAGTCACGGGACCAAGCTGTCACCGGCCAACGCGCAAACCCACCGCGCGCGGGGCAGTGCACCGATCTTTATAAATTAGCAGGGGTGCAATTAAATGCTTTTAAGTCTGGCCATACATCTGCATTAGTCGCCTATCTGCAGTGTAATCAGAGCGGCTGTATCCAGGTGCTTAATTTCATCAGATGGAGCCAGCGCCCAGGCTAGTCATTTGTACTGGTGCGTTTTTACCGCAGCGAAATAATTGCGGAATGATTGTTTAAAAACGGTCTTAGTTCAACGGCTCCTGATGGGGTGTGATGTGTGTTTTGAAATGAAACTGACGTATAGGAGAATACCATGCCTTCCACTAGCGGATCCAGGGGGCAAAGGGGCTGTAGCCCTCTTCAAAGCTTAAAATAGTATCTTTTGGCTACCAAAAGGACCAAATTCTAACTGTTTTCCTAAAAATACTATGTTTTCGCAATATTTCTCCATTCGCCCCCTCCCAAACCGTTGGTTTGGCCCCCTCCAAAACCTGCGCCTGCATCCGCCAGTGATGTCTACAGTGACTCCAAAAACACTAAATCAGGCACAAGCTGAACTCAATTTTTCGACGTGGATTAGGTAAGTATCTAAGTCGACACTCTTTCATTTTGAACACCAAAATGGAATCATAGAATCACAACTTCCAAAAACATAGAGATATGACACATGCAAATTGGACACCTACTTTTCTATAAGTAGGTACATACTTGGGAGATTCAACTGCTCATGTTTGCATTAGTGCTGCTGAGATAACGTTTACAATTTTCGGGAATTAATAAAAAGTGGTGAGTAATAATATCCAAATAGTAATGTGTCTTACGAGATGTTCCTCAGTGAATTCCTGAACCTTTTTACCATCCTGTTTTATGAGTTGAAATGGAAACCACCTCAATGATTCGAGTATCAGCTAAGATATTTGATTATTGATTTAGATGTGAATATCACAGTACAGTTTGCTGCTAATTCACAACTAAAGGGGATATTTAAGACTAAGTGTTTTGTAGGGTTTGGAAATAGTTTATGGCATAAAGGATAAACCAAACGCTTTTAATAATGTTCAAGAGCAAATTTTTGCTGTATCATTATAACTCTCAAGGAGATTTATCGACGAAGGAGGTCAAAGCTGGAAAAATCGTATCAACTGAGCAGATTTATAAGTAAGCAGCTAATTACTTCCCCATTCTGCGCACCAGCCGGCAAGCTATACATACAGCGCAGAACTATTCATAAACGCGAAGCCTTGAATTCCCATTGACAGGCCTGTCTACCATGCACACTACCTGCGTATCATTGCTTAATTCTGGTAGGACGAACCCAGCAACGAGGCCCTTGACGAGCACTCGGACTTTGTGCAGGCCTCTCTCGTTCAGCAGCCGCTGCAGCGTGTTCAGGTAAGAAACATCCAGCCACTGCACTCCGCCCACCAGCAGGTGGGTGACGCTGTTGTTCAGCACCGGTTGAGACCTGCTAACAAAAAGAGCCTCAGCACTGGACCTCGTCATTTACGGATAGCTGGCCAGGAGATCATTCAACGTATATTTCTACTCCAAAAATTTCAGATAAATTAAAGAACCGGCAGTTTTAGGGGATCCCCCGCAGGCCCATTCAAAGCACTTTCCTGCATCTCTCTATATAAAAGCTGGAAAATCCACCGCGTAAACCTTTGAGTAGGCCAGGTAGGGTAATTTTCAGCACCAAGTAAAAAAATTCAACTTGCAAAATGCAAGTATTTGTAAAGCTCCATATATTTATATCCTTTAAAATATCATACAAAACTAGTTATCAAGTACCGGAATTTTGTATCTGCTTATGCTTAAGAGTTTTGTTTATGATTCACAGAAGCTTTGGATTACCCAGTGGATGTATTTTAAGTTTAGACAACAGTAAAAAAAAGATAGATATCGATAGGTCAGGTGGCAATGCAATCCGAGTGTACTGGAGCAGCATACATTCCCTGAAACAGCAGACTTCAACCTGAAGATGAACACAGAACACATTTTCCTACCTTTCAATCAGCTGGATCAGGGATTCTCGGAAGTCCAGGCTTTCCGGCGGTGTCCAGAACTTCGGAAAGTAAGAGAAGCTACAGGTCGTGCTACCGTTGTTGACGTTCAAGTGGATGAAGTCGTGGGCGTTCTCAGCGTGGCTTAAACTACCGTTGAGTGCCTCCACAACACGGTACATCACGGAACGTAGCGTCGAGTCCCCCAAGAAGAGGATCTGCGGCAGGTTGGAGGTGAAGCGTTTTGGGAAGGAGTACTGACATGTCATGATTTTAAGAGAAATTTAGTGCTGTGGTCTCCGTACCTCATAATTCACATGCCTCACGATTCAGGTGCAGTAAAATGGCACATCCCTCGTTCTGGTAGCGGGTTGACACCCCAAGTGGCCTGAAAATTAAATGCACACATAAACAGAAAATGAGAAAAAATTGCATAAAATATCGGAACCCCAGCCTAGTGTGCGTATTACAAATGAGATTGCAATGACTATTCTTCCCCCTGCGCACTGCGCACTATATCAAAGCACCCAGAAGAGCAAATTAAAGTGTGCATGCTAATCATCACCTACGCATAAAAGCAGAAAACTGGGCCTATATTGTAAGCGTGGTCAAATCTTCGGGAAATTTCAGAAGTGTCTCCGTAGAATTGCTCCACTTTTGTCTGATCCTTTTGGGAATTATTTTAAAAAGTCTCGTGTACTTTATATTTATGTTTTATATTTTATATTTGAAATACACAGCATCTCCACTATCCATGAGGCTATTCTGACGCCGGTCGTAATGAAGATGAGGGACATCAATGACAAACTTAAGCAAAAACATACTGTAGGATAAGGATAAGGATAGGATGGTTGATGGGAAAGGACAAGGATTATCCACGGGGAGGGTCGTCACAGGCGCCGCGCTCAACCCATGGAGTGAGGTAGTGGGACTTGATGAAGGGATCCGGTGAAAAAAACATGGAAAACAACAACGAAACAAGGGGTGACGATGACGGTGGTGATGAATTATTCTCGTTCTTTTTCGGCTGGTTTCTCTTTTCATTCTTCGCTTTTGTCTTCGTGATTCCTCGTTTTCGTTTCTCAGGTCTTATTGCTTAATAGTGTATTCGTAATTTCTTTTCTTTTTCTTTTCTTCAGTCCCCTTCATGTCCTCACTTATTAGGCCGGTTGATTAGGCAGAGCTTTTCTGGATACATTTGTGATTTTTTATTTACTTGTTTTTGTGAAGAGCTGCTCTCCTTTATTGTTCTTCCTTGGGACATATTACTCCCTCTCTCTCTCTCTCTCCCTCTCTCACTCTCTCTCTCTCTCCATCTACATTTTCTGATTGGCACCTTTATTTGACGGCAATACAAGCGAACTTTTTTCATCCATACATATACACGTACACTTGTGCATTTTGAATAAAACCAAACACATAAAAATAGGATAAGACATAGTGGTAGAATACAAACAAGCAAGTGATGAATAGGGGAAAACGGGCACCCGGGCCCGAGCGGGGGGGACGTCTTGCTCCGGTGCGGAGGCGGCGGGCAAGGGGCAGTGGCAGGCACACGACAGTTCCAGCGATGGAGAAATTCGGTGCATTGTCAGCGATGTTGAGACGAAGCGCATGGTTCCCTGGGGAGTATAAGGTAGTAAGGAAGAGAAGAAAGAAAAAGATAGAATGACGGGAAACAAAGATAAAATTAAAAAAACATAAAATAAAATATTTCAAGCGGACATTGAGGAAAATATTCAGGGAACTGCACTCAGTGCCCATAAAAACAAGATTTGTTGTGAAAGTCGCCAGCTGCATCCTGGACCCCCATGTTGACATTCTCCGATGCCTGCTCAATCGTACTGGATTGTGCCGTATTTCCTACTGTGCCGCATTACCTGGCCTGGAAATGCGCTGCGCCGCCAGGCACCTCCGGGCCGGCGGTTTCAGCCGCAGGTATACTCACAGGTGCAGAAAGTATGCTGGCTGTCACAATCTCAATGCGACGTATGCCTCCTCTGTCACACAGAGCTGGAAATAATAATTGTATACTTGAATACTATTTCCAATATGCTGAATGTCCTCTACCTGTCCCTTACTTTTTGCAGCAGACAAGGTTCAAGCACCAAACCATTACAGCATGAAAGTAGTAAACTGAGTTTTCATTTATAGATCATGTTTTTGTTTTTGGAAGGAAAATTTCCAATTATGGGTCATTTTTTTCTAGTATTGGGGTCATAACTATTATTGGCAACTCTGACCGCAGTTTCCCCAATGACATGCATTTCCCTTTTTGAAGAAGTTTCCATTTTTGGAAGGAGTGTTTCCAATTATGGTACTTTTCCACATGATTAAATGTAGCAATTATCATGAAAATAGTTATTATTGGGAACATACCTATCTATTAATGGGAGCGTACATGTACACACAATTGGGAACCCTAACCACAGCTTCCCCCCCACTAAACTTCTATCTCACATATCAACAAAAGGGACAAAAATGTAAATGTCAACATAGTATTTGGATCCACCTAAAATGTTTTGGTAAAGTGGACCTTAGGTAGCATTTTTATAAACACATCAAATGCTTAAAATTTGCATCCCACTCACGATCATCACCTGCCTGGTCATTCCTTCTTGCAGTAAAAACTCTGAGGCAACTAGCCTGCATAGATGTAAAATTATGTCTATTGGCCTAATAGGTACAGATGTATTGGAATTCACATACCAAAGAAAGATCCAGTGTAGTCAAAATCCTGCTTTAACTCCATTCAGTTCAGGTCTTGTGCGTTGCTTACCACCACTGGTAGTAAGCAACACACCCCCAACCAGCGTTATTCGAAGTCTATTTCTTTCTGAGATTTGCTGTGATTTTCTGAGATAAGAAGGGGATCTACTCGGCCCCTCCAGTGCACGTTAGTGCCAGGCCCCTCTCCAGTGTGGGTGTTAACACTTTGTGGATGACTGCATTAGCACACATTTGCTATCTATACAATATTGATATGCTAATTTGATCATGAAAACTCACCTGAATCACTGTTGTTGCCAGCCTGTTGCTGGCGCCAACTCTCCCAACTTCCTCCAGCTCCAAATCTATCTAACCAATCTAGGGCACAATTAAGCTAAGGCACAAGCAGGCTAAGGAATGAAAAACCAAGCTTGATATGGGAAAGTGAATCAGTCTTACAATAGCCTACATTCATCTTAGATTAGCCATGGGCAGCAACATTTATTCTAGCTAGTTTTAGCCTGCACTTAACTCAAACATACCTAATAAATATGCCCTCAAAATAAGTGGCTTTCCGCCTGTTTAAATTTTTGGTAGGCTCTACATCACATAAACACTTCTAACTTGGCTTGTCACTGTTGCGCAGTTTAAGTAGAATTGCTGCCCAGGTATGTTTATTTCTTTCACTCATTTAGTACTTTTATTAGTAGCTTTTACGCGTACTTAATACTAAATTCGAAGAAATAGGGGCCGCTAAATCGAAGAGACTCAAACTTTATATCTGATTTAACCTGAAAAAATGGACAGAGAACTACTTGATAAAGTATCTGCGTTATCGTTAATGCCTTAAATATGCCCACAATCGTGTGTTTCTCGAAAAATTGACTGTCACATTTCCGGTATCTAGGCGACAACTTTCTGCAAACTACTAACAATCGGCACCATTGGGCTGCATGTTAAAATCTGGCAACTGTGACAGTGGTTTGCGGGTTTTCTGCAGCGGGGTCCCTCGTTTTAGTAGAAACTGAACACAGTACCAATATTGTATCACTAATGGTACGCTGTGCAATTGAAGAACAGAGCTGCTAAGTTAAAATATTCCCTACACGCTTCATTCTCTATTTCGAAAATACGTGGTTTGATTTTGAGCCATACAGTCAGAATCGCTATTTTGTCACAGTTATGCACCTCAATTTTCGTAAATGTGTCACAAACTCCGGTAACCGAGTTGGCAAGTTTCTGCACCTCTGGATATACTGTACCGCCGGCCCGTGCTGCTTGTCACTGTGAAGTCATAAATCAAGGGTTTGGTGTGATGCTGCATTGTACAGTATGGACAATGACGGATACGGGGGGGCTAGGGGCTAAGCCCCTGAAATGTCCGAATGCTTATAGTTTATACGTAGGCGGATGCTGATCCGAAGCAATGGCGGGGGAGGGGGTGGGGCTAGAGCCCCTTAGCCCCTAGTAGCTCGAGCCCCCTAGCCCCCCTCACGTAATCAAGTACTGGCTCCGCCACTGAGTATGGATACCATGAAAATTACCTAGCGGTTGTCCCGGCACCCTCCAGGAAAAATACTGCAATGTCAAGTTCACTGGCTAAGGGAAGTCATGTAGTTAGCCCGAAAAATCAAAATAGTTTTCCATCATTCAACCACCTACCATATTTTTAAGCCGGTTTGGCTATTTGGGACTGTTTTTAGACTCATTTTACCTGGCATCCCTAGCTTCAGGATTAATTCCTTGGGGGCCCTGAAACAGCCCCCCTAGTAGTGACTGTCCACTGATACCCCAGCAGCAGTTTGGATCGCCGTCAGAAGATAAACGAGTCGGTTATTTGATAGTTGGCAACGTTTACAACATATTATATACACAGAAATATCTCACAAATACGTCATCTCAACAGGGATGGCAGATTCTGGGAGCACGGTCTGCAGTTGCACGCCCTGAAAAAATTGAGGGTGTGCAACAGTAAAATTTCAGACCCGCATTTTGGCTTGGTTCGGGGAGGCGCCCCCGAATTGGGCCAGCGCCTCCGGCCTGTCAAGAGAAAATCAGGTCTAAGCACCGCCTACCTAAGGAGGCAGGACCCTCAGTGTAAAATAATGACACTTCACATATGAATGGCGCCCCTTGCAATCAAAGCCACCCCATGGAGAGCAAAAAGGTGCCCCCAGGAGAGAAAAGCATAGGCGTCTCTCTCGAAAACCTTGCACACTCACTCGAAAATGGAATTCACCGCCTCTGCATCTCAATCAAAGCCGGAATATTTCAACCCATTCAACTGCATTTGCTCCCATTCCGTAATCCATTCCGCATCACCGACTAACCTCTAGATGACAGATAACCCTTTGTCAGTCCATCTTTCTGTCCATCTTCTGGGGTACACAGCTCGCTCCCCAAACTGCTGGGTGGGTCTCCTATTTTTACGGTTTTGACCAGAGAGTAGTAGTGACAGCAGCAGCAGCAACAGTAGCAGCAATAGTATAATAAATCACCCAAAAAATTGACAATGAAAATATCCATTTCTTTAGGTTGGTTAGGAATTCTGGGAAACGATCAGCATGTATATTTGAACCAAACCCAAGCTGCTGTCACTTTGCGCGATAGATCGTAGCACTACTCAGGCGCAGGACATCTCAATCTACGCGCTCGGTGCTATTTGGCACGGCAGCTTCTGCAGTATTAAATTCAAGCATTTACGCACTGTGCATCACCTCTATCACAGTCATCTTTGCAGTAGTTTTCAGTTGGTTGCAACCAGTGGCGTAGCCAAGGGGGGTCCTTGGGGTCCGCGGACCCCCCTTGGGCTGACCTTATGCACTGGAAAACACGAGCATTGGTCTCAGGGGCCCCCTGAGCTTGGTCTCAGGGGGCCCTCCGAGCTCGATCTCAGACCCCCCCCCGAGGTTTGTCTCAAGGGACCTCCGAGCTTGGTCACAGGGGCCCCCGAGCTTGGTCTCAGGAGGCCCCCCCGAGCTTGGTCTCACGGGCCTCCTGAGCTTGGTCTCAGGGGGCCTCGGTCTCAAGGAGCCTCGAGCTTGGTCTCAGGGGCCCCCGAGCTTGGTCTCAAGGGACCTCCAAACTTGGTCTCAGGGGTCCCCCGACCTTGGTCTCACGGGCTTTCCGAGCCTGGTCTCAGGGGCCCCCGATCATCGGTAACGAGGGCTCCAGAGTACCAAAAATAGATCTCGGGGGGCTCCCTGAGCTCGGTCTCAGGGGCCCCCGAGCTTGGTCTCACGGGCCCCCGAGCTTTAGTCTCACGGACCTTTCGATGTTGGTCTCAGGCGGCCCCCTAGCTTGGTCTCAGGGACCTCCCGAGCTTAGTCTCAGGGGCCTTTCTATCTTGGTCTCAGGGGGCCCCCAGAGTTTGGTCTCAGGGGCCCCCGAGCTTGGTCTCACGGACCTTCCTAGCTTGGTCTCAGGGATCATCGGTATTGAGGGCTCCAGAGTACCGAACATTGATCTCAGGGCCTCCTGAGCTCAGTCTCACGGGCCCCTGAGCTTGGTCTCAGGGCCCCCGAGCCTTAGTCTCACGGGCCTTTCGATCTTGGTCTCAGGGGCCCCGAGCTTGGTGTCACGGGGCCCTCCGAGTTTCGTACCAGGGGAGCCCCGAGCTTGGTCTCAGGGGGCTCCTCGAGCTTGGTCTCAAGTCCCCCCAAGCTTGGTCTCAGGGGCCCCCAAGCTTTGCATCAGGGGCCGAGCTTGGTCTCAGGGGGCCCGAGCTTGGTTTCACGGGCCTTCCGAGCTTGGTCTCACGGGCCTTTCGATCTTGGTCTTAGGGGCCCCAGAGCTGGTCTCAGGGATCACCCGAGCATTGGTATCGATGGCTCCGGAGCAGCGAACATTGATCTCGGGAAGTGGGGGGGGACAATATTGATCTCGGGGTGCCCCCCGACTATCGATATCGAGGGGACTTATGAGCGAGACACGAGAATTGGCCCCATGGGACCCAGAGTTTGGTCTCAGGGGCCCAGGCTTGGGCTCAGGGTCCCCGAGCATTGGTATCGAGAGGCTCCAGAGTACTGAGCATTAGTCTCGGGGGGGGCTCGAATGTTGATCTGGGGGCCCCCGAACAACGGTGTGGAGTTACTCCTGAGAAAAGCGCAAGAATGGGCCTAAGGGTGCCCCCGAACCTGATCTAAGTGGAACCCCGAGCTTGGTCTTAGGAGCCCCGCGCATCAGTATCCAGGGGCTCCGGAGTATTGGTATCGGAGGGGAAGCAATGATTTCAGGGGCCTCCAAGTGCTGATCTCGGCGGGCCCCCGAATGTGTGGATGCAGTGGCGTAGCCAAGGGGTTCTAGGAGTCCGAGGACCTCCCTTTGGGCCAATCTGAACCACTGCAAAGCATTCTCTGATCACGGGGCCCCCAGAATCAGTCTCAGAAGCCCCGGAAGATTCGTTCTCAGGGCGTCCCGAGTCGGCCTCGGGGCCCCGCCCTGAGGGTCAGTCTCAAGACCCCCAAAATTATATTTCAGGGGGTCCCTGAAAGTTAGTCTCAGGGGATCCCGGAATTCGATCTCAGGGGCCCCGAGAGTCGGTCTCAGGGGGCAGAACTCGTCCCAGGGTCCCCCAGAGAGTGGTTCTCAGAGCCCCGTGACAGTCTATTTCAGGGGGCTCCATGAGAGTCAGTCTCGGAGAACCCCAAGAGTTGGTCAAGGGGACCCCGAGAGTCAGTCTTAGAGGACCCCCGATATTCGGTCCCATAGTCTTACGGGCGTCTCTCTCAGGAGTCAATATTTACTTTCAGGTGACCCCGAGAGTTTATCTAGGGGTCCGAGAGTTAGTCTCATTTGATCCGCAGAGTGCTGATCTCAGGAGACCCCCGAGGGGTAATCTTGGGAACCCTCGAGATTTAGCCTGAGGCTTTGCCCCTCCCCTAGTTGTTGCATAAGAGGCCCCGAGAGTCAATCTCAGGGAGCATTTAAAAGTTAGTCTCAGAGTGCTCCCGGGAGCTAGTCTCCGGCTCATCCAAGAGCTAATTTTGGGGCTTTGAGAGTAATTCTCAGAGGTGCTCCCGAATTTTGGTCTCACGGCCCCGAGTTAGCCTTAGGCCTCTGAGCGCTAATCTAGGCTTCCGAGAGGCAGTCTCAGGAGTGCCGTGCCAAATACTCAGGGGTGCTTCCACGCCTCCCTCCTCGAGTGTTAGTCTCAGGGGCGCCCCAGGGTTAGTCTCAGAGGGCTGTCGGAAGTCATTCCCAGCCCCCGGCCCCACCCCAGGGGTCAGGGGGGCGGGGGCGGTGGGTAATGGTCCTGGATGGCTTAACACTGACATAACAATATAAGCCCTGAACAAAGCCTATCAGAGACCTAAAGTCCAAGGAAGTACTCACCTCCCCAATCCCCCGGGATCTCCAACCAATGGCTAGGGAGGAGTAAGTGAGCGGTTTCATCAGTAGGACCGTCCATGGAATAGGTTTTATATAGCCAGTGGCGGATCTAGCCGGTCGATTTGGGAGGGGCAAACCAATGTCGAAAAGCAAAAAAAAACAAACAAACGTCACGCAGTGTAAAATTGTGCTAAAATATGATCTGTAGGAAAATTTTAGGTATAAGAGGCGAAAAGAAAAAAACAGGGTGAGTAATGTGGGCTCGAGATACTTTTTTCTATTCAAGCCCCAATATTTACCCTGAACTTAACTGGTTCTGTTTGAAGTTGAGAGTTGAAGTACCAAAATCTTGCTTTTAAACTAAAAAGCAGTCGGGGAAAAGAGGAGGTCGATCGCTTTGGGGGGGCCAAACTATAGTTTTGCCCCGAGCTTTTCCGTTTGGGGGGGGCAAATGCCTTTTTCCCCCGTTGGATCTGCCACTGTATATAGCATCTGGGGCACACTCATATATCATTTTTATTGAGCGTCCTTTTTCCTTTCCATTTTTTTAGATTTTAGAATACAATCCAGAGATATCGCTTGAGATCCTACGCTCAAAGAAGATTTTTGAAAATCATATGCCTCGGAAAAATTTATATTTTCCATTGCGTACCAAGAAATGCAAAGTGAAACATGTCGATCAGGCACCACTACTGAAGGAAAGGCAAAAATTAATCTAATTTTAGCATCTATAATAGCAAATCGAACAGGGAATTTGGAACTTCAGCTGGTTTTCAATCTATTAGCTTAGTCCCAATAACTACCGTCCTAAATATTCTGAAATAGAAAACTTTCAAATATTTTCGTAGGAAACCAGACAAACAAGGAAAATGACACATATTGATGAGCATAATCCCAAAAAGAAAGATAGGTATGAAAGTTTTAGGATAACAATGACAGTGTAATCTAAGGCGATAGTTATCTCAGGCGCCTATTGTTTTGGTAATTTGCTCATTTACAACATAGCAAGGGTAAGAAAGTAACTGTGGTGAATTCATCAGGATCTTTCCGTGGAATAGACGTTATATGACGTCCGGAACACACCAAACGTTTGTGTTCTTTTGCTGCTAGTACTCAAAGCGATTTATTTGAATTATCCTTTCCAGGGCATTTTATATGACCCTCCAATAAAGGGTCACTTGACCCTGTTTTGGAGGGTCCCATCGTACATAAATGAAGGGTCAACTGACTCTGAATAGGCAGGTTCCATGGTTATTTGGCGAGTCAAGTGACCCGTCTTTAAAGAGTCATGTGACCCCCTTAGTCCTGGTGACTTTCCTCTGCGGTGTCGATGAACACCGAAAAAAGATAGAACATTTTTACAGGGTCAAATTACGCCGCTTCCGGAGAGTAAACTTTTCTTTCCGGAGTCACAATTTTTATCAGTGCACCATCCACCATATCCCTTGTATTTTTATTTATTTTTTCCATTTCTTTAGAAACTTTCTGATCAAAGAGTTCATGAATTCGACACCCGGAAAAATTGGAAATCATTTTCCGTAGAAGACTATTTCTTCGTACTCAAAACGACTGACCTTCAATAACTTCATACCTGATTATCAGAGTGATTTCAGGTAAAGTTAAGTTTAACATCATGCACGCAGCAGCATTTGATTTCCCGAAATGTGCCAAAAACTGTTATTATAGCCACGCTGTCATATAGGTATGGGTCAGCCTTAATATTTAGTGACCTAAATTTACCAACACTTGGTCGGATCGAGAAAAATCAAACTATAAGCAAAATAATAACAAACACTTAAAAAGGGATAGAAAAATTTCCGTCGTGTAAATGTTATAATGCCAAAATATTATACGACACATATAGGAGATGGGCCCCGACTACTAAGGAGCCCCCCGGCCTGGGGGCCCCCCGACGGTAGTCGGACCCCCCCCCTTGGCCGAATCCTGGCTACGCCACTGGTTGCAACCATTTTGTGGTCGGTGAAGTCAGTACCTACATGAGATAATCAGACTCAATGAACAGTGCGTGGTAAGAAGGAAACGCCAAAATAGCACAATTCATCCTTTAAACGTTTAAACATTTACGGTTCATCCCCTAAAATAGAAAATTGAAAGCTACCAAAACGGGATATTTGCTAGTTTTAGACTAGGCTTCCTACTTCCTAACGTGCCAATCTAAAACAGCAGAGTTTTCCTCTCCAGAGATATAATGTGGGTCTTGCATGAGCACATAATCGGTTCTGAGAAGGTGGAACATCTGGAAGAGCTTCTGGAAGCCGCTCTGCTTGTGTATATTCAAAACAAAACCATTTTGTGGCATTCGAAGAAGTCATTGTTGCAGTCTCTGGGAGAAATTGCATACCGGTTTACTCGTGTTGAGGTGTTACAACAAAACTGGGGCACCACTGCAATTATATTATCCTAAAGGTAGAGGCAGAAGCTGCAGAGGCACATTATGCGAAGTTAGTGTAAGCCTCCCACGCGACGGGTTTGTGACGTCATAATCCAACGCTTCTCAGCTGTGTGCGTTGTTGGGTATCGCGTTTCTCCGTCCAACAGTGGTCACGTGTCCATAACAAAAACAGTGGCTGCCGGGACTAATCAAATCCAGCGACGACAGCGACCCCGGCGGCCGGCGCTTTTTACCGCCGGGGTAGCGCGGCTGCTGGAACGAGGGAGAGGCGCTGCGGCATCGTCAGCGACGAGGGAGAAGCGCTGCGGCATCGTCAGCGACGAGGGAGAAGTGCCGCGGCATCGTCAGCGACGAGGGAGAGGTGCCGCGGCATCGTCAGTCGACAAGGAGAGGTGCCACGGCATCGTCAGCGACGAGGGAGAGGCGCTGCGGCATCGTCAGCGACGAGGGAGAGGTGCCGCGGCATCGTCAGCGACGAGGGAGAGGTGCCGCGGCATCGTCAGCGACAAGGGAGAGGTGCCACGGCATCGTCAGCGACGAGGGAGAGGCGCTGCGGCATCGTCAGCGACGAGGGAGAGGGCCGCGGCATCGTCAGCGACGAGGGAGAGGTGCCGCGGCATCGTCAGAGTCGAGGAGAGGTGCCGCGGCATCGTCAGCGACGAGGGAGAGGTGCCGCGGCATCGTCAGCGACGAGGGAGAGGCGCTGCGGCATCGTCAGCGACGAGGGAGAAGTGCCGCGGCATCGTCGGCGACGAGGGAGAGGTGCCGCGGCATCGTCAGAGTCGAGGAGAGGTGCCGCGGCATCGTCAGCGACGAGGGAGAGGTGCCGCGGCATCGTCAGCGACGAGGAGAGGTGCCGCGGCATCGTCAGCGACGAGGGAGAGGTGCCACGGCATCGTCAGCGACGAGGGAGAGGCGCTGCGGCATCGTCAGCGACGAGGAGAGGCGCCGCGGCATCGTCAGCGACGAGGGAGAAGCGCTGCGGTATCATCAGCGACGAGGAGAAGTGCCGCGGCATCGTCAGCGACGAGGGAGAGGTGCCGCGGCATCGTCAGAGTCGAGGAGAGGTGCCGCGGCATCGTCAGAGTCGAGGAGAGGTGCCGCGGCATCGTCAGCGACGAGGGAGAGGTGCCGCGGCATCGTCAGCGACGAGGGAGAGGTGCCGCGGCATCGTCAGCGACGAGGAGAGGTGCCACGGCATCGTCAGCGACGAGGGAGAGGCGCTGCGGCATCGTCAGCGACGAGGGAGAGGCGCCGCGGCATCGTCAGCGACGAGGGAGAAGCGCTGCGGTATCATCAGCGACGAGGGAGAAGTGCCGCGGCATCGTCAGCGACGAGGGAGAGGTGCCGCGGCATCGTCAGAGTCGAGGGAGAGGTGCCGCGGCATCGTCAGCGACGAGGAGAGGTGCCACGGCATCGTCAGCGACGAGGGAGAGGTGCCGCGGCATCGTCAGCGACGAGGGAGAGGTGCCGTGGCATCGTCAGCGACGAGGGAGAGGCGCCACGGCATCGTCAGCGACGAGGGAGACGTGCCGTGGCATCGTCAGCGGCATCGTCAGCGACGAGGAGAGGTGCCGCAGCATCGTAGCGACGAGGGAGAGGTGCCGCGGCATCGTCAGCGACGAGGGAGAGGTGCCGCGGCATCGTCAGCGACGAGGGAGACGTGCCGTGGCATCGTCAGCGGCATCGTCAGCGACGAGGGAGACGTGCCGTGGCATCGTCAGCGGCATCGTCAGCGATGAGGAGAGGTGCCGCGGCATCGTCAGCGACGAGGGAGAGGTGCCGCAGCATCGTCCACAACAAGCAGTGGCGGACCTAGCCGGTCGGTTTGGGGGAGGCAAGCCAAAGTCGAAAAAACGTCAGGGGGTGAAAGATATAGGAACAGGATGATTCGATTTGCTATCCAAGGCCCAATGTTTGTACTGAAGTTGACTGGTTCTGTTTAAAGTTGAGAGTTGAAGCCTCGACATCTTGCTTAAAAGGCATCGGGGCAAAAAGGAGGTCGACCATTTTGAGGGAGGGGGGGGCAGAACATAGTTTTGTCCCAAGCTTTTCCGTTTGGGGGGAAAATGCCTTTCCCCTGGATCCGCCACTAGTAACAAGCATGAGTTTAGAAACAGGAGGATCTGGGAGGTCATGACTCATGACCCGCTTCCATATTTCAGACTTTGTCTATTAATCTTGTGGTGTTATGTGACAAGTTTTGGCCCGGGCATACACCCTATTCCCTAATATTCCGGACGTTCCCGCGCTCCTTTGCACCATAAAAACGCAGGCCGGCGGTGACCAGTCTGGTGCAAAGAATAGCTTTAAGCATAGACCACAACAACCCTCTGTGCAGCTAAACGTACCGTCACCTTTGGTTTAGGATATTCAGAAGATTGATTTTCCAGAATCGTTCACGTAGCGCTACCAAAGCACAATACTGTTAACTTTTTCTGAAGCAATATTTAGAAGAAAACCGTCTACGACAGGCGGGTTAGGGACTGAAGAAATTATGTAAAAGTTGTCCTGTTTAAAACTGTCAAAGGTACGTTTTTTAAATAGGAAATATAATAAGTTAAAGTGGTGTTGAAAATGACCATTATCTGCCAAGTTATTTTTTTTAATTTTGGACCTAAATTACAATTAAAAGAATAGACACAATAATCGGAGCTTTCGATGTCAAGTCATCCTCAGCTATGATACAATTTTTTAGCCCAAAAATTCAAAAAGACTACCACATGCTTAGGAACAACCATTTCTTCCTGCAGAAATATACGGACCGGTTAAGTATATACATGTATACGTATGCATGTATATATATATATACATGTATGCATATATCACACATCACAAGATCAACTAGATTTTTTTACCAAGGTGACTTGTGGGTGATAGGCCAAGAAGCTGACATGGTGTTCATTTTGGGTTTAAGATCGCGTATAAAAATGGATTCCTTGATTTTAGTTTCTGCGACGTCCCGGTTAACACTTAAAATTTCGACCCGAAATAGGGAGTTAATTTCATCATCATGATGAAATTAACTCCCTATTTCATCATCATGATGAATTTAACTCCCTATTTCGGTTCGAAATTTTAAGCGTTAACCGGGAAGTCGCAGAAACTAAAATCAAGGAATCCTTTTTATACGCGATCTTGAACCCAAAATGAACATCATGTCAGCTTCTTGGCCCATCACCCACAAGTAACCTTAGTAAAAAAATCTAGTTGGTCTTGTGATATGTGATATATGAATAAATGTGTATATATTTTTAGGAAGTAAAATTGAAAAATAAATGTTTAAGATTGATATGTATACTGTGCGTGAATGCATGTCTTTTTGTACTGTTAAACGGTCCGTATATTTCTGCAGGAAGAAATGGTTGTTCCTAAGCGTTGATAGTATTTTTGAATTTTTGTGCTAAAAAAATTATCATAGCTGAGGATGACTTAACGTCGAAAGCTCCTATTATTGTGTCTATTCTTTTAATATTAATTTAGGTCTAAAATAAAAAAATAACTTGGCAGATAATGGTCATTTTCAACACCACTCTAAAACTCATAATAACAATGCTGCTGCCAACACTGCTCCACCCACTTACTAAATATAATAAGATGTCAAATGTGGCCTCAGCAGTCAGTGGAAAGTTGAGCCTAAGAATCATAACCAAATCGTAGATTCCATGGTACTCGTATTGTGGCCACAGATACCAGTTTATGCATGTACCAGGACAAGTTCTTCAGTTGCGGAACTGTTCCATAAACACAGTGCCTTATTTGGCGGAATAGGGGAAGGGGAGCTGCCCCGCGCTTCTTATACCAAAAAATTCAGACTTCAGCCAACTTGAAAATAAACCGTAACATTGTGTGGAAGGCAGCAATGAGACAAACTCCGATGAGGTTTTGGTTCTGGAAGGAAAAGTTTATTGCTTGCGGCAGGTTAAAAATTCACCGACTCCTTCACTTTTTCCAGTGAGCACGCTTATGCGCAGCCAAGGGCGTCGCCACGGATTTTAGAGTGAGGGGCCGAAGGTAAAGTGGGGGGGGGGTAGTGAAACCCTTGAAACCCCTACGTTCGCTTAAATTCAGTTTTTTCAATGGTATTTCCGGTCAAAACTGGAGGGGGCGGCTCCCCACTTTTCAAGAGTGGGGGAAGCTTCCTCAGCCCCAGTGGCGATGCCCCTGTGCACAGCGCAAACCTGCATGGACATGGGTACATTTTCCCAGGTAATGTCGTATTTCCACAAAACCGAAATAGGCATCATCAAAAGAAGAGATGTGCTCACCTTAGCAACGTGACAGTTTGGCCGTTGCTCCTACAATGGCTAGTCTCAGACTTTGAAATGTTCACCAATTTCTACCGGTCAGAAACTAACGGGGGCGAGCCAATCAGCTTTGCAGAGACAGCTATTGCGCCTATGGTTTCCGTAAGACAGATGGCAACTGCGCCCTTGTCCAATTGTTTCAAAGGTCGTGGGAGGAGATTTGTGACTGTTTGTCGCGGTAATGGGTGGGCGTGTTTGTCTCGATATGTACCTCACTTTAAGCGTCTATTGTGCATTATGTGGCCATTTTTTAGTTGGGTTCCATCTGTCAACTTAAGAAAAAAACATTCATTATAAAGAACACTTTTGCCAGACTTGAAAAGGGTTTGCCCACATTAGTGACGACAGACTTGAAATGACGAGGTCATTCATTATTAATGATATTTTTTTCTTTTGGGTAGCTTACCCCCTGTTTGCTGTCTAGTTTCTGCAGGGGTGGAAAACCCCACCAGCTCGCCAACCAGGGATAGCGACAGCCCCTGAACATTGAAATCATGAAGTGCGACAGAAAATATCTATAAAAAACCACAGCGTTTACGCAGGTGGACGAATTACTCATAAGCATGTGTGATCTTCATTAAACCTCATTGTGAATTCAGGAATGTTATTGGCTGGTTTTTTTGTATCAATATAGGTACTACTTGTCGTATTATGTGTGCTTTAGTAATTTCCTATATGTAAAAAATCAGAGCGACAGCTTTCAGTGTTAGACATTTGGTTGGCGACACGTTCGAGGTTTTTCCTCCCCTGAGTTTCTGGTGCCGCCTCTTGCAGTTGGATTCTGCAGGATGGGTGTTTGGGTTCCAGTTAGAGACGAGAGTTGAGCATAGGGAACAGGGTAGGGTTACTAGCCCTGGACCGAGAACAATGTTTTATCTGTGAGGTGTCGTGAACTTGCATTTGCAAAAAGAAGGCGTAAGCTAAGTGCCCAAAATATAAGCTTAGTGCAATGCTCTCCGCAAAAAGAATGTAATTAATACCTAATGTACAATGAGACAATCGTAATAATAATCAATAATGTGGCTTAATTTTTAAGTGCTATAAATATACCACACTTATTGATGCATACACAAAAATGTGTTTTGATATTCTTTGTGATCCATGCCTAACCAGTTGGAAAAGGTGGTGGAATGTCGTACTCCTAAACCTTTCTTCCTCAGCTGGTGACATTTCTTACCATACGAAGTTGAAAAATTGTTCTCGATAGAGGAAAGTTATTCATTTACGTCCAGGAAATATTGTGCATCAAGTCCTTATCTTGTACTCTTTTAAAGAAAATTTCATCTAAGAAAAATATGAAAAAATTGGTAGGTCAATGGACCTGTAAAAAATTGTTCTGTAAAAAAATCCCAGGCCAGAAAAGTCATTGACTATGACTTCTGAGTCTTCATTTTCTTCAAAGTGAAGAACGACATAAATTCTAGAAAAATGACTTCAAATGTAAGCAAGTTAACTTTAACAATAGAAAGTACAGCAGTGTCAGAGACGTTTCGGAGACATATTAAGCTGGCCAGTTCTGTTGATATGACAATTTGTAAGTCGAATAAGTGAAGTCATCCAATCGCCATTGCGGTTTTTGGTAGGAGATTATGTACCACGCAGTTGGTTGCAATATGTTAGATAATTGTCTCAAGTGTGTGGTTTAAGCCAAATACCATATTATAGTAGAAAATAACGGCTTCTCGACATAACTTAAAGGGAATGTGGCACCTTGGTCGAATCCTGGAATTTAGTGTAATTAGGGGAACTTTTAGTCGAAAATCATGGAAGCGTCCATTATTTCTCTGCAAAATGTATAATAAGCTCGATATTTTGATTTTTAAAATGCTCCTCTAGGGAAAGAAATAAATATATGCCTGTGGATGATGTCATGATCTGGCAACCACTACCCTGTTCAATACGCTTCAAGTGCTTCGATGGTATGATGCTCACCGTAACGTCAACATATGTCGTCACACCAACAGCCATAAGAACTGTGGCCTGCTGCTAAAGGTACATGTAGGGTACATTTCAGGTAGTTTTTAGCTCTTCTCTACGGGAATTTTGAGTTTCAAGACAAATGATAAATAGAGTACCGGTTTTTCCGGCATGCTTTACAACTTGGCTATCTCAATTAAAATCACGTTATAAAGGTGCCACATTCCCTTTAATCAGACACAACGATATAGCCCCTCAAACGAACAGAAGGCTTAACAGATATGCCTGATAATGCACTGAGGCACTTATCGAAAGAATATGGTATAAAAATGTTTGATACAAATGTATCAACCTCCTTGAACACTTCATTATTTTGACAACACAAAATCATCGGAATCTATATTCAAACAGGATTGATTCTATCCTCCCTTTAGATCCGACAAAATGTTAAACAAGCTGCCGAGGTCTTGTTCTTTATCTATCAAAGCAGTGCTGCGACCGGAACAGGTAATGAGCAGATGATCTGCCTTCAGCCATTTTTCTAGGACAGGCAATCAGCAGGTTATCTGCCCTCATTTCCTAGGACAGGTAATGAGCAGATGATCTGCCCTCAGCCATTTTCCCAGGATGGTTAATCAGCACCCAGATGATCTGTCCTCAGCCATTTTCCTAGGACGGGCAATCAGCACCCAGATGATCTGTCCTCAGCCATTTTCCTAGGACGGGCAATCAGCACCCAGATGATCTGTCCTCAGCCATTTTCCTAGGACGGGCAATGAGCAGATTATTTGCCCTCAGCCATTTTCCTAGGATGGCACTGGGCAGCATTATCTTTACCTACCCATTTTCTCCTAGCTGTTGGGCAAAAAAAACAGACATCATCATCATTAACTTTTTTATTTCATTTTTCAAATAGACAGGCAACAGACGCAAAAGAAGACATTGAACAGGGCAAAGCAATAAGAAGCAACAGAACAGAATGTCACAGGCACAGAGTAGAGAATAAGAGGAAGTAGGCGATCAGTTTTCAGATTAAAGCAAATTATTATAACATAGGTACAAAACATAAACCGCCAGCAAAGAAGCAGCAACCGCGGAACGAGAAGAGACATACAAAACGAGATGAGCCTTAAATAATAATGAAACAGAACAGAAATACAATGCCACAACACACTTAAAAGCAAAATAAAATCAAGAACAAACAAAACAGGATACAAAACAAAAACTAACAAAGTTAAGCTAAAAGTAGTAAGTAGGGGGCCACATATGTTAAGCATATCAAATCTAAGAAACCACTGATTTAATAAAAGCAAGAAAAATAAACAAACATAAACAATAAACATAAAACATAAGAAAATAGGACAAGCACTTAAGCAGCGTACAAACCTATCAAACTAAAAACATTTAATCAGAGCATGCAAGCAGTGAGAGCAACTAATGGAATCAAAACAAAACTAAAAACAACAGAAAAACACACAAAACAAAGCAAAGACAGAACTGAACAATTTAAACAAACAGAACAAGTCATGTTCGGCGAGTCCAAGCTATTACACTAATCGAATCAAACCAAAAAACGAAATAAAGGAAAAGAACAAAATAAGTCGGCAGCAAACAAACATAAAAACATAGAAGAGAAACGGAAAAGCAAAAGAACATCGCAAATACATTTGCCAGGAATGGGCGTTCGACCCCATAGCCCGTCCGGAGCAGTGGTTAGCGAGAATGTCGCCAAACCCCAGGCTGAGGCTGGAGCAGCCAAAAGCCGCTCGGACACAGGTCAGTTGTTGTCGGCCGATCCAGCTGCATCGCCACTCCTCGTCAGCCGAGCCGTCGCGTCGCAGTCACCATTCCAGATTGGAGAACGCTCCGGCCGCTCGAACTCCCGGATGTGGTCGTTCAGCGAACACATTCGGCGCAGTAGTGTCCGATCCAGCCAGCGGAGGTCCCCATTTTTGTGCCGCAGCCACTACTGTCGCTATTTTTGAGCAGAGCGATGCACCGCCGGCCACTGCAGAGGTGTGCCTATCGAAACGCGCGCCCGCCGCCCCCGCCGGACGGGGAAGCGCGACTGAGTCAGGTCCAGCCGCACACGGCGCCTGACTCAGTCTTTATATTTTGAGCACAATCAATGTGTAGCACCACCACCTCAGAGCTCAAATTTCTACCTGATGTCCTCTGCTGGCCCTCAGAAGCTCTCCACGTTTCCAGGTTTTGTAACGGCAGCCTTCCACAGTCCACACAGCACGAGGCCAGTCACAGGTGAGCTCATCCTCACAGCTCCTGCACGGCAACACCCAGCGACCTGCGACAGTAGGGAAGTGAGGGTGGGGAATAGTATCCGGCCACTCACGACAGTGGGGAAGTGAGTGTGTGGCAGGGCATTTTTTAAGGAAATGTCAGTGGGGGAGGGGGCATTTCTTGTGCTGGCCATTATGTGTCTTCAGGGGATCGACACCCCGTTGGGGGGGCGTTAATAAGACTTAGAAGCGCTAGTGTTAAAAAAATTTTGCTTAATTTTTGTGTCTTTCCACCTTCTATAAATTATAGATGCTGCCCAGGGCTGCCAAGTTTTTGCAGTAGAAAATGGCGAAACCGAGTTAGAAGCAGGGCCAAAAGGGACCAAATTTTACTTTCACTAAAACAGCCAAATACTTATCACAGAAGTCAGATTTGAGACTAAAACAACCCCTCGCAGTAATCATAAACTCACAGAAGTAAAACTTGTATCACTGTTTAAAACTAATTTTTGACAGTTTGATCTTGACTTGACTCAATATTCTTTTAGCGCACTCGCCACTTAACCTTCGTCTCATCGGGGGAACAACGATGGCCCCCTAAGTTTTTTTCAGAATAGCAGAAATACGATGAGGTGCAGCACTGTGGTTGAGGGGTCTTCTTCTCCGCCCTCGTTTTCTCACGCACGCTAAACATTTTTTACCCCAGGGCCACAATAGATCAGGTCACCAGGCAAGGCCAACCAAGGTAGGCTCACTTCTAATTTTGAGCTCTACATTAGCTACATTTTTAATCTAATCGATTTGTAACTATTTACGCTTGATGATCCTTCCAGGTTTTAGAAATTGTATATCCAGATTTTTATGTTTGGTGACCTGCGTTCAGGTCACAAGGGGACCTCTCCCATACCAAAAAACATAAAAATCAGTCCTAAAATCTGAAAGTCGTAAAAATGGTTGCAAATTCTCAGATTTCTCAGAAAAGCATTCTTGGATACCCTTTCACGGATTCCAGGGGCGATGTCTTCCCTTTGACCTATCTGAGGTCCTCACATGTCACCAGGGGTAAAAAAACAGTATTCTGACAATAACTTTTAACCTCATCAAGCTAGAGCGCTGAATTAAACGTCATCTAAACGTCATCGGGTATGTCTCATCAATGGCTTCCGTTTGATGTACGGCAAGGTCACTTTCTGACCTTTCGTGACCTCAGGTCATGCTAGGTCAAGATGTGCCCTCTGGAGGTCAAACCATTGGCGGGAGGTCATTATGTTCTACATAGCAGAGAAAGCCCTGGCACTTTCCTATCAAGCGTACTATAGCAAATTTCAATAGCTCTAATGGCATGAGAGCCATGCCCAGGTTTCTTAAGCATTGCATATTTTAGTAGAAATAGCCTATCGTGACCCAACTTGACCTCTGGAGTTCAAACCATTTCCCTGAGTGCCTAAACATGTCAGTAAAATCATACTGAAGTTACATGAACTTCCTAATGCACTTTGCAGATTTGCGCTAACCCCCATATTTTCGGAGTTAGAAAGGGGCTCATCGATGCCCTCGGTGGGGCGAAGGTGGCGCCGGACCCCCGGTGGGGCGTGGGTAAATAGGAGGCCAGGAGTGCCCCTTCAATCCCGCGTGGCTATCAAATGATTTTAGCCATATAACCAGAACATTTGTTACCATCATCAAGTATCTTAGCCGCACCACTCCCCGCACCACTTTCAACAGTGGTGGATGTAATATTTTGGTAAGTAGGAGGGGAGGGTGGAGCCTCAAAACGCACTTTGCCGTAGACTTTCCACCCAAAATGTGCCTATAGTCGGCATCCTTTGCGTCCGGTTTTCGGTGGGTCATTTATTTGGATCGTGTTTTTTCACAGAGTTCTCCTTCCACTGACATAGCAGTTATTTATGCTGCTCTGATCCTTCATTGGTGTCAGAACATCTTATTCAAGCCCGGAAAAGGCCAAGAGAAGCCATATTTATACAAGGGACAAACCAAAAAGAGCTTAGGTGCCAGCTGCTAGAAAAAGGGTCAAAGAAGGCCAGATTCCAAGAGAGGACCAACCGAAAAATTCACGCGGCCAAACACGACAAAAAAACCAAAATCTAAATGTTTGGCCACAAAATGGCCAGCCTGGCAATCGTGGTTCAGCCGCAATATATTCGAAATGAATAATTTATTTTCTTATTTTTCTTTATGAGTATAGCAAGGTAAGCAAATTCCTAAAGTATTGAACACATGTGGTTTATAGTCTAAATCGAGACAAGTTTCTATGTACATACCAACTATGATGTGTGGCTGTTGCTGTCAAAATCTTCTAGGAAATGTAGTGCAAAAACCAGTTAATAATTTTTGGGGCTTATCGACGCACCAACTGCCAGGGTCATATGGCGTCGCCAACTCTTTCCCTGTTAGAAGGGTTTGTTAGAAGCCAGCTTTGATTCTGACGAAGGGCTGGCCGAATATATAATCTCTCCCCATTTACAACATCAAGGAATCGATGAGAAAAGCCATCTAACAACTTATCAACTTACAGAAAAAATATGCAGCGATCTCACAATAACTTTTACCAATGCTACCACCACAATAATAAATAAATAAATAAATTGCGAAGTACTTAGAGCATCTTGTAATCCCCCGGTACTGGCTGGGCTTCCGGTCGGATAAAACACGATGTTTCATTGGTTTTAGGTTATCTCCAGCGTTGTAATTAGTTGGTGCTGAGGCTGCTTTGCCCGGATTTCCCGTAACTACGCGCTTTGTCTCGTTTTTGCACGATGGAGTAGACAGCCACTGGTGGAAATTCCTAACACAATTTTTGTGGATTGCCAATTTGGGATGAGCAATAGAACAAAATAGTTATCTTCGGTTGGTGTTCTGTCTTATTTTCGTCAGGTGAGTTTGCGTTTGTTCAATTTTAAGCCATCTGTCTATTTCACTGGGGGCCAATTTCCGGGCACTGGGGGGGCATTTCGGCCGACTGGGGGAGCAAATGGCCCCCCGGTTAACATGTTAAAAAATGGCCTGTGTGGTATAGCACCCAGCCAGTCGAGACAGTGGGGAAGTGAGGGTAAGGTATAGCACCCAGCCGCTCGCGACAGTGGGGAAGTGAGGGTGTGGTATAGCACCCAGCCACTCGCGACAGTGGGGAAGTGAGGGTGTGGTATAGCACCCAGCCGCTCGCGACTGCGGAAAATTCACGTCTCCCTAGTTCTCACTTGTCATATTCGCATCAGAGGAAGAGCTGGTAAGGTATAGCAATGCCAGATGTTTTACTGTAAAACTGGTTAGTCCAGAAATATACATCTGTCTCCAACAGTTCTTTTAAGATGCATCTTTAAATATATATCAAATAGATTTAGACATTTTCAGCATGGTCCATAGGGTTCCACGATGATTCTTATGTTGAGAAATTTGGATGACAATCTAAACCAAACAATACTCAGCATTCTAAAGCGTTCCGCCGTCGATTATAGCCACAATAATCTACGATTAGTCTCTTCGAAGTTAGCATATCTGCCCTTCTGGGCAATGAGATGATGTAAGTTATCTCCAATCAACAGACATTTCCACTTCCGCGATATTTTTACAAAAATGCATTTATTTTTTATCCAAGGGTAATACCTACACCAAAGACCCTATACCTTATTGACACATGCTAGGCCCCACCGAGCAGTATGCACTAGAAGTTCACGGGCGGGAGGAGGGTGGGTGGGGAATAGATTACCACCGGTCCCACTGAAACCATTCTCGTCTTCCCGGAAAATCTGTAATTACATAGCGGGCCAGGCGACCAATAGGGCGGCTCACATAGGCAGTAAAGCTGTCCCGGAGTTGACACCAGAGGCAGACAGGCCATCTGACCAGGCGCGGCATTCCGCGCCAGACAATTACGCGCCAACGGAACCGCTGCACGGGCGCGCCACCTCTTTGTATCGATCGTGGGGGCGCTGTGTGGAAATTAATTACGCGCAATGATGAGGCCAAAATACGGCCTATTAGAGAATCGATCAATCACTGATGAAGAGAGGCCACGGTGTTTGTTTCGACGGGGAGTTGGAGTGAGCCACAGCCGGCGGCTGCAGATGCTTCCGAGTTCTGCCCCGGAGCCTGTGCGATGCAGAGATGGTTAACGGTCAAACCAGGCACTCATGTGGCGGATGATATAGCAACGCATTTGTAAGGTCAGACTCACCCAAATCTAGCCTACAGTTTGGAATATTTCGCGGCACTTGAAAGAATAAGCTTGTAAACAACTGAAGTGAGTACTGCCTGTCATATCTTTTTCTGATTCGTTAAGGGTTTACCATGTTTCTCTTTTCCAGAACAAGATGGCAAGGAGCTTTGAAGATGTTCTGCATCTTTCCAGTTGCGTAACCTCACTTCGCGCCGTGGCCCGCATTCGGTCGGCAGAAACTTCATCGCACACTTCTGAAAAAGAATACGGTGAATTACACTGTGTGTGATGTCTGAGGTTTCTCCTCTCCAGAGTTCCTCCTCTCCAGAGTTCCTCCTCTCCACCATTCTCCTCTCCAGAGTGCGCCTGTCCGATGAAACATCTTTAACCCCAGAGAATACTTCATAATAAGTGCACCCATGCATCAAGGAAAATCAATTTAACAACAACTTGAATGTCAAGCGATAATTTTAGTTACACCCCATATCCGTTCATGGAAGTGACGGACCTGAGTATCGTTGCCGAGCACGGTTGTTAGCTGAACAACGGAAAATGTAGCCAAAACCATTGAGATATAGACTGGATAAGACTTCTTTGAGTAAGTGTTCGATCCTTAACCCTACCAAACCAGAGTAAGAATATACAGTCTGGCCCACGATCGGAATAATCTGATTTACAAGTACAAGAAATACCGTATATACCACAGAAGCGTTACATAGTTTACATTGTCGCTAAAGACATCTTCTCAATCCAGGAGTTTGAGGGGGGGTTAGACTGAAAGGGATCGTGCAATATAATTGGGCTGTTAACCCACGCCCCACCTGGTGTCCGGCGCCACCTTCTCCCCACCGGAGGGGGCCATCGATGGTCCCCCCTTTAACTCCGAAAATATGCGGGCTAGTGCAAATCTGCAAAGTGCATTAGAAAGCTCGCGTGAATTTAGTACGAAATTACTTGCATGTTTAAGCGCTCAGGTCAATGGTTTGACCTGCAGAGGTCAAGTTAGGTCACGATGGGCTATTTTCACTAAAATATGCAATGCTTAAGAAAACTGGGCATAACTCGTATGCCATTAAAGCTACTGAGATCTGGTTAAGTACATTTGATAGGAAAATGCCAAGACTTTTTCCGCTATGCGGAAGGTAGTGACCTCCCGCCAGCGGTTTGACCTCCAGAGGTCACCTCGTGATAAAATATGACCTGAGGTCACAAAAGGTCAGAAAGTGACCTTGTTATATATATATATATATATATATATATATATATATATATATATATATATATATATATATATATATATATATATATATCAAATGAAAGCCAGTGACGGGACATAAGCGATGATGTTTGATTCAGCGCTCTAGCTTGATTAGGCCAAAATTTATTGTTAACACACTGGTTTTTGACCCTGGTGACCTTGGATGACCTAGGAGAAGTTAAAGGGAAAATATGTCCCTGGGATCCGTGAAAGGGTGCCCATGAACGCTGTTCTGAGCAAGCTGAGCATTTTTCATCGTTTTTGGAACTTTTAGATCGTAAGACAGCTTTTCCCCATGCTTTTTCAATGGGAGCGGTCATCTCGTGATCTGACCTCAAGTCACGAATAAAAAAGTTCCGGATATACATCTTGTAGACCCTGGAGGAGTCATAAAGTGTAGGAATTTTCAAACTGATCGACTAAAAAAGTAGCTCTTATAGAGCTCAAAAGTTGAAGTGTGGTGACCTTGGTTGACCTCGCCTGGTGACCTGACTTTGAGTGACCCGGGGTATAAAAAAGTCAGGGATGAATGGTGGGAAAATCTATTTTCTTTTTATCGAAAATCTTCAATCTTTTCGGGGACCACAGGGAGAATTTATTAGCATTAAGTACTTGGCAGAGCATGATTAAAAAACAAGGGGAGCGGGGAGTGGTGAAACCCTATTGCAGGAACTAATTCTTCTAAACCTGTTTATAATGGAACTTTATAGCAGGGTCGCACGGGTATGGAAGGGCACTCCTGCCTTCCTATTAAAAGGGTAGTGGGTTTAAAAATAATAATAATGGGGTGAGAGATAGAGCCCTCAACCGCGGTGCTGCGCCTCGTCGTTTTTCTGCTATCCCGAAAAAACCTTAGGGGGGCCATCGATGGCCCCCGGTGGGGCGAGGGTTAAAATGCATTTCAATAGAATTGAAAAGCAATGCAAATAATAAAACAATGCAATAAAACTTAATACAATGCAACAATACAGAAAGCACTGATACAATAACGCAAATCTATAGAACACTAAAACTAGGGCGTCATGACCCTTTTGGTCCCCCTACCTCCAAGTTTTCGCTCATCATTCGCATTAATCCATTCAACTACAGGAAAATGCAGAGACTGGCATCCCTGTCCCTGAGACTGGGGTCCTTGTCGCAAGTGTTAGCAAATTTCTTCGGTTCCTTTTTGCTTTTGTTTTAGCAAGCTGTTTTTAAAATAAAGTCATAATAGCAGTGATGGGAATTCATATTCCAAAATATTTGCTCGTTTCTTATAGCAGATGAAGAAATGTGATAAGAACCAAGAGCTTACTATATTCATATTAAAAAAGGATGAACTTGGGATTAGTGTTCAGATTAAGATCATACAAAATCATATTAAAATGGAATATTCATTCCCTCCGACACATGAATTTGACTATCTGACGATATTTTTTATTAAAGCGTCATTATTCTCCCATTCCAAGGAGCAGTTGCGAGCAGTTAAAACAGCCAAATTACCACGAAATAGGCCCCTAATGATTGCATAAGAATGAGCAAATAAACTCCTCACTTCCCAGATAATAATCCCACGACTTAACATAAATCGTTGTATATCTTTCAAGCACTTCAATCGCTTCGTGTTTGAATACTTCTTCACCTTACCATAATCATTCCTAAGTGTGCTATCCGCGACAGTTTCCCTTTATCAGCATTCTATGTTTCATCTTCTTATTCATTTCTTTCCTTGATTACATTCTCTCATATCAAGCGACCCTAATTCTCCTTCCATCTAGCAAACGTAATTAGTCAAGTTGCGGGATCCGATTCCAGCTTTCCGACGTAAATCGTCAACCAAGCATCTGCGTTTCGAGACCGCCGTCGCATGGAATTAAATTTGTGAGTGGATTGGAAGCGCCACCAATCTAGACGCACAATTTGGACGGAGATAAATCCGGGCGCGCGGCAAAAGCCGGGATCTACGATCCACGGGAAGAACGGCCGAGTAAAACCCAACACTGTTTTAGGGTCCGAGGCCGGAACACACACAAAGAATGAGTGCGGCGCGATTACAGTTTACGGCCGTTTCTGGGGAGTCGGAGGGTCGAGGGACTGAGGATGGTCTGCGCTATCGGCGTTAGATCGAGCATCGAGGAACGACTAACCAGTTACGCCCCGGCTACCACTGCATGGGTCAATGCCCCAGCCTTGGCCGCGCCTGTCATATTTTACCACAAAATCAGATAGACCGGCGTGGAAGAATCTCGCGCTGGGTGCGTCACTTTGATTGAATCTGAGAGATGGTATCGGCCTGCTAGTAACGGGAATTGTACAACATCTGGGGCATGCGGATGGATGTGAGGCGGCATGATGAGAGAGTATTCTGAGCTGTGGTATATTGGCATCATTACTGAACTGGCAGCTGTTGAAGATCACATGTAAAGCCTCGCATATTCATATGTGAAGCTTTCAAAACTACGTTGAAATATTTCATGGCATGTCATCTGTCAATCGACGCGCTGGCAAATTACCCGAATGCATGTAATTTAATATAAAAGTATCTACACGCGTTGTAACTAAATCACACCGTATCATTGTTTTTAAGGTTTAATCATTTCGAGGGTCAGAGCTGCCTTCGCAGATGTAAAAAAGTTAAATACATAGCGGCGTGGTCAAAACGTCAAGGTAACGCCATGTACTCATTCGCTACAAAATCTGATTTATTCATTTGTTCGTACCAAATACATCCGTTCAGAATAAGAGCTTCACGATTGAAATACTGACAAACCAGGAGCTCGAGAAGAGGGGGAAGATGAGGAGTACCCTTCTAGCCAGTGAACCAGGGAACACCTTTTCTGAAAGATTTCTGGAGTAGGTTACGGCCCTTACGTTTTTGTACTTTGATCTCAGTCATTATAGCCAGAACCCAATCCTGATAAAGCAGCGCAGACTTACCGTCACGATCCCGAACTAACTGTAAATATAGCGCTAGAATAAAGTCTTCTCGGACACAAGAGGAGTTTGCCTTTTTACATTCCACCCCCATCCTCCCTTCAACAGCCACCAACATGTCAGGCTCCAACCCTCCCTCCCTTCAGAACGTCCTGGAATCCCCAGTGCCGGACCGACAATATTTCAGATTGTGGAGGTAAGTTGAAGACTCCCATTATGAGGAGCAGCTGTGCACCATTTCCCAATTTCATGGACGAATAGACAAGTTTAGTCACTGTACAGAAACCATGCACGCATTTCTTAAACCCCAATAAATAACGAGCTGAATAGCCAGTGAGCTTCATAAGAAGTGAGCAGAAACGAGTTTGGATTGCATTTCACTGGAATAGATACTAGAAGAAGAAGTGAGCTGCCTCTTTGCTTCCACTGTTTTCAATAAGGATGGGTAAACATCTTAGAGTTATATCGGAAGTGTGACCGTAAATCAGCACTGACCGTAAATCTGGAGAGGCGTTGTTTTAGTGATGAAAGCAATCAGCGATGAGGTCCTGTTATATTCAAATCCTCTCTCATAATATATTTACTACATCAACAAAAAGAGGTGCAGAGGCGTGGGAGCGTCCAGAACATCGGGGAAACCATTCTGAAGTAATTTCTTTTCTGCCAAAGCCACTGAGTTGGTGGCTAAGAATCTTTTAAAAATATTGATTGTTGGGGGAGGAAGAGGAAGCCCTCTTGCTACGCCTATGAATGAGCTCACTGGTTTTGTTCAGTATAACTAAATCACTGGTTTACCAGATACCTGAACGTGGCGAATGGCGATCACAACTTAGCCGTCCATCCAATTATCAGCAACCTGAGTGCTTGTGTGCTCGACTTACATTTTCTGTCAGACCTCTCGGCGCGGGTGGTCACCACTCACCTGCTACAGCACACAGGCCTGGAGTTGCTCTGAACGGATGTCAGCGTCGCTCCAGCTGCCCCCAGGGCTTGATCTGTACAGCTGGATCCGGTAGGTGACCTTGACTGCCAGTTTACCCCTCAGGCCGGCGTAACGCCTCACAACGCGGACGAGGATGGAGCTGGCCCCCACCCCGACCGGAACGGCGTAAACGCTGCGGGCAGAGACGTTAAGCGGTGAAAGATTAAACTAAAGCTTTTGGCACCACCCGGGCTACAATAAAGAGCGCTGGTAGCCTGTCGACCATGGTTTGACACTCATCTCAAACAATATTGAGACAGTCAGGGAACTTGTTATACCGCTAACCCGGATTCAGGGCAGGGTGTTTTACCCTGCGTGAGGAATTATTTGATCTGGAATCCTTTCCGATAGAGAAAGAGTTGGTGACGCCAGAAGACTATGAAAGTTGATTCGTCCATGAACTCCCAACATTCATTGAGACATCCAAGGATGTTCTCGGGATGAGGGGGGCAGAGGAGAACTTCCTCGCTAATTTTGATTGTGTTAAACATGAAAACGTTTCTACTTTCATCTGTCGACTTTGAACGAAATGAACGACTGTACATATTCAGAGACTGTAAATATATTTGAACGACTGTAAATATTTCCAGAGGTATGCTCTGTCTTTGGTCCCATTATTTCGTACCTTAATAACAAACAACAGCCCTAATCCTCACCTTAGGGGAGTGTTTGAACACTCCCTTGGGTTTTTTCCAAAGACACAAAAAATGACGGCACAAATCTCCGTTTTACTTCACACTCCTCATCTTTGATAGATTCCGCAACTTTTCCAAAAAATCTTAAGTTTGTGTTAATTATTCCATTTGCTGTAACGAGAGGAAGCGAATGACGCCTAAAAAGATATTCTAACTCAACCCAGTGAGACACTATAGCCGGGAAACCCTTCTCTAATCGGTCACGTTTTTGACCTGTCATGACCTCAATATCGACCTGAGCTAAAATGTGACCAATATAGTTTGTTCATTATTTCTCATGGCATATCTATAATCTGCCGTGTTTTTGGCTATCCCGCGTAGGACCCGAGATCGAAGTAGGCGTTTGAACCCCCACCACCGGGGCGAAAGTGGCACGGCAGCCCACGGGAGCGGGAGTTAATTTGGCAAGTAAGATTGCTCAAACTTATTGAGCTTTTCGAAGCAAGTATCAAAAGATAAAAAGGTCGGGAAATGCAAAGCTCTTTAAAGGGAGCAAAAGGGGGATGCGGTAGTGGTCGTCAGCGCAGCTGGATTCCACGCAGCTAACCAGGGTAAAAGACCCGGCGGCTCCCCTGTACAAGGAGCAAGCTGGTTCCCGAGAAACCTTCCAACAGGGAAAGAGTTGGCGACGCCATATGACCCTAGCAGTTGGTGCGTGGATAAGCCCCAAACATTATTAAAATGAGCGAGCGCTCCATGTTTTTTTTTAAATGCAATAGCTTACTTACATTGTAGCCTGGTATATATCTCCAATGAGAGCGTAATCACCACAATAAGCTGTCCGGGCGGTAATTGTGACGTACAGCTGACTCGATGGGACGTTGATGCTGTACGAAGTGACCTCAGGCGAAAAGAACGGCGGTAACTGCAGACCTTTCTGCAGAATCGACAGACTGGCCAGCTTACCACTAGTGGAATGTCCTGTAGAAAAAAAGACCAACAGTCATTAGGGGGTGGAATCCTATCTACTTGAGGGGTGCTGGGCACAACCAGTGCACAGTAGGAACTTTTCCAGTCCTAGCCTGAGTTTGGTCGAAAGATGAAGATTTGATTTCTGGATAGAACATGTGCTTAATTGGTTGAAAATTATCCACATTTTACTATGGGGACAATTATTTTGTCTCCTTTTCCTAAAAGAGGATGAAAATGTCGCTAAAGTCGGAGAAAGTTGGACATCCATATTACCTGTTTCAATGCCAGAAAATGACGTCAACATATGAACTCAAGTTGGACATACGATATTATTGAATGTATACCAAAAGTTGTATTTCTGGACAGCATTGTTATTTCTTTGTCCAAACTAACCGTCAGGTTTGTAAGAAATTTCAAAAGAATGATATCATCTAACATTATATTGAACCTTGTTTCTAACCACTTTCAATTTTGGATCTCCAAGAAGAGTGTAAGGTTTTAACTACTAGCGACGTCGACTGGTGCACGGAAATGTTTCACTTAGGCCACTACAAACAATTCTAGGTACGAACCAACAAAATGTTTTGCGACCTTTGCAATTCTTGGAGCAATACTTTTATTTTTACAGCAATGCTCCCGGCTGGCGTGGAGCCCGTGCAGACGCAATGGCAAAACGGCCAATGAGGTTGTGGAGTTATGGATTTTTAGCGATACTGACAGCTGTAGGAAAGTGGTGGAACCACAGGCGGATCCAGGGGTGGCAAGTGGGGGCACTCCCTCTTTGATCGACCTTCGTCGCCCCCTGAAAGTCCGATCCCGCCCCTAAAATGTCGCTTCTCATCCTTTTCCCCTAGGATGCGGCTGTGGGGGGGGGGGGTGTCGACCCCCGCGATATAATTTGGTGCGTGCATGATAGTTTTTAGGTTCCACTTAATTGTTTTACACCCCAAAAATGGCACCCTCATGGTCCGGATGGCGCCCCTGACCAACTGCTCCCGATCGAATATACACAATCCGGATGTGCCTATGTACGGCACCATGCCAGAACTTGTGCTATCATCTGTGGGCTTTTACCGGAGATGGCGATAGTAGCTCTTCCGGTCAGAAAAATATAATGTTGATTGAAACGTAGATTTCAGTGTAAGGCTATGAAATGATAAGAAAATTTCGTATATTGTAACAAGTTCTTGCTGCATTAATTGACACCCGTTTTGGTCATTAATTGTATCCCCTACGACAGTAATACGACAGTGGCAATGACAGCAGCCGTAGCGACTGAGCTCGTAGGCATGAAGAAAAGCAAATATGTTCTGCCATTGAACTGCGGCGCTACCCGTGTTCTAAAAGTGTTCTGTGTAGGGAGACCAGGGCAAAGCGGTCACCCTAGTTATATTTGCTCAATTTTGAAGAACTTGTAATCCCGATTTCTTGTGTTTGGTACCATGATTTTGTTCCATGTTCAATTCTGAAGACAATAGAGGAGTAAAAAAGGCAACAAAATACAAGAGATCTGCACAGCAAACCAAAAGTAAACCAAAGTTATTTTGACCATTTTGCCCCATGTGCGGGGCAAAGTGGACAGGCTTATTTTGCCTCGATTCTTTCTTTGCAAGATATTTGGCATGTATACTTTGCAGTTCGATATAAGTTTAATCTATAATTGTACATAAATGCTTAGATCCACTTAGTTAATATGCTAGCTTCTGCAGACTGGCAATATTGCTATCCCCTCCCCGCTACTCAGTTTCCAAACGCTCTAGCATTAAAAGTTCCTATCTGACGGTAGTAATGTTTGGCGACAGGCCTCTGTGGTATGCTGCTGTGCCCAACATGGACTGTTAGGAAGCTTCCAGGACCAGAAGACCGACGGCTTTAATAGACAAAGTCGCATGTCACAATAGTCGTGTGCTGAATAGGAACGCATGCGTTGATCTTATTCGGGTGGAAATATTCTAAATTTCGTAGATGTTTTAAGCGATGGAATAGAGCATTTTGTGGTGGTGAAAAGATCGCTGTCGTTTGCTTCTGATATCAGTCGTATAAGACATAAGTCACATGCTGGCTGCCACGTCTACAGATAACGTAATGTCAATTGCTGTGTAAAATTTCGGTCCGGTTTATCAAACCCACAAAAAGGCGAAAGAAGCACGCATACATTTTTGTATTCACGATGATCGCTAAGGCTTCCTCACCATTCACAAACCAAGGCGCCCACTACTGACACGTGTCACACACGAAAACGATATCCTCTGCAACAACCCCCCCTCCCACATGCATTGTGGACCCACTTAGGACAAATTGCGCAGCGTGACCAGCCATCACCTTTATTGGATTTAGCGTAAGTCTCTGTACAATAGACACATTTCATTTCCATTGCCATCAGTTTGGAAGAGCTGGCGTCTCGTTTCGCCTCTCTGGCTTGGACCAGACCTCGCACCGCTGGTGTCCATTCGTGGTCTTTTACTCCCTGTCCTCTGCACCAACCCCTTGCCGGTCCTCAGGGTGCCTGCTTTCTCCACCTGTGGTTGCTTCCCCCTCTGGGACTTTCTCCGCTTATGCACCAGCTATTCATCGAGGTTAGGGCCCTAGCTCAATTTAGGGGCGCCCAAAGGTCGGTTTATATCGGGTCTCAGAACATCTCCAGGGGCCCCTTTAAGCTAATGGTCCCCAGCTCAGCTCAGGGACCCTATAACTGTGCAGGGGGCCCCAGACCAGCCCAGGGGCTGCCCAGTTCAGCACAGGGAGTTCAACATTATCTTAGGGCCCAGCTTAGCTCAGGGGCCCAGGTCGGCTGTTAAAGGGCCAGAACAGCTCGAAGGGCCCGTTCAAGCTCAAAGCCTCCAGCTCAGTGACTCTTAATTATTTCAGGGAGCCTCCAGATCACTTCAGGAGCCCCATTTCAGCACAGGGACCCCAGCTACATGAACTCAGATGACAAGATTAACTTAGGGGCCTGGATCTGCTCAGGGGCCCAGGTCGGCTTATATAGGGCTAAGAACAGCTCAGGAGGGCCAGTTCAAGCTCATGGCCCCCAGCTCAGGGGCCCTATTACTGTGCAGAGGGTCCAGACCAGCTAAGCCCCCCAGTTCAGCTCAGGGGCCCCAGATTAGCTCAGGGGTCAGATTAGCCTTGGGGGAACACCTCAGCTCAGAGGCCCCAATGTCGGCTAATATAGGGTCTTTGACCAGCTCAAGGGCCCATTCAAGTTCACGGTTCTCAGCTCAGCTTAGATACCCTGGAACGATTTAGAGGTCCCAAACTAGCTCTGAGGCCCTCAGTTCAGCTAAAGAGGCCTCAGATTAGCCTATAGGGCACCAAGGTCAGTTGAGCGGCCCCTCGAGATTGACTCATAGGACCTTAAATAAGCTCAGGCGCCCAGGTCAGCTTAAGAAGTTTGCCAGAAAAGCTTTCGGGCCCGTTTGGGTTTCTTATTTTTTATTAGTTTTTTTATATTTTGCATCCGTTGCGGGGGCCCACCACAGAAAAATGGGGGACCAGTGGTTCTCCTGCCCCCCCCCGTTTCTACACCTATGTGCTATGGTCACAATCTATTATTTCTCTGCATTACGTCCATCTTTCCATTCATGGAGCAAAGTGGACGGATTCCACTTCGCCCCGGTTCATCATGCCCCATGCAACACAGTATAAGAAAATGGGAGACCAGTCATCACAAGAGTGACAAATCGAGGCGGGTTTTTTCTAGGCAATCAAAGAACCCGTACTGGTTTCCAGTAGTTCAATAAAACAAAATCCGTGCTGCTTGGATGGGGTTTTGAAGACCACGAAGTGTATCGCAAAAGCCAGCTAACAGTCTAAAAACCCTACTTTTCTCCACCGCGATGAAAGCGAAATGAGGAGACAGCTGACAAAGATGCGCGGGATGCGTTGCTAAGTAACGCTCAGTATGACACACATTTCCGGCAGATTGCAGCACTTTGCAGAGAGCTATTCAGCCTTTTCCGCTTTGCCCCGCTGTCTGCTTTGCCCTGGTCTCCCCTACCATGTGTTACCAACGTCCTGAAATAGACTGCTTGATCTCGCAATTTTATGAATTATGATTTAATTTCACTGTGACGTCACTCCTTGGCCATACAATGAAATTTAATGCGATGGCGTCAACATGGCGATCTAAAATGTAGATCTCAATTTGAAAGTCGATAAGCCAAACAATTGTTTAGCTATTTTTATGTTTCTTTCCATTTGTTGATGGACAAATAAATTTGTAAAAAATATAGCCAAAGAACGTTTTTGGCCCCGAATAATTATTGTGTTAATTTGGCAAATGATTTTGGGGCACTTCAGGCCCCCTCCTCTGCGCGTGTTAAGTCCAAATTTGAGTACAGCGTGAAATTTTGTGATTTTATCGCTAGTCAGCTGAATCCCATCCAAATCAATGAAATTCACACATGCATTCTGTCGTTGGGAATAACTTCAGGCTAAAAGTGGAAAGGTTCCCACTGTGCAGTAGCGATTTGGTCACTAACAGCCAAAAGCTTAAGCAAAATCCAAGTGAAGTGCTTAAACAAGAGGAAATTGTCAACAAATACGTGTTCAGCAGTGTTACAGTGACATTCTGAACCTGATCTACAACTAATGATCTTAACGAGCAACGGACATCCTCAGACATAATGGATAATTAGGAATGTATGTTCATGCTTGCACGATAGCTGATTGCATACTCCATACTTAAATAGTGTCTAGTGATGCAGTCCATAAGATACAGAAAAGCGATAGTTATTTACAACAGCTAAATTGGGTGCATATTTTTCACTAAACAATTCGTTCACAATAAAGCCAGCACGTTGAACAATGTATTTGAAATAAAAAAGGCGCAGTATCATGGGGATCTTTGGTCGGAGGCGCCAGGTGTTTTTAAACATTTGTACAAATTTGTAAACATTTGCATGCATCGACATGCAATATTACCTGCCGTCTAACATTGATAGGCAGCGGCTCTTCTGCTGCGTTTCTGCTGGTGGATACCATGCCATGACGTGACAGTATGAGGGCCTACTATTCCTAGCATTAAAATGTACAGATGTCACCAAAAAAATGTAATACTGAGATGCTGGTTGTATCACTACTCATTGTACTATTCATCTAGTAAAAATCAAAATCAAGGATGGCGTCGGCGTCACTCCCAACATAAAACATTGATTATTTATCATTTCTATACTGACCCCATCTGCAGCTGAAAAATCCCATTGATCACCCAATAAACACTCTTTGAAATCCTTGGGCAAGATAATACAGACTACGTAATCCAGAATCTGTTTTAACCCTCGCACTAGCCATATCCTCTGTTTGCCTGATGTTCCAGAAACGTTCTGCCCTCTCGCTTTGGTGGTTCCTTTCCCTTCCAAACTTAAATCAAACAATGAAAAAAGCAACGATGAAAATTAAGCAAGAACACAATAATGACACTACCACACTAAAAGAAAGATACATTTCGAGATTTATTTGCCGTATTCCTTAAAGTTTGTTAAGGATCCATGTCAATTTCAACGACAAATACAGCGCCTCAGACACAAATAAAACAGTACGCGGTTCTGTGTGTGGTATCGAGTGGTCTGAGGGCCTGGGTTTCAAATAATAATCGGTTTGTTTCTACCACCTACCCGGGCTTCGATCATGATGGCTCATAGAAAATATCAACCCAAATTTATCGGAAAATTTCTGCGGAGAAATGATATTTGTGAAACAGCCGAGAGGGTCGACATCACAGTTTGTCTTGTACGATTAGGACAACGCTCTGGCGCTGATCGTAAAATATTCAAGAACCTTATTATCATGATATTGATTAGTTTTTAGATGCTGCAACTAGTTTGGGCATTGGCGTCCATACCGCTAGATGAGTCTGCCCACTGGGCGGAAGCTCTAACTGACTGGTGGGTATATCATTCCTCCACATTTATGTATTTTTCTATAACATATTCTATGTTTTAGGGGTATTTTCCCTGATCCTTGGTATTATATGCTAACTGCTTAGTACCCAGTCAAGTGAAACTTCGAAATTACTTACAGGGCTGAGCTGTGGATATCTATCTCTGGATGTGGGGTGCCCAGTCAATTAGTTATTTTTTCATAGTGGACAGTACAGCTTTATTTAATTTGTTTCAGGGGTCTTAAGTGCACAGTGTTTGTAATACAATGGTTCTCTTAACGCTATCGTAACTGATAGGTTTCAGGTTTGGGAGCTCCCAATGGTCTCCGAAAATCCACGGTGGTATGATGGATCCATTAAGAGTGTCCTACTTAAACAAAAGCCTTCCGTCACCTACGACTTTTAGGTTTCGCTGTAGAGTTTTAGTTTCCACAGTATGATGTCAGAAGGGGGAAATGCACAAAAACGTCCACAATGTCTTGAGCCCTAACTAAGGTTTTGAGCCTATTTTATTATCCAACAGAGCAAAGCAGCTTCCTCTCCCGATAGATTATCTGGTTGTACTTTCACTCTCTATTAGTCATTACTTTCTATAAACTGACCGATGGTTAAGTTTAAGTTTTATGTACGTCTCTCTCCTTCCCTCGGTTATCTTCGGGCCGGGCTCCACTCCTCTCCACTCTGCAGAAACCCATCTCGCGACACTCTTGACTTCAGCGAACTCGGCCGCCGGCTAGCCAGTGCTGACTCTGCCGCTGTGTCGCCTGTACCGCAGAGCAGTCTCGGTGGTGGAACAGATAATTAGGCCAATAAAGGGCAAAGTATGGCTAGGAGATTTGAAAAAAGACAATGTTCTCACATCTCTTGGTTTATAGTGTAAAGTTTTATCATTTTGGTGGAAAAATTTCCGCTGAATTTCTCACAATACAAGTGTACGCGCCTCCACCAATCAGCGGCCGCCATCCGCTGGGTGCCGTATGCCTGCGGGGCACAGAGGTTAGAAAGGTCACGCTGGGCGCCGCCAACGCCGAGCTGAAGCCTCAGATGAAAGGGGCCGCGTGGCGGATTATAAAACCTACATGCACAGTGTTGAGAGTTGTGGTGGTTGTGCCTCCTGTTGAACTGAGGGAGGGGGCGGGTTTAGGAACATTCTGTGCACATGGGGGGTATATGGGTTCGGTGTTTGCGCAGTGTGCACAACTGGAAAATTAAATGAGTTCGGTATTTGAATATTCCTGGAGGGTAAAATTGCAGTCACCGATTACAAGTCCTTAGTATTTTTCGGCATCAGGGTAATGCAACCTTTCAATAATTTCTTAATTGACACTTTTTTATTAGACATGCAATACCCACGATAGATGTGACATATACGCTTTGCTGACATTTCATGCGTATGCAGCACGAGTTGTTTAAAATGCTAAAATGATTATTTAATAATTATTATTGGGGTTTAACGACGCACCAACTGCCAGGGTCATACGGCGTCACCAACTCTCACCCTGCTGAAAGGGATTTTGGGGAAAAAATTATTTGAGGCGGAGTGATATGTAGCTCTGACCGTGTAAGCAAGGAGGGTTCAAGGCAAATCGCAGGATGCACAATGCAGTTAAGTGAGTAGGTGTGTTTGGTGGAGCTAAGGTAGTAAGTGACCTCACACGCTGTGTCAAGTATTGAAAATGGTGAATCCTAGCGAAATACACGTGTATTTTGGTAGATGTTGATTTTGTATGACTGTATTCTCGCACTGACTGAAACTATATAACGTACTGAATTTTTGGTACGATGATGGGAGAAAACAATAATGAAGCATCGAGCGACGTTAAATAAGTTGTTTTAAGCGGTGACAGCTTTTGAACGGCTAGGTTTGTGAGTACGTTCAAAAATGGCATCGTGAAATCTTTATAGCACGGCAAATGTCGGTGGAAACGGAACCTGAACGGTCTTGAATGGTGATGGCTTGTTGCTCCTACCTTAATAAGCGGTATTATGCGGGGTTTTGAACTTATACTCGTATCTTTTTGGGGTGCCCAGACACCCGCAATGAAATATCGGGTGAGTGTTAAAATATCCATCAATTTTTATTCTTCTACATTTTTAGCATTCAGAAGGACTATGCGATGGCTAAAATATATAATACTATGATATCGTCTTTCATATACCGTTTCTCTCAAATTTAAGCACCCCAATGATTTTTCAAAATCCACGCCCCTGATGACCATGCTTCATCAGCCAAGGAACAAGAAGAGAGAGAGAGAGAGAGAGAGAGAGAGGTTACAGAGCAACGCATACAATTGTGAAATTAGTCACTGCAGACATGTTGATGTGGCTATCATTCCGACGGAAAGGACAAGCATGAGTTTATTGCTAGTAAATTTGCCCCTGAGGTTATCGCACCAATTGATCTATAAAGACCCAGACCAAGAAGGGTAAAATCTTGGTCTCTGAAAATTCCTAAAATCCTTTTAAAGAAGAAAAAGTAGCAATAATAATAATGATAAACACCACCCACTTTAACACCCGTACTGGAGAGGGGTCTGGCACTAACGCGCACTGGAGGGGGCCTGGTAGGCTCCCCCTAAGATCTCGGAAACTAAGTGGTGTAGAAAAACGCTAGTCAGGGGATAGATGGGAGCTGTGGTGATCTACATCATGACCGATTTTTATTGACCTAGGTTAATATCTTCAAGGTCAAACGAGGTCATAAAGGTCAAATATTGGCCATGGTGGGGAGCTATTGGGAAATGCTGTGATTATGCAAAAAAAGACAGGAATGGGCTAAAGACGGACCAGGACCATAGAGAAAAGGTCACGAAGAAAATTTATGCAATTTTGAGGTCAAGATCATCCAAGAGCATTGGCCTAGGAGGTCACAATATGATGTACTACCTATAATGTATGTAAACATAACATGTATGTTATATGTACATACACTATGACTAACACTATAGCCACTGCTTGGCGGGAAATGAGGATTTACCTTTCGCAATGACCTTAACCTTGACTTTTGACCTTTACATTGAGGTACCTTCACTATGACGTTATAGCATAATATACCTCAGACCGGGTAACGCCATTTGACCGGAAGCACTGTGGTCAATGACCTTGAAAATGCAGATATGTCCTTGATATGTGATCTTTGAACTTGACCTTGACCTTCATTTGAGGTGACCTTGACATATCATCCCGGTTATATGGCGTTATGACGTCACCACTCGGTCTCCAATGCGAGTGAACTGGTCCGACGCGACGGCGCGATTACAGCGATTTCAAAATGCAGTTCTGACTTCGAAAGCCTATAAGTCAATAAACTTTCGACTGATTTTTAAAATTATTTCACTAATCAACGAGCCGTTAAATTGTCTCAAATGCGGTCGAGTATAATTTTTCGGCTACCAGCGGTTCTCCGGCCACATTGGAAAAACAGGTGAGGGGCCTCCAAGGCCCCCTCCAGTGCGCATGTTAATACGAAGGGCAGGTCAAATTACAGGATTATTTTTCCGAACCTTACAATGGTGTCACGAGAGCACCTAAATAGGCGCCGAAATAAGCTACCATGTGTAAAATAGATGTTTGCTACTGGGGTTCAACTTTTACGCAATACCCACATCATTCTTTGGGTAGGTAAAGCAAGGAAATTGATATCACCATCGATGTTTGTGCATAGCCTGCAGTATGCCATGTTAAAGATATATGCCTAAAAGTCGCGTTACAAAGTCCCTCCTAGTTGTACTAGAAACCGATCCCGAAATCACCTTCGCCGGAGTTGATTTATTTTGTGGTCGCGCTGGGGCCGTTAATCTCTGCGGTTCTCCACTAATTAGTCAGCTCGCGTGCCCCGGCACCGTTACGCCGGGAGTAACGCCGTGATGCCCGGGTTATGTGACAGTTAAGAGGCGGCACACTTTTGCAGCAGCACTGCAGTGCTATGCCGAAAAACAGCGGATTTTACCATTCTAGCTCTTGGGCAAGCATGCTCTTACAAGTCACGTCAAAAACGAGCGGTTCGTTTCTGAGCGTCATTCTCGGGCTCTCTATTTTGTGTTGTTCCGCCTACTAGCCGGATGTTTTTTTTCTCGGAAAAGTCATTAATGACACTGGAAGTGATAGGCATGTATAAGTGATAGAACTTGCAGTGGTGTGCATTGCAAAATGAGCCCAAGGATGGGCTCACCAAGTTTTTTCCTAAACCGTTTCGTCTTGAGTAAGTTTCAAAAAACGCAAACAAAAAGCTATAAAAAATACTGAAGCGTTTTTATATTCAGAAATGGTTGAATTGAACAGAAGCTAGAACACACGAAGAGCGGTATATTTGCGCATGGATCACGAATGGTTCGACCCAAGCGCAGTCGGCGCAGTATATGAAGTCTAGAGAGACAGCGCCACCAAATGTGAAAAACTAAGCTGAGGTGACTTAGTAATGACTTAGTAAATGAGGAAATCTTGAAAGATGTAAATTTCGTTCAAAATGTCTCCCAGGCTTGCATCTGACGTTGTTCATTGTTTGCTCGGTGTGTGCTTGACAGCTGATATCCGAGCATTCAAGAAAAGTATAATTGTTAAAGAAAGTTTAATTCCAAATTAACATTTCTAGCTCAATTCATATTGTTTGCCCTATTTACGTGGACAGGGGTCGCTACACTGAACTGATGGACAGTGACCGCCCCATCCCCCACGCTTGGATCCATCCTCGTGTAGTGTAGACCAATATAGCGATGCATACTGCACCAATGTTCCGCCACAGAGGGCAGCAGACCAAGATTCTGCACATTGTTCTACACTGCTTTTTTACCAAATTTGTTTCATGACTTTTATCTTTTCAATGTCCGGGAATAATCAGGGATTCAGCACTTACGATGACTGCAGTTGGACGCAGATTTATTTCTGGATGACAAAGGAGCAGAACCAGCAGAACTCCTCAGTGCTGGGCCAAAGTGCCTGAAGTCTCCCTCCAGGAGCTGCTTGCCGCCGAGAAATGCGCCATCCCGCTGTGAATCCGGGAGTGCTTCAGTGATTTACCTATCTCTTATTCTAAAGTTGATAGATAGACAGGCTGATCCAAGGAGCAGGATTATAAGATGATAAAACATTTAATGGCCTTTTAATTCGAGGTCTAGGCTCACTCAATGACGACGAATTTATGCTTTCACCTATTGTATTATGAGAATTATGATGAACATATGTGCCCGAATATATAACCACAGTGTATTTGCTTCATTTTGCATCCAGGATTCGAGCAGGCAGATCATTAACACGCGCAGTGGAGGGTGGGGGGGGCTCGGAGGCCTCCTCCATCTATTTTTCTGAGGTGGCCGGAGAACCGCTTGTAGCCAAAAACGATACTCGGTCAAGGCCAAGGTCAAGGTCCTACCAGCGTTTTCAATGTTATTGGCCCCAGTGCTTCCGGTAAAATACCATTACCCAGCCTGACGTATACTGTGTTATGACGTCATAGTCAAGGTAACCCGATGTGAAGGTCAAGGTCAAAGATCAAGGCCAAAGATCAAGGTCAAAGGTCATTGGTGAAAGTCAATCCTCATTTTCCCCCAACGGTGGCCATAGTGCTAGTTATAGTGTATGTGCATTATAGGGAGTACACCATATTGTGACATCATACGGCAATGACTTTGAATGACCTGGACCCCAAAAATTATAGGAAAAAATATTCTGTGAACATTCTATTTAATTGATCTAGCAGATTTGATGACTGAATTTTTTTATTAAAAAATCTAGAATATTAAAAATGTTTTAGGATTATTGAAAAAATTGCATACATCAAGAATAATATACATCAAGAATAATAATATACATCTTAGAATAATATGGCTGGGGGATCCAGTTGCGCGTAGCTTCCGCCCGCGTTCTCCCTACGCCCGCGCTGATTTGGGCGCAAGTTTGCGCGTAAGCGATTTGGAGGGATGTTCGGGAGAGAGCGATCGCGCGGAGCTCCGCGGCGGCGTAAGTTAGCGCGGTGCATCGGGGGCAATCCGAGGCGGCGGTGAATAGTGCTGGCGACCGTCGTAAATGGACGCTAAGGGTGAAATTCCCATAGAATACAGTGCTTTTCTGGCCGTAGTAAACTCACGTCATAGGTTACAGCCTGATGACTGCTGTACGGTGTCGGATTTCCTGGCCGACTGTGGGGGGAGCGGATGAGAGGAAGACACGAGCCCTGTTCCAGCTGTCAGCACAGTTTTGTCAGCAGGACCTCTAACCTCTCCTCCAGAAAAGTAACATCAGCGCCATAATCGCCTCTTGCTTGTGGTAAGCAAAGGGAACTTAATCCTTTTTACCATTAAAAAATATTAGGCTACCACTTCGTGCACTTACTATTTTTCATCAGCGCAAACAGCAGGCCATCAGCCCGTAAAACCTCTAGAACTAGTTCCCGGGGAGAGGCTACAATCCTGTGACGTAGGCGCAACGCGGCCCGCTGATTGGTGCTGACAAAACCTTGCTGACAGGTGGAACAGGGCTACGGCCCCGCGCTGGGAGGTGCGGTGATGATAAAGGTGCTCGGTTCGGATAAAGGGAAAAGCCTTCACCGTAAACGACAATTTATAAGTGGGATTTCCAAATAAATGAAGCATACATGAGAAAATAATATGATTTGGCTTACTCCGAATGCGTTTTTATTTTAAGCCTACCTCAAGTCAATTTATCTGGGCAGGACACGGGCTTCACGCAACACACTTTTGCCTCGTTGTACTATGGTGCCATTGGATTAGTCGGAGCACTGGGGGAGAGAGGAGCCGGGCAGGCCCCAAGAAGCCTGGTGCGGCGAGTGCACTTAGTGCACTTTCTGCATTCCGCCTATGAATTTGACCCCATTTTCCTTATCTTTCTGCCTTTGAAACAGCACCATATATTAAAAATCCTCATGCCCACAGTTCTCAGGGTGAACTGGGTTATCGCTGGCGTTCCATGTCAGCCACGACGAGACCGCTCGGGGACGGTGAGTGGTACGAAACGTGAGATACGTCCTGGGGCGAACAACAATGTTTATTGGAGGGCAGTTGGCATTACGGCTGGTGATCCACTGTCACAGCTGCAGTGATCTACGTTTCTCTTCGCCTGTGTCTCTTGTGACGATTTCCCAATGAGATGTTGGGAGTTTGTGGGCCTCGATTTTTATTAAAAATACATGTTTTATCGAACGCAAATCATGTAACTTGGCTTCACTGATATTTCCAATATGTTTTTATTACTTTAAAAGAATCATACAGGCTTCCGCGCTGTCTTCCGCGCTGTTGAGAAGACGCGGAAAGTTAGGGCGTAAGACGGCGAGTTGCGACACTACTTCCGCCACAACTTAGCTGCGCGCCGATGGATCCCTCGAAAAGCCGCTGCGCGCTAACTTACGCCCCCGCGCAGCTGCGCGCTGTCTACCGCGCGTCCGGATCCCCCCAGCAGTGTGCCACCCCGACCTTTAGTTAGGTAAGGGATTTTTTATTCGACGTTCTGTGCAAGGCACCTTAACCCGCCTCTAAAGTATGTGGGAGAATTTTGCGGGAGGGGGGTTTACTTTAATGTCTCAGAACAAAGGGCGGGAGCTTATTTCAAGGAATGGGTCGCGAAGCGTAGCAACACTTGCGAGGGAAGGGGGATTGCTACGGCAGAGATGCCGAGCCTGGGGCACATGTATTATTTAAAAGGTTAAGCGAAGAAGCTCGCCAGAGCAAATATTTCTTTTAATTTTGTTCCCTGGTATCGAATGTCCGTTTTGTTTACGTTACTCGAGTTCTTCCATTGAAAAATAATAATTTTGGGTTATTAGAAACACCCGCAAGCACCATGACGTGATGCCGCGGGTCTTTCCCCTGCAACCAGGAGGTGAGGTTGCAGCACCCTTTCCGGCTGGGTAGCCGCCGCATAGAGGAAGAGAGAAGATAGAGTGTTAGGGAGGGGTGTGAGTTGGATAGTTGTGAGTCTTAGATGTGGTTAGTAATTAAGTAATCCTTAAGTCAAGGTTAGTTGGTTAGCAAACATGAACGGAGGGTTAGTTAAGGTTAGTTGGTTAGTTGAACTTTTTTTTGGCGGGGGTTTATGTTAGCCTAGGGTGGGAGCTTTTCTGAGTCTATCATACCTTAGGACCAGACAGTTACATATATCCTAGTTTGAAGCACCTATTGTTGAAATTTGTCAGGGGAACGTCCATACTGTAATTGTTATTTCTAATATGGGGGTGCTCTTCGGATGGAGGTATTTTTAATACCTGTCACCATAGAAGTTTGTTTGGTACGTTTAGATAAATCTCTCGAGCCTAGTAGCCTTCAGGAATGTAAAGAGCTTATCTAGCAGCTCAGGGTGATCATTGCCGAGAAGAGTGGAGAGGTTTACTGGGATATTTCTGATGCGGCAATAGTCTAGCATGGGCTGCCTATGGGCATCGTGCTGGGGACAGTCGATGAGGATATGGTAGGGATTTTCCATGGCAGAGCAGGTACCACAGGTACCTACACGCCCATAGGCATTTAACTTGGTATGTCCGTTTCTGAGTCTGGTCAGGATGACCTCACGCCGACGACTGTTTTGGTTGGAGCTGGGCCAGTAGGCGGTGTTAGGCTTTATATGGAATAAATGGGCGCTGTGGTTAGTGGTCCAATCATTTTGGATGTACTTCCGGATATGGTTCTGGAGGAGAGCTTTGCTATCGTCTCCAGACCATTTGAGAGGTGCTATCTCTCTGAGTTCTAGAGACTTTTTGGCCTGCTCGTCGGCTTTTTCATTTCCGATAATTTTGCAGTGGCCCGGGATCCAAAAAAAGACATCTGGGATATCATCGATGCCCTTCTGGATGTCTGCTACTACGTGATGGCTGGGGTCGACTACGTTAGTGATAGCTTGCAGGACAGATTTAGAGTCTGAACAGATGACGGCTGAAGTAATATTTTGGGTTCTAATCAGGACTAGTGTATCTAGAATGGCGATAGCCTCGGCGGTAAAGATAGAGCAGTTGTCCGGAAGTCTTTTTTTGGACGCAAATATTTTGCCCCCAGGTGCCGAGGCCTACTTTTTTCGCCTATTTTAGAGCCCCACCCCGACCTCTGCCGGATGTTCTTTTATCCCGATGTTTGATACCATAGAGTATCAGCAGCTGCAGAGCGTTACCTTCTCATGCTTGACGGTGCCGGGGAATGTCCACTGGCAGCGTATCATAGTGCTAAAGAAGAGAAGTAGCAGAGCAGAAGAGCCAAGGCAGATGAGGAAGGCCCGGCAGTAGCATCTCTTCTTTCCGTGAAGTCTGCGTCCTGGAGACTGAACGATGCACCGACTGAAACGAAACCAAGGCTAGCGATGTAGTTTACAATAGCTGTTCCGAGGTCTTCTACGGATCCTGAAATCACATGAAGCATTTATGTTGTCCACATAGTCAACAGTTTGGCAATATCACACGTGTCATTTTCGGTATTAAATATGATCTTGGCCTTTTCAGGTCCCTCAGGTTGTCATGTTAAAAAAATGGCTAATATTGTTTTGGAAAATTATTGTCAGAAAGGAAACCTGCACTTTAAAAAATATACTATTTTCATGACTGAGTCGATATTTTATGTAGGCTTCACTGGGTTCTGGAAAACGTTAATTCTCGTCGTATTTTTTACATCAAATAATATATTTAATCACCAATAGTCGTGTCTGGCCATGCATAACTGGAAACTTTATCTGGGAACAATTTTATACGTTCAAATATGTTCTACTCCCAATTTTTAACGTTCCTGGTGCTCTAAAAAGGGTGCGTTTTGCACTTCAAGATAATGTGGCACCTTTACAAGGGGTTTGAGCTGAAATAGCCATGTGATAGAGCATGCCGAGTACCCACAGGTTTGATATTTAATTCGTCTCAGAACCCATCGTTGGCAGTTCGATACCGTCTGTTTAGAGCGGGACGAAGCCCCGCACCAGCCGTGCGCGGGTCCCCGGCACCGCCGAACGGCCGCTGCCAGCCATTCGGCCCACAGCGAGTACCCGTGCGCTATAAAGAAGTGCGCTCATGAAGCGTTGTTGCTTCATAAAAGGTGAGCTCTAAAAGAAAGTAAGCATGAAACCAGGGCTTTTGCAGTATGCTCTAGGCAACTGATAACTCAGTTCGTATCCGATGAAGATGCTATACGCCATGTAAGGAAAAAACGCTTTACGGGACAGGCAATACTGCTGTAGGTGATTTTACCTGCATTTTCTGTAATTAGACTAAATTGTCTTTTGGATCCTCTATTGACCTGTTATTTTGTCTTGAAGATTTTGTACTTTTCAACAAAAAATATGATTTATCAAATTGTATGTAACGTTATTAAGAACAAGCCGATGTGAACATCAAAGAAACGATAACCCGTGCAAAACAAAGTAGATATCTACATATCATGTATCAGCGTTTCCATGCTATCAAAACAAGCAGTCTTGCTAACATTCTGCCAAAAATGGCAGACTTGAACCACATTCCCTCCCTTCGCCTGGTATTCTACGACCATATTCAGCATTAATGATCGCCAAAATCCAAATTGTTATTTCATTATGTCGCGCAAACATTTGTTTCTGTGAAGACGCGTCCTTGGTCTGAAACCGTCTGAATTCAAATTTTCAGAGTCATCGTAGTATTTAGATCAAATAATCATGTTTTATCACCAGTGGTAATGTCTTAGCCATGGATCACCGAGAACTTTATATGGAAACAACTTTATACGACCAAATGTTAACGTGCACGTATCTCTAACTTTTACATCCAAATAAGATAGGTTTATGTATTTTTATCCTTCAATTTCCAAAAGGATTGACATTTGGTAAGACAATTAATATGACTGTGCCGACGGCCTGATCTGAAACCGACTCCAACCATTGGAACGAATATGTGACCAAGGCAACCGCAGATGACACCAGAGCTAATCATACAGCGCGTCATCCCATCATTCCTGGCCGATGCCGTGATTGAATCAGTGTCCGTGCTGGCATGCCTACTGTCCGGAAATTTCCGCTTATAGGCACGTCCACGTCTTCAGTAGTGAAATATATGGCGATTTTTGTGTTGCAGATAAACTTAACGCCAAAGAGGAGAGTCATTGTCTTTGATGGGTACCCCGGACTGCATTTTATGATATCAGTTACTGCGAGAATGAGATGTAATCTAGGCTCAGGGGCACCAGCAGAATAAGCACGCCTGTCAGATGATAGTTGTTCACCGTCGTCGCCAAGCACCACACAACGGCCTTAAACCACAGGTGATCGTTATGCTAACCCTTGTCCTGGGGGATCACGTAAAGTACTGAATTGACCCTGTGACTTTCTTCGGAGCCAGTGGAGATAACACAGTGCAGAAAAAAACACCGTGTGTGCTGCTACTAATTTGTTTTCTTCAAAGTATGCATTGTTTGCTTTAATATGGATAAGTGATGTCCCCGACCAGAAAAGCTTCTTTGAGCTGGTTACATCGACACGCTTTGATAATTCTGAAATGCTGCAATAGCCACCCCCTACCACCTGTCGACCACCTTTTTGCCCCGGCTCCTTTTTAGTTTATAAGCAAGGTTTTGGTGCTTCAACTGAATCAGTCAACTTCAAACAGAACCCGTCAACTTCAGTGTAAACATTGGACCTTGGTTTTTTATATCTAAATTCGATTTTGAGTGAATGATCTATGGATAGCTAAAACAAGCATCTTGGGCCCAAATCTTTCAACTGGCAACGCTTTTTTTTTTTGCTTTCCGACTTCGGTTTACCACAAAATCTATCGCCTAGATAAATTGTATCGAAATATTTTATTGTGTGACATTTTTTTGCTTTTTGACTTCGGTTTGCCCCCCCAAAGCTACCGCCTAGGTCCGCCACTGACCCTGGGGACGGATTCTTTGATGACCCAACCTTATGTAAATTAATGTTACAGTGCCCCCTTCGCTCATTTGCCAATGGCTACAGTATATCATATGGCAACGTTTGTCTTCAGCGGTCAGCAAGTGCTCCAAGATGGAATTTCCCACCAGCCGAGCGTGACAGAAATATAATACCATATAAATTTTAGAATGGGAATATGATGTTTTTCCAAAAGAGGACCTCAGCTTTAGAAATGTTTCTAACTGCAGTGTGGAATGAGTGTCTGACAGCACGTTTTCAAAATGTGCACACCGTTCCAGTATTGTAATCTTAGTGTCTTCAAAGGGATCTATCTAACGCATTACGGCACTTAAAATGTTTCAAAACGAATCCAAAAGCTTCACATTTATATGCTTAGCAACTTCCCGTTAAACTTTGTTTTAGATTATGCGAGTACAGCTAGTCTTGTCCTATTTGATGTTAATGACATTTCATCATCCCTATCTGTCTGGAAATACAGGTAGCCCAGTAGGTATTCTAATTCAGTCTGCTTTTGCTGGAAAAGCTTGTCTGTTCTCTATCTGATTCTGTACTTATTTCACAGATTATTGAAAGTGTTTTCGTTTGCCTCTCTGAATACACCCCAAGTATGAAGCAGGACTGCAAACATTTTCTATTTGAACAGTAATGTGGCGTGCTCAGACGGCTTTAAACCACTGTAACGTGATGCGGGCTTGGTTTGCGTAGCTCGGCACCGAGTTCTGATCCTCCCCTTTGCACTCGCAGTTGCTAGCCGCCCCAGGGCTTTCACGGCGGTGCATTCCTTGACCTCTGACCCCGCACGATTGTTCGCCCGGAAGGTGAGAATTAAGTCGGATTTTTAATGCGAGCATTGATCAAATAAACTATGTCATGGATATGAGAGCATTCCAGAGATCAGGTATGCGCCAGGGCGAATACACATGATGGAAATATAAGGCGAAAAAATAGTAGTTTTATAACTTGCGGCAGTGATATGGTATGCGGTATACATACATATAAGGTATCACACTAGGTTGCATCGGTGCCGGCAAGAACTGAGGGCTCTTCCATGTTGCGTCTAAAGCTCGAAATAAGTTTCGACTACCTAAACAGTAAGACACATTACCAGTCTTGTATTTCTAAATACCGCTAAGAAATGGCTAGGTTTCAAAGTGACTCGGTGCAAAAAAGGTGTTAACTTCAAGTATTCCTGCGCAAACTTCAGAGCCGATACCGACTTGATATATATCCTGGGTAGAAAAAAACTAAGGATCCCTCCAGCTGTAGTAATTAATAGAGAAAAACAACGGTTCCTGTAAAACACCAATGCACACAAAGATACTGTAACATTACCACTTGCCAAGAAGTGAGGGAGCCAGAGAGTCTTTGACCCTCCTCTAATTGGGAACTTCTCACTTAAAAAACTAGGTAAATAACTTGAAATTTGAACTCATGTAACCTTACGCTCATGGTCCTACCACATTCCCATTAAAAAAATCGATGACATCAGTATCGTCTGAGACGAGTATTGCCTCAAGGCTGGGCACCCTGAAGCCTTGGAAAGCAGCGCTTGCGGCAGAAAAGTAATGAACAAGAATGGAGCGCTGAAAAGATGAGCCGGATAATCCGAGTTATTTTCAGCATCATCACAAAAATAATTGTATATTTGGTATATCTGCATTCCTTAGATAGACTGTGTTTATGAATAGCATAATATGCCTCCCTCTACCTCCAGAGTCTTGAATGGGATCAGATTGCTTGGTATTATTAATTAGGCGTCCAACATCAATGAAAGCTTGCATTAAGCTTTGAAGTGAGTGGACCGCTTTGATGAAATTCTACAAGGACTATCCATGGACAGAATTGGTATAAAAATACGGAAAGCACATTTCTACCACCTTCAATCGCTCAAAACCAAAAGATCACCTCTTGTCTTACTACCCTGGGTCGACATTAGCATCGCGCGTCATTAAGAAGCTCAGCTGAGCAGGATGCTTGTGGTATGTCACGTTGCAAAATTGACACATCGGGAAAGCTGAAAACGGGTACTATTCCCCTTCAGGAAAATGTACGCAACAACATTGATAAATAAAAATATTAGCTTCACAAAACGATATTTTAAGCCAGAGTAGACTATGTTTTTTCTCTCCCTGATACCACACTAACAAAATCTTAAGTGCAGTATCCCCAATGAATTTAATGAATCAACAACCTTAAAGGGAGAGTTGTGCATTTTAGATAACTTAAAGCTGTTCAATCGATTCATTTTTTTAAATCAAAAATGAGAATGCCTTTGCTAACTGCGGGATGGAGATAAGTTGTAAGTTTCAGGTATGCTGAGGTTGAAGGTCACTCACCTCACCAAATGACGACACAGCCACGCAAAAATCTATTTCAATGCAAAAAATGCACCTGCTGTGAGGATGTACGTATGTACCTTTCAGGTATATCTAGACAGACTTCACCCTCTTCTGAATGACATGATAGGGATATGGCAGGATGAACAGGAAGGGGGTTGATGTCATTTTGTATTTTTATATACTTTTGTGTAAACTAAAGCGTTAAGTTTGGAATTTATTCTCTCTTATTTCTTTCTATCTCTCCCCTCCCCCCTCTCTCTCTCTCTCTCTCTCCTTCCACGACACGCAAGCGTTTAAAATGTTTAGGACTGCGTGTAGTCAAGAACAGCGCGCAGTCTGATATATTTTGAGTGATATGGAAAGTAAATACGGCATCTGAAACTTGCCAGTATCTCTACATTATTTTTCAGAACAATGTCTCTGTATAGTGCTGTTTGATTGCGGATGCTCCGTACCTTCTTATCACGGGCATTGTGCGCCGGTCTTCTGCTGGGATACCGGAAATGAAGGCCAGGAACGTTCTGCGGGGGATCGACGCGATGGGGAGGGATCCCGGTGTCGGGAATGCACAGCACCAGCAGAGGTAGGGAGAAATACGCTCCCGCCATGACTCGAAGACCGTGCGCTACATCAAAAACACCTATAGATGTATGCCAGTGAGAAGGAGTGGTCAACAGGGTTAACAATGTGGCTTCACTGTCAGGATTTCCATGAAGAATAAACTGACTAGGTACTTACCTTCAGGCGTTGCCGTGTAAGAATTCAGAATGGCTCACTTATTTAATAATCAACTTGACTTCAACCATCTTTAATATTCTGCTGAAAGACATACATTGATAGTAGTAACATTTCAAATCAGCCGATGATAACTGGCGGGAAGCAGTGAGGGGGAAGTGGGGACACAGCGATTACTATGCTGTGAAGAGAATTATAAAGTTAGCATTGCTTCATCATTGTTTGGAATAGGCCTCGCTTGTAACTTTGGGAAATAATACTTTAGATTCGGGTCAAAGTTGGGAAGCAAAATTCATACCCAGCTCAGATTGGGCGCGTCACTACAAAACTCAGGTCTCTTAAAGCTACAGTTGCTTGATTTACCAAAATGGCCTTGAGGATATGCGGCCGAAACCACAAAGCTTTTTGTTCTATGCTGTTCACATCGCGATTTAGCCACAGCAGAACTATTCGAGTACTACATTACAACTGGCACAAGATTTCGTTCGATAAGCAACGGAAGAAAAGGTCAGTCTGCTCAGGTGATGGCCTTGGAGTTGACAGCGGACGGGACTTGGCCCGCGCATTTCAGAATTTCCTCATCAAAACCGAAGTATTTTCCTGGCCGCCTGGCATTGTGTCGGCACTGCAAGTGTTGTGAGGGCACCGGAAACTTGCCGGTTACCCGGCTGCCCCCGCCCGAAGCGGCGGCCGTGGCAGATACGTAAAATATTTGGCATGGCCCAATCGTTGCCTATTTGCGTGTGTATGTGAATACAAAAAATGTGAGCATATGTGCATCATATTTCTGTTGCCTGCGTGCAACATACTGTGCGTTATTGTATGCATGCGAAAAAGGCGCCATGATTTAAGTCTATTGCGGACTTTTTCGCCAATCTCACACCAACAGCTCCCACAACTATGTGTAGGTATAATAGGGGAAGTCCGTGCAAGAGTACGCACTCAACTTTCTAAGAGCTTTCACTTTTATTTTATATGTCTAACAGCTAACAATTTATATGGTTGTTTAGCCTGAAGCATTGTCTATGTATGGTCCATGCTTGAACTCGATGTCTCTGGAAGGAACTCGCCACGAGCCCATCAAAAATAAAAAGTCAAGTGTCGGAGTGGGTCGGTAAGAGTACGCAAAAGAGGAAGCTGGAGTACACATTTATGCCCTGCTGTGCTTTAGGTGCCTAGGCCATGTCGTCAACATTTTTGTCGCCAAACTAGGTAATTGTAGGATTTTATATCGTTATGAATATACGATAACTATGTTTCAATGTTTGATTTTCCAAATATGAATTACGGGCTCTATCCCGAGTGAAAATAAACTTTCCTATCTCTTAACCATGCGTAGGGGAGAGTGGGGTAAGATGCCCCGTCGGGTAAGACGCCCCATCCCCTCTTTTGGCAATCCGGGCCACCACTGGTATATAATATTGTTATTGGTCGAAAGCAGAGGCTTTGATTGCTTCTTGCGCAAAAATTCAGTTCCCTCCTGTGATTTGCGTGAAGCTGGTGGGTAAGTCTTTTTTCGATGCTTTTCTAAGAAAAAATTGCCCACATAGGTTGCAGATATCTCGAAGAATATTGGATGCGTGCTTTGTTTGACTTCCCATTACGAATGATGGCATATCTAACTCATTAACTGAGCATTTCCCTTGAGTGTATTAATTGTATGATTTTTGCCCTTCAGGTTTTATCTAGTTTGGGTACTGATGGTAAAGATGCCCCCTCAACGAATGGGGAAAGATGCCCCATGGGTAACTTTCCCGGTGGAAAGGGGGCGTCTTTACCCAGAGCAATATAACGCTATTTCTTAGAGTAAACAACTGTGTGTTAAACTTGGGGTTAGTCCAAACTTTACCCACGGGCAGCGCCACAGAATTGTTACTGGGGGGCTACGGACCCTGGACTGGTGATGGCGGGGGGGGACGTGAACTTGAAATTGACCGTCTTTGAAAAAGCTAATGCCCATGAAGCTCATGAACAAATTTACGTAGGTCAAAGCAGGTAGGTAATAGAGAAACAATAAAAACCTAAGTCGATTCCCAAAACTTGTCGGGAGACGTCCTCACAGATTGGCGAGTTAGGGGATCCGTACTCCCGTTCCTGTCCTATGCTTTCGACGCGCATGACCGTACGTGTTAAATAAGAGCAAACTTCAATCTGTCGCTTTGTGACGAAACTTTCCAATTGAAGGCCTCGCACCTGAACCCAAGCCACTAACGCAAGGAATCCCATGACAGCCAAATTTTTTGTTTGGTGCTTTCATTCGATAAAGCGAATCCAAGCTCAATCATTAAAACCTTGAGACAATTATTTGGGAGTTCACCCGACTTGGCCTGATGCCCCAACCGGAGATGACCTCATGGCGGGTTCAGATCAAACTGGTGTAGTGGAGGCACAAAGCAATTAAATTAAAATGGACAAAACCTTAAAACATATTTTAACACAAAATTGGTCAAAATCGGTCAATTTTGGCCAATTAGGAAGGGGCTATGGCTGAACTGTTTACCCTGGATTCGCCTATGAATGAGCTAGACCTGAAGTATTCCACATGGTTAATCCTGCGAATCTCCGTACCTGATCTCTTATGCCGTCCCTAAATTTGCCATCCCGGTAGCCCAGTTGGTAGAGCGTTGGGCTCCGGTCTGCTGCTCAGGAAGGTGCAGTGGCAGTGCATGTCTAAACTTGGGATCGGTTCTCCTGAGGCGCTTCGGCGCTCAATAGTTTACCCGACGTAGGTCGGCTGGCAATTGACTGGTGAGAGGGTGACCTGAGCTGGACGGCCATCCCTGTGATTTGCGGGACGTTTAACTTTGACTTTTAAACTAGATCTTCATAACAGGAGTTGCTCGCTCCGATGGTAGGGCTAGGGGTCTCCGCGACAAGTCCATTGATGACCTTAGTGAGACTCCGACTCCGAAAGCCGAACTTGCAACTTGGATGCAACTTGCAACTTGCAACATGCATATAAAAAATGCTCTGGAAGACAGACTAGTTAAGGGGGTTGCAAAAGCAAATGCATCTAAAAAGACGTGGACGAGGCAGGTAAAAGCTGTATAAGGGAAGAAAGACAGTGGGCATGACGATACCAGATATCTCATCTGCGGAGTGAGTTTTGTTCTCTCGTGCAAAGAATGGGAAGTCTGGGCCTGTGTGCTTTGACGAGAGGGCTAAGGTGGCTGTGCGCCATAAATGATAGACTGGGAGCCTGTGATGATTAGTGGGAGGAGGCTTCGAGTCATCACAAGCCATTTTTACTGTCTGAAGTGAATATTTTTGTACTTAACAACTTCTGGCCCCTACTTCTTTTAAAATGAGGAATTGAAACAAAGGGAACACAGTAAAGACAAGGTAGGGGATTTAGGGGAGGTTCTCAGAAACCTCGTACCAGCTTACCTACTTCGTTTCATACTTCGATGTTTGTGTGTGTGTGTGATTTTATGTTACTTTTATGGTATGCTTTTATCCTTGGTTTTTATCGTTAGTTTTACGTAACTTTGTTTTATCATTTGACGTGGAAACGTGAAAAACCACCTAGACGTTTTATCAATGTGTGTGGACGCTTCTAAATACATTCTGACCTCTGAATAATACTTAAGTAATTACCAATGAAGCTAAGAACTACGAAAAAACTACTTCATCAACGATAGACCAAAATGGGGTAAGATGCCCAGGGGAGGGGCATCTTACCAAGCCCCAGGGGCGTCTTACCCACCCGATGGGGTAAGACGCCCCTTTGCAAGCGTCTAGTAAAATCATAATAGTTAGAAAATATAATAATTATCAGTAATTTCATCGACTATATAAGGAAGATAAATGATCATGCTACGACTTGGCATCTAAAGCAGTGCTGTTGGTACCGCGGTTATTCTATAATCCCGATTTCCCTAAACCCTGGGCATCACTCTCCCCTACTCTTGCACAATGTTCTACTGCGTACTCTTGCCAGGCATGCTATCTTGGGAAGAAAGTCTTCATAAACATGTTGGCAGGTGTTTTAGCGTGAGCTCCAGTCCTGCAACATAGTCCTACCTCAGCTTTCTTACTGATGACAGACCGCAATACAATACGTTTGATAATAGAGGCAAGGTCTACAAGGTTACCTAGTTATGAAATATGATATCAAGGGTGCCCAGAAACTTATTTTGCTCTGAACTCCCGCGAAAAGAACAGAAGCACGTTGATTTTTTTTAGCCACCAGGACACTAACCTTGTTTTTATACCAGGATATTCACCATCTGGGGGATGAGGTGGCTTAGTGGATAGCACCCTTGTCTTCTAAGCCACTGGTCCCGGGTTCAAGTCCCGGCGGAGCCTCTGAATAAGTCCATCTGATCCCCAAAATCCCTTCCAACAGGGTGAGAGTTGGCGACGCCGTATGACCCTGGCAGTTGGTGCGTCGTTAAACCCCAACAATTATTATTATTATATTGAACATCTCAGTGGTTGTAAATGTTGTCATCATCATCATCAGAAACCAGTGGTTATTCTTAATTTTGTCAGTTTGCTAGCATATTTGCGCTATTCCCCGTGCACGTCCCGCTCAGCAAAACTTTTATCATTTAGTGCTGAACAGCAACCTAAACACTTTTTTTTACAATCCTGCACCACTGCTCTTCCAGTAGGGTGAGGATTGATAATAGCCCATTCTGGTGGTGCATTAGATCGCCAATGATAAATTCGTGCAAGAGAATAAGTACATCCCCCGAATATTCATATATATATATATATATATATATATATATATATATATATATATATGCGACCGGTTTCGTAAATTCAATAAACGTTTTCAAGCAAGTGGACATTTTGAACATGACAATACCATTCGAAAATACAAAAGTATCACACAACAATAATCACGGCAAAATATCAGGCATCTTCCATCTGTGAAGAATATTTAAACTGTTAAAAGATGGGCCTGCTGCTAAACTATATTTGGCATTTGTGTCTTCTTAGGAGTCCTCTGTTTTAACCTCCACCATAGGAGCTGGTGTGGCAGAGGGTGAATATTCCGACATAATCTCTCTGGGTGTTGAGGGTTGGGAACTTCTCTTTAATGAGGACGGCTTCAAGTATTCGTAGTCGGCGCCGGTCCCGCTCGCGCTCCATGATCTTGAGGTTGTTGGTGAGGATGTTCCTGGTGATAGGTTGCTGGTGGACGTCTCGCCAGTGCTCGAACGGGGGATGGGCGTGCAGGTTCATCGTTTGCCGTCTGGAGAGTGTGGTGACCGTCTGGCCTATGTAGTCGACTCAACGAAGCTTACAGTCTTCGTGTGGACACGTCCAGTGATAAACTACACAGGTCTTCTGGAGATCACACTCTCCAGCGGCGCTGTTCTTCATGATCAGATTTGAGGTTGTTTTGCTCTTATAGTAAATCCGAAGATTTATCTTTCTGCTGCCATCTGTTGCCTTCACGTTCCTTTTGATGATTTCCTGCAGGACCTTTTCATCTTCCTTGTACTTCGATGACATGGTGTTTTTGTAGTACAGGACTATTTCTTCTCCATGTTCTTTCTTTTCTCTCTCTTCTGCTCCGTTAAAGTAGGTATACAAGGCGCGGCGAATTTCACTGTCCACCTCCATTGCTGGGTAATCGTTGTTGAAGACCATTTGCCTCACGTGCTTGAGTTCTATATCAAGGGCACCCCACGAAGAGCACACCTTGATCGCTCTCCTGATGTAGGCACGGATAACTCCTGTTCTGTACCTCATGGGGCACTCGCTGTAAAAGCTGAGACACTTTCCACCGTCGGTCTTCTTTCGGTGTACCGACGTCTCAAACTTGTCACCGTGAGCTCCAACCATGACGTCCAGGAACGAAAGCTTCCCGTCCACATTCATTTCGTAGGTAAATTTAAGCACTGATGCCTCTTCCATCCGCTGCTGCAAGTCCTTGACGTTGTTTTCCTGACTCCACCTGCACAAAGATGTCGTCCACGTAGCGCTTGTAGATGTAAGGTGGCTGCTTCATGTTCCCGAGGACCTGCTGCTCCACTGCGCACATGTAGGCGTTGGCGAAAGTGACGCCGAGGGAGCTCCCCATTGCGACGCCATCTTTTTGTAAGTACAGTTTCCCGTCGGGGGCTCTGAAGGGGGCAATGGGTTTTAAGCAATGGGTGTCCGGGATGTAGGGCGAGATAAGCTTGTTAACCTGTTTTGCCACATCGTACGTGGGTAGTGGAATTTGCGAAATGATGGGTCGGAGTGGGTTTCCATCCTTGTGCACTTTGACATTACCATATAGATAGCCCGGATGGAACTCGCCGATGATCGTGTTGAAATGGACTGCACCAACCTGTGCGTTGCAACAGCCGATGAGCTTGATTGTTTTCACCTTCAGGTCGTTCACGACTTTAGCCGCTGTCTTGCCAAGTGGCTTGAACTTAGTCTTGTCAGAAACGATTTCTTTCACTTTTTGCTGATAGTCTGCTTGGTCCAGGATGACATAGACAGCGCTTTTGTCAGCGCGTCTCACGGCGATGTCATCATCTGCACGTAAACTTCTGGCTGCTTCACGAAGCTCGGGGGTGACAACATTATGAACCTTACAGCCACGCTGCTTGGTGCCTTCAGCAAGGAGCTGTGGTCTGAGATCCGGAGTGACGATTACTTTCTTATCTGCTTCTAGTTTCGTAATGTCTTGGCACAGAATTTCTAGTTCCGTGTTCTTTTGCCAAGATTTATATTTACCAGAGACATGACAGTTTAAACCCAGGTTTAGGAATTTTTTTGAGTTTCGGTCTGGGGTTTCGATGAAAGGTTCACAAAAGCGTCACTTCCATTCTTCAAACAAATTACTCCTTTATACAGTTTGTTCAGCTTCTTGGACGTTCTTCCGCGGATAACACCATTAAAATACGTATAAGCATCGTCCAAAGCTTCCTCTACTTCGTGGAAGAGTTCGTCGTCAAGTATTTCTGAAGCAAGTTTGGTCGTGAGTCTGTCTTTTCCTTGGTGAGCTTTCGTACATCTTCCTCTCGCTCTTCCTTTTGTCTCTGGACTAGATTTCTCCGAAATTCTAGAGTCAGATCGCTGCTTCTTACCGCCGGGTCGTATAGTTTATATATATATATATATATATATATATATATATATATATATATATATAGAGGGTGTTTCATAAAGAATGATATTTTTGAATTGATCATAATGCGGTTATAAATAAGTTGTTATGGTATGATTTACATATCGTTCGAAATATAATTTTGGGACATTTACGATTATTTGTACTTTGATAGCTGTTTTGACATTTTTCTTGTTCAAAATAGTCTTAAAAATGACTTGAAAAATGCAGTCTATTTTCCATCATCAAAAATGTTGGTAGAAATCACGCGCGTATCACGTAACAAGTATCACGGCAATGACACTGAAATCATTACAACGTCACTATGGTACATCACAGTCCACTTGCACATTACCTTTAGGAATTAATTCTAAAAAAACGCACCTCTCAAGCTTAGGAAAGCTCGGGTCCAAGCAAGCAATCCCCAATCGGTCCATGTCCCTTGTTCTGCGGTGAGCAGTGGGGTCTTGTGCGCTGTGTCCACGTGAGCATGCACATCAAAAGCAAAAGCTACAGTAATATTACAAGTTTAAAACTTTTGGCTCAAGCTCCATATGGCTCATTGGCTTACCTTCCATATGAATGATGCGGCGGACACAGCCCACAATACCCCACTGATCACCGCAGAACAAGGGACACGGACCAATTGGGGATTGCTTACTTGGACCCGAGCTTTCCTAAGCTTAAGAGGTGCGTTTCTTATAATTCATTCCTAAAGGTAATGTGCGTGTGGATTGTGATGTACCATAGTGACGATGTAATGATTTCAGTGTCATTGGCGTGATACTTGTCACGTGATACGCGCGTGATTTCTACCAACATTTTTGATGAAGGAAAACAAGACAGCATTTTTCAAGTCATTTTTAAGACTACTTTGAACAAGAAAAAATATCAAAACAGCCATCAAAGTACAAATAATTGTAAATGTCCCAAAATTATCTTTCGAACGATATGTAAATCATACCACAACAACTTATTTATAACAGCATTATGATCAATTCAAAAATATCATTCTTTATGAAACACCCTGTTATATATATATATATATATATATATATATATATATATATATATATATATATATATATATATATCTATACATATGAGTATTCACCAAACACTACATTGGTATGACTACAACGACATTGTCTCGACGGCCCACCATGCATCTGCAGGATGGAGCCATCAAGCAGCATATGAAAACTACACACAACACAGAACTCACGAGGCAAACACTAGTCCAGAACACACACATCATCGCTTCCATCAATGACGCACGAAAACTAGCAGTCCTCGAAGCACTACACATAGGTACACGAACAAAAGCCAAAAGCCCTCACTCAACATGCAGATCAACACACACCGAACACTTACGCTTGGGGGGATGAGATGATGATCAATGTTCATTGTTAATGAATATATGCCACATGTAACTGATGCAAAATGTAATTATTTTATGTAATTCGTGTTTTGAAATGGAGTAAATGTAAGTGATATACGCTCAAACTATGTTAATGTTCTTATAGGAATACCTAGATGCATCGTGTATAATAGGTAAGGTAGCTACTAAGGAAGTGGTACTGTTATAATGCTCGTTCTCGCGATATTTAAAAACACGTTTTCGAATTTTGGAATGAAAACTATGAGCAAATATTTAATGCTGAAGATGACTGTTGAAAACAATACAGTGGAAACTAGTTCTAATTAATGAGTGTTGGTAACCTTTTAAACGAATTAACGACTGAAATCAAAACCAACGCACGAAAAATAGAAAAACCTCAAAGAAAAATATCCAAGTGCGCGAGTGCTATACAATTCAACCGTCATTACCTCAAAGCAAAAAAATGTATATATATGTATATATATATATATATTTTTTATATTACACGCACTTCCACACTATTGAGGTGGCTTTTGAAGTCTTTTATGATTAGGAAGTGATTAGAATCAGGGGCTCTGCCACGACTTTCAAGGTGGGGGCGACAAGCTCATGGGGGCCTCCATCTGAAGGAGCCTCCTTTTTGAAGGGGGCCTCTTAGGCAGCAATGGCAGATCCAGCTTTGGGGGACCAAAGAAATTGCCCAAAAATTGATAGCAAAAAGGTTTTTAGAACGATGGAGCTAGAATAAATTTCTTCTTCAAAGCGGTAGAAATATTTTCACGAGACAAAATTGTCGGGAAATTGTATAGCCAAAGCTGGATCGCTCTTAAGGCCCCCTGGATCACCCTTAGGGTCTCCTCTATCGCTACTAGAGCCTCGTCTATTGACAAAGGGCCTCCTCTGTTGCTACCAGGTCCTCCTCTATCTCCACCGGGGCCTCCTATGTCGCCAAGTGGCCCTCCTCTATTGCCATCAGGGTATCTCATTGCTGCCACCGGGGCCTCCTCTATCGCCAACATGGGCCTCTTTTGCGCCAAGAGGGCCTCCTCTTTAGCCAGCGGGACCTTTACTTTCACCAAGAGGGCTTCCTCTATTGCCATCAGGGCCTCTCACTGCTGCCACCGGGGCCTCCGCTATTGCCAACAGCACTTCCTCGATCAAAACAGGGCCTCCTTTTGCGCCAAGAGCGCCTCCTCTATCACCGAATCCTCCTCTAGTACTACCAGGGCCGCCTCTATGGGTACCAGGACCTCCTCTATCGCCACCAGGGCCTTCTCAATCGCCAAAGGTTAAAGCTATTCACGTTTATTCACGAGGATGAAGGACATACGCCTGCGTCACCGGACAGCAACGAGAGGCACTGATGGTAATAGAAGAGGCCCTCTTGGCCAAAGAAAAGATCCCGCTGGCCATAGATAAGGCCCTGGTAGAGATAGAGAAGGTTCCTCCTCTTTCGACTAGCGGGCCTCCCTATCGACAAAGGGCCCTCCTCTATCAACAAAAGAGCCTCCCCCATCAATAAAGGGGCCTCCTCTGTTACCACCAGGGCCTCTTACATCGATACCAGGGAGACTGTATAGCCAAATCGGTCTCCTCTATCGATATCAGGTCCTCCCGAATCGCCCTCAAGGTCCTCCTTGATCGCTCTCAGGGCCTCCTGGATCAACCTTAGGGCCTCCTCTATCGCTACCAGGGCCTCATCTAATGACAAAGGGCCTCCTCTGCTGCTACCAGGGCCTCCTCTATCTCCACCAGGGCCTCATGTGTGGCCACCGGGACCTTTTATTTGGCCAATAGGGCCTCCTCTACTGCCATCAGGACATCTCGTTGCTGCCAACGGGGCCTCCTCTATCGCCAACAGGACCTCCTCTATCGCCAAAAGGGCCTCATGTATCGCCACTAGGGCCTCCTATATCACTGCCAGGGCCTCGTCTATAGCTACCATGGCCTTTAAAAGGCTGAATTGTCTTTCGTTATGCGTTTTACTGTGAAATTATCGTTTTTTTCGGGGAGGGGTCTCCAGCTGAAAGTTGGGGGGGACTGTCCCTCCTTCGCAAAAATGGGGGGGACGCGTCTCCCCGTCCCCCCGTGGCGGAGCCCCTGATTAGAATTATGGAAGGAGACAGTAAGGATGAGGAAAAGTGAGGATAAATAAGGTGGGATTCTACCCGAAGTGTTCGCTGCAGCCACAGCCGCACGCGCTCACAGCCTCCAGGTAGAGTAAGGATGAAGACAAATATCGCCGGTAAAAGAAAACACACACAATCGCACACACCTCCAACATGTCAACTAAAATCTTATGGGGGTGAAAATTTTCGATTCTTTGGCTTCGTATTAATTTTTCCCCGATTTCATAATTTCTGTTCCTAATGCCCCAACTTGCGGGAGCCAACGCTGTTTTCAAGACTTTAGTATTGTTCACTTCTTCCGTTCTTTATCCTTTCTTTTAACCTCCAGTCTTCATTCTTTCTTAGATTCACAATCTTTTTGTTTGTTTCTCCTCTAAAGAGCAGCCATACTGAAATATTTCGCTATTTCCGCCCCAGAAGCCTTTTTCTTGATGTGGCTCATAAAAACTCGTGAAACGCAACAAAAATCAAGGAGAAAAAGAAGCGGCGATATGACGATAGTAGGCCAAAAGCTATGATTTACTTCCAATTTCATTCTCTTTTGCTTGCGCCACAGATGGTTGAGCTGAATGCAAATTAGCACATCATGTAGCCAAAATGACGCATGGACCAGTAAAATATATTTGCTGGTTTTGAATTAAAGCAAAAATATTTCATAAATTTCAAGAGCACCGGAAAAACGTCCTTTCCCTGTAACGGAAAGAACTGAAAGATTGAAAGAATACGTGATTTCCTCCTTCTTTTGGAGCTCCTTTCCATTTTTTTGTTGACAATAAATTGTGTCCAAGTTGTTGTAAGCTCGGTTTTTTAAGTCGGAGCCTCACTGAAGTCATCAGTGGACTCGCCACGGAGACCATGACGCCACCATCCGAACGAGCAACTCTCACAATAGAGGGTCAGTTTAGAAGCCAAAGCTTAAAGTCCCACAAAGCACAGAGACGGCTGCCCCTAAGTCCTAGAGTCTAAGACCTAATTCCGCTATTGAGCACCGGAGCATCTCAGGGGAACTGATCACAAACCTGCACACGCACTGCCACTGCATGTTCCTGAGCAGCAGGCCGGAGCCCAATGCTCTACCAACTGAGATACCGGGGCGCCTCTTTTTGACTTTGAAATTACACGGATATGACGAGGAACGTTGATATTATATGTTTTCGGCATTGTGTGTTTGATGATTTGCGTTGAAACATTCGGATATAAGCTGCAGATGATTACTAACGAGTATGAAGTCATGGTTGTCGGGAAGGTATTATCATTAGATTATTAGTTCGTAGGTATTATTACGAGGGTCTGTAGACAATAGACACCATGGCCGGAAATGCAAATGCGTACAAAGAGAATAATCTGCTCGATGGAGTTGGGGACTTGTATCGAATGATAAAATAACTTCGTTGTACACATCGGCACTGTCAGGGGTGTAGCCAGGATTTCGCTCAGGGGGGGCGGCACCCCGAAAAGGGCCCCTGCGACAGCGCCAAAAGGGCCCTGATGGGTAAAAAGGGCCCTACTTGTTACAGATTGTTACAGAGTGCTGAAGAGGGCTTAAGAGCGCCCTGTCTGGTATGAAATTTCAAACTTGGCCACAGAGCATAGTGGGGGCGGGCTGCGTTTCGCGCGGCCCGTTTTCTCAGGGGGCCCTCAGGGGGGGGCTGTTCCTGCCGCCCCCCTCGGCTACGCCCCTGGGCACTGTATTGTAACAATTGACCCGATATGCTGTTACGTTTGACCCATGGCTGAGACCAGTCGTAACACGTGCAGACACGTTTGAAACTGAAAATAAGGGCATTGACAGCCGAAACACTTACAAGCTCTTCTGATTCATTCATATTCCTATATTATAAATACTAGGAAGCCAAAACTAAAAGTATATCATGAAGATATGCATTTTGTTCCACGACTAAAATTGTTGGCTTTGCAAACGAGTTTGCAATAAGTGTTACAATTGAATCCCTACAAGAAAATCGAGTGCAAAGTAAAATCCGGGAGCTCTCTCTCTCTCTCTCTCCCTCTCCCTCCTCTCCCTCTCTCTCTCTCTCTCTCATAGGCGGATCCAGGGGGGGCAAGGGGGGCACGTGCCCCCCCGATCGACCCTCGGCGCTCCCCTGAAAGGTCGATGGCGCCCCCCTGAAATGTCGCTTCCCACCCCCCCCCAGGATACGAAAGTCGGCGCCCACCGATAGGATTTGGCGCCCACCTGATAGGTTTTGCCGGTCATAAGTGGCGCCCCCCTGGTCCGGGTGGCGCCCCCCGGGAAGGTGCCCCCTCCGATCGACAATCCTGGATCCGCCTATGCTCTCTTTTTTCTTCTCTCTCTCTCTCTCTCTCTCTCTCTCTCTCTCTCTCTCTCTCTAGGAGAGAACTGTAAGCTAACATGAGCGCCATTAAAATTAATATAGAGTTGTGGGAATCATACGCGTCGGAAAAGGGGGGCCAGGGGGCCTGGCCCCCCACTTTTTGGCCAAAAATTTCATGATCTCAGTGAAAATGAGAGAAAGCCGGACATTCTTATATCCAGCCGCTGCGGAAGGCAACGAGGAGTCCAAATTCGAACAGTTTTTGATCCTGATGTTGAAAGTTTTTTGTCAGCATCCATCAGGTTGAAGTTTGGCTGGCCCCCCCACTTTTTTGCCCGTGGCGACACTTATGGTGGGAATGACCTAGGACCCTAAAAAGATGACGAAACAGGTGACAGTAAAAGCGCTAAAAGACTTGCAGCCTAAAAAGCCAAAGTCCAGAAACGGAATTTTTGGCCCGTCGTCAGGCAAGGGGCACCCCTCGCCTGACGAAGGTCTACGACCGAAACGTTGCATTTACCTCATCCCACGCTTTTTTCTTTATCTTTACCTTGACGTAGCCTTTTTTGGGCTTTTTAGGGTTTAGACGTTTTAGTTTCTGGACTTTGGCTTTTTAGGCTGCCAGTCTTTTAGCGCATTTGCTGCCATCTGTTTCATCATCTTTTTAGGGTCCTAGGTCATTCCCACAACACTGTGCGGTTTATGGCACCCTATCTCCAGCAAGCCTTCTGAGAACTTAAAATTAATGTACATGCAATATTTGGACAGATTTCCCCTGAAGGAAAGGATCATAAGCAGCCCAGACCCTTTTCATATCCAACTCATTTTAATTTAAACCGGTAGGACATTGCTGCACAATGTCATTACACATCTAAGCAAACGCATGGTCACTATCCTCACCAGAGTTGGCGTATTTTCATGCTGTCGGTCCACTTCTTAGGCTTGCAGTTTCCTTCGATAACAACACAAACGCACTGGGCAAGAGCAAGCTTGTGCTGAACTATTAGTTTAAATGAAGGAGCTTTATTTGTTTCCTCCATGAATGTGAACGATCCTTGAAAAAGAGAAAAAGAGCCTCTCGAAATTAAGCCTGATATGAATTTGATTTATTTTGCGATAGCCGTTTCATGTAATATGTTGAGAAAGGTGGGCTTCTACCATAAATCCACTAGTTAAACCTAAAAGGCCAGAAGCCATGGTTTGGGGAATTGGAAAGAAGCCAATTCTACAGATAGTTAAACTATTAAATGCATTATCATTAGAAATGTGAGTTTTGTGATATTCTGCCAAGGTGACGTTTTGTAGTGCTAACTGTAGCTTATTCAAAAGTTTTTCATAAAAAAGAAAAGCACCACTCCGATATTCTAATGATATTTAAAAGCAATCCTGACACATTTCCGAATGTTACTTCGAAATAGCGGCGAATACATGGGGGCTAGAGGGTTATAGTCACCCCGAAATGTCGGAGTGCCTGTAGTAAATGCATAGCCGGAAGCTGTTCCCAGGTAATGACAACGGGGCCCCGAGTCCCCTGCCCCCTTCTCCCCACCCCGAAATAAGGTCCTGAATCCGCCACTGCTTCAAAATATTCAAATAAAAGCATAACGTAAACTCATGACTCTGGTTTCACTATGGTGTATAATTCTGGTTAATATCTTTCAGCAATCAAAACGATATACTGATTACCCACGAACAATTGTTTCAATTTCAGGGGAATTTTTCACACTTAGCTGGCTGGCTTCGTTTACCACTTCAGAAGAACTGCGCTCATCAGGCTCTGCTCGACTTATTGCACCCTGAGCACGCGGAGGCCGATCACCGCTCGAAGACACCGCGCACGCATGTCAGGCATCAGAGCATTCAGAGAGGCTCGTTTCCTGGCCTCGCTGCGACACAGCTGCCACCTTCCGGAGAGAGCCAGGGACCGGCCGAGCCACCTGCCCTGGCCGCGATAGTAGTGCCACCTATGTCAGGGTCGCCACCAGTGGTGGCACTGCAACCTGTGAGAGGACTGTGTGAGAGTGCACTCAGCTGAGGTATTATTTGGGGTTGTCTTTGCAATACAAGGGCCTGGCCATGCAAGGGTGATGGTGGGTCAGACACACACCAAATGTTAATTTTCCGGTGGTCACTTATATAAAAAGGTCTGACCTGAGAGAGATGAAAAGAGCACCTTGTGCACAATGTATATGACAAGCTAGGAACCACATAACTGTGCAATAGAGTGGGTATATGTCTTGTGGATCGTTTGTGAGCGTTTTATAAATCAAAGGGGGTGTTTTTTACGAGACGCCGGGTGTGTTTATGCATCATTGTGGGAAACGTTATGAGGTAATTAAAAACAACAAACCAGAGATGGAGGAAGGGTTGAAACCCACCCTCTCTCCTGCGGATTACTACCAGAAGGTTCAACTGACCCGACCTAAACGTGAGGCCCCTCGAAAAGTCGGCCCTCACCTCCTCCCAGGGATGTAGGATGGTGACTAAGTTAAGTGGTGCCTTACCGGACCACTCGATGCAAATTTATCTCAGAGGGGAGGTGGGGGGGGGTGAAGCTTTGAATAGTGCAAATATTCCCATAAAACTGATAACATTTGCAGGAACCACTAGCTTAAGATATATGCAGTATCGGGAGCATTGCCATGGATTCCTTTTTCACTCGGAAGGGGTGGGGCTGGGCTCCTATCTGACAATGACTGGAGGGGGAGGAGGTCTGGTAGGAAGAACTCGAGTTGCATATCTGTCATGAAGAGCGGTCATAGGCGGCGGAACTAGGTGGCACCACCGGGTACTGTGACCCCTCCCCTTGAAATGATCAATTTTAACACTAGCCCTATGTCATTGACAGGAAAATGTGTTGGAAACTGCGTGGTTCCCCTCCCCTAAAATATAGACTCTCTGCCACCACTGAGAGCGGTATCACGACAGTTAAAACTGAAAATGGAAACATTCACAAGGGTCTGTGCTGATAAGAGGGAGGATAGGCGAAAACCTAGGTCGAGCCCCACATTTTTGGGTGATGTTCCTCTGGTTCACAGTTTAAGTGGACATGGCAGTACGGTCTACCCTTCCTCACTTTCGATGTTCTTGGATTACCATAAAAAGGTAAAACCTTTTTCAAGGTGCTTCGGGCTCCTTAGAATTTTAGGACTCGTGATACCTAATATAGATACTCTATATTTCAGAGTGTCTCGTATCCACTATGTCGCTCACTCAATATGTTATTTTCAGTGATGTGATTGTATATTTTTTTAATAGGATTTTCTCAAAAACTTTCGAAACGCAGCAAAGAAGGGACATGGAATGATGGTTGCATCTGAAGTGGATCTCTTGTTCTTGTATATGGGTGTGACGCTTGCTATTTTCCATTGGGCCGGGAACTTTCCTTCTCGCAAATATTTATCAAAAAGCTAAAAAGACGTCGGAAATGATGATATCACTTAATTTCAATAATTTGGCTGGTAGTTCATCCGACCCTGTTGATTTGTTACGGTATAAATAGTTTAGAATGTTGGGAGAGCCTCCATCAATTATGTGTATGTCTAGTTTCGTCTGTCATGCAAATGGCCATTAAGTAGTGTGGCTTTGTCATGCCGGTCGTAGATTTTCTCACCGTCAGGTCGTTAAGTGGTGGTAAAACTTTATTGATTTGCGCTTGGATATGTTTTATAGAATTGTGTAGTACTTTTAGGACGATTTTTCAATTTCTAAAAGTTTTTTACCTCTCGTTTTAGGTGATTTTGGTAAATTTCTTTGTTGATTTTTGTGACCAGACACCCATAGTTTTTCTAGCGGCACCACAAGCAAAAATTAAATATATTACACAGATAATTTTGAGCGATGCTAATTTTGCTTGTGCTGAATTTGCGCACCCGAACCAGGTGCTTCAAGTGCGCCAATTTTGAGCATTATCGGAAGTGTTTAGATACCGAAGGCTTAGGCCTATTGTATGGAATGACAAGAGCATGAAAGTCGCTGATCAGAGCCACATCAATGCATCGGGAATCAAAATGGCCAAAGGGCAATGCATTCTCGACTATTCAAAGCTGATTTTCGGAACCAGCTTTGTTATTGCAGTCTCAAAAGTAGGGTTTCGGAGGTAAGGCTTCATGAAAATGTTTAATATGGAATCAACGAAGTTTTTTTAGTTTATATTTACTTCATAAACAGCGTTAAAAGCAGTTAATAGAAAGTTCTACGAACGTTTCCGATGCTCTATAAAAAACTGGTAGTTGGAAGGAGCCCCTCGGACTCTTCTATCCAATCCGGTATTTCTTCAAGAGGAACCTGGAGAAGAGGAAATATATACGTAATTTGATCTTTACTTTGTCGGATGAGCAAGCAAGCTCTGTCTGACTATCCTCAGAGTCCTAAATATTGTCTCTGTGAGGTCCAGAGCCTCAATATCACCCCTGCCACCACCCCAAAACACCCTATTTCTCACTGACGAGAGCAAGTGATTTCAAATATGATAATTTGCATACGATTCTAGGCTATACTATATCTAACTGCTATGGTAGCGACGCTAAAGCGGGAAACAGGATGCAACATCGATGGCTTTGTCATTGCTCTCCACATCCCGCCGCCGCGGCCAATGCTCCTTAATAATCCTATCCGTGTGTCGCGTGAACGTGTATAAATATAGTACTATACAAAGGAAGCCGACAGCACCACGACGCCTCTGCTTTGAAAGTGGTTCAACGTTTTATCTGAACTGCAGCAGGTCTGACGGCTGGGCGTTACGGCGTCAGTTCCCTCCCCCATAAGAATGCATTACAAAACTGAGAGTTATAGAGTCGAACAGTAACCACACTGAGTTTAGGTTGGACCAAATTGATAAACACGTAAGTGAACGCCAAATTATGTTAGAATTGTTAGATTCCTTTAACATAATTTCGCCTTCACTTACGCGTTTATCAGTAACCCGACTATCCACACATAAGAAAAGAACCAGACGGCATCAGATTGGACCAAAATTGAATTAATAAAATTGAAAGAAAAAGAAAAAAGGCAAGGAATTAACCGCAGCTCCAGGATCAAGCAAAATGTTTTTCTTGATGGTTGATGCTTTGGTTGCTCAACCAATGACAGAGTATCAATAAAACCGGAATACTTGGACATTGAAGTTTTCTGGTATATTCCGGATGCCATTAATGTAAAGTGATATCTAGCTCCTCCAAAACTGCCCGTTTTGAGAAGAAATAAACGTTTTTAAAGTAGAATTAAGCCCACCTTCTGCCCTCTGCGCGTGCTGCCAGGCACCATGCAACGGAGAGGAGAGAGGGCCACTGGAAGGGCTGCATTTGATATTTCAGTTCAAATCACGTAGAGGAACTATATTCCCTTAGGTTCTGAATAAAACGACAACGCTGTCGCAGGAAGAAACATTCACACTAATGCAAAGTTTGCATAAATAGATATTTTCTAATTAGGCGTTTCTAGAAACCGGTAACAGCCATCATTAGCACCTCTTTACAGACTTAAGCGTGGGAGGGGGCACCTCAGTGGTGGTGCTCCGGTGCTCCCCTGTGTGGTACGTTATTTTTGCTACTATTGTACTTTGAAATGGCCGAATGTTGTGTTAACACATATCCGCTTACATATTCATAGACATTCTATGGGTTGATGGTGTGCTGTAAAAAACTGGTGTTTCCACATAAAAATTGCTGCAAAAAAACTCCGAGCTATCAATAGGGATGTATAAGCACCGCACTGAAGCTAATTAATATAATCTCGTGTGGCATTGGTCAGCCACTGATGCCCCCAGGGCGTCAGGGGCGCGTGGCTCGGTGTGCCGGGAGTTCTGATTGGTCAGCGCTGACGTGAGCGTCCCGGTCGCCGTCGACGCTCAGGTTGCGGGTCGGCTATGTGCGTGAAGTCGCGCGGCAGTCGAAGTCTGCCGAGCGGCGTGGAGACGCGCGGCAGTCGAAGTCTGCCGAGCGGCGTGGAGACGCGCGGCAGTCGAAGTCTGCCGAGCGGCGTGGAGACGCGCGGCAGTCGAAGTCTGCCGAGCGGCGTGGAGACGCGCGGCTTCGGTTTCCGGTGCAGTGTCACGTGTTATAGCTTCTGTATTTGTGTGGACTTGATAATTTCGAAAGATATGAGTTCAGATAATGAACACTTAGCTTGTTGATTGCTGCTGCATTTTTTTCAAAGCTGCTTGTCGAGAGCTCTAGAAGAACCAAAAGCGACTAGAACATTCTTACTTTGATTTCGAATATTTGACAAGTTTCAGGCACATTTATTTGCAAAACCATGAATGGAGGCCAAATTTTGATTATTATTGTCAGAGCCGCATGACGAAAAAAACTAATTTGACTTCTGGGGTTTTCCCTTGGTATTCACTATTCATGACGGCATCAAAACAAAATTAGAGTTGTTTCCAGGTTTAAAAAAGAAAATGTTATAGACTTTCCACGATGGAATCACAAGCGCAAGGTGCATTGTGCTCCAAGAATAGTTTTCTAGCCTGTGCTACAAAGGTGAGTCGACGTAAACACATGCATGTATGTACTTATTCTGTTTTTCCCCGGTCTTCAACGTTTCATAGGCTTAAAGGAAATGTGTCGCTTTTATAATAGGCTTTTGGACTGAGATAGCAGTTTGGTAGAGATTGTCGGGAAACCATCGCTGGCATAGGTATTTCATTTTACCCAAAGCTTCCAATGCTAGATTTCCGCTCAATTTATGGCTCAAAATAAATGGTACCAAACTATTTATATTTGGATCCAGCACCCTGATTGGTCTAAATCATAATACCCTCTAACTTATTTAAAATTTCATGCTAACGAGTGGTTTTGTATTCCTGCTATTCTTTTTAATTTACCAGCTTGACATGTCGGCCAACTCTCTAAGGAGATAAAGGAGATTTTGTTTATGTTCAAAAAGTACCAAAATATATTTCCATGCCATATCCTTGCCATTGGGTTTGAATTTCATGACAAATTAGGATTGAATATGGAATATTGAATGGTGAGCTGTATTTTCTCCAGGCCTAAGCGTGTCTATGTCGTGCCTGTGATAAGGATAATAATTTTGAACTCGCCGAAAACTATTGTTTTGATGGTGTAATAAATTGTAAGAAAAGGGAAATATTTTTGTTCGGAAACCTTATAAGGTGACAAAAAGTGTGGTTTCCTGATTTTCAGGCTTCTAGCTAAAAAAGATATTTTTAGAGTTCTGAAATGTAGCATATTCCCTTTAATTTACCCGTAATATCCTAAAAAGATTTGTATTGCTCTCGCTTTTCAAAGAATAACATACGACGCAATGCAATTTCTTGTAAGCAAATATCATTTCTTTTAGATTAATCCACTCAAATGCAAAGCTAACACTTAAAAGCCCTCCTGAGTTGAAACATATTATATGACAGGAATTAAGATTTGAGAGCCAGACCCATAGTAATTTTGCGAAAGGGCACACCTCAGCTCAATTGTAACAGTCCCATGATCCTTATCTGGTGCTGTAAATTGGACTGTTTCTACGGCGGTGATTTCGAAAATTGGTCAGTAAACTACCAGGCAGTATTGACTCTTGCTTATGCATCGCGGTGAAGTCCAACACCAAATACCCTGTTTACCCACATAAGGCGACGACATGGGAGACTTTACACACTTTACAACTTTTCATACCCCTTAGCTCCCCGGCAGGCAAGGAAGTCTATCGAATATTGATTATTTACAGCAGCCCTTTGAAACGAATTCTGCCTGTACAGCTGCTGTCATGAGGACATGTACAATACATTATACTGTAGCAAACAGTACCAGATAAGTATCTACCCTGCCCCGATTCGCCTGTGGATCTATAGTTTCTCATTTTCCTTCGCTTAAGGTAGAAAAAATCACGAAAAATTATATTCGGCTTATCTATATTCTCCATCAACGTATTTAGGGGAGGGCGGCAAAAAGAGCATAGCTGTCCTCTGCAGACATTGTTGTGTGCGTCCCAACCCGCAAACACATTTGGATCCGTGGTTCTTCCCCGGAGCAATAACATTAGGGCTACCATGCTGCTAAATCCCATATTGCCCCAATGTATTGGGGCAATATGGGTTTTATTCCACGGTTCCATTCCATGGACCCCATTGCAATGGGTGGGGTAACACGGGCCTTTGCATGTAGTTTATCTTATGCATTGAGTTTGTCCACAAAAAACTAGTAACGTCGAACAAAAAAATTGGATCTTAAAATATTTGGCGATGGATTGTTTCGATAAAATGGGCGACAGACGATTACTTTGGTTGAATTTCGATAGAGTTACATTTTTAAGTGAAATTCCAGTAATTGCATATTTCTAATCCTCCTGGTTTGGGATACACTCTGAGACAGATAGGTACATACCTTTAAATGATGTAAAATTAGCAACGATCAAGATTATTGATTGTAAGGTAGTAGAATGTTTCACTTCGTGTCCGTCTTTCCCATATCGTCATATGCTTTAAATTGTCATGTTTCATAACCACCATATTGGGAAATAAGAAACTTATATCGCCTAACAAATTTGGATGCTATCCTACAGCAGATGTTGAAAACTTGGTCTTCAAAACACAACTGGAAACTGACAGAGCACTGCAAACAAGTAATTTTCGGATCATAGAGTGAACAGTTTTCCTCGAAATTCTCAACCAAAGAACGCAACTGACATATTCGTGCTGTTGGCACGTGGCAAGCACCATATGACGTACGAATGTAAGTAATTGGACCCTCGTATCATTGCTGACTTTATCCGCAGAGCCTGTGCCCGTCACTGATCATTCCCGTCTTCTCACCCTCTCCTCTACCCTTATTTTATGCATGCAAAAATGTCTCAACTACAGGCATTTGTTTGGAGAAGAGCTGAAATGCCCCTCATGTGAGAACAAGGCACACCACAATTTGCATTCTTTCGTTTTCATTCAGATGCTTGTTGTGCACTCGAAACTAATTTTGCCATCGTCACAGAACCTTAAAAGGTCATATGCACCGTGTATACCTACCATCACCTACAATACAGCTTGGCCTCCGATTTGCCAGTGGTTTTCTCATGAAACTGGCGTCCCTAATTTTCTAGGACATGGTGTTGTTATCCCGCCGGGTATCTTACAAAATCAGGTGAAATACTCAGTTTACTTCCCTTGAACTTGATCATTACAGCGACAAGGTATTCAATGTCTTTATGGGAGTCGCCTGAAATAAGATACGGTACATCAGCATCTAAGTTTGTGAGCATCATTGTGGTGTGGATTTCTTCCGTAACTAATTGACGGTTCAAAGAACGGAATTGGTTTTTCCTCTCACAACGCTACTCAAAATTTTCATTCCCATTACTGTTGTCCTTTATCTTTCGGGGCTCATGTTAGTAGCCAAGTACATTACTCATTTTTATGTTTTACCTGTTTTACACTTTATTATTCTATTCCAAATTATTTGCACCAACCTGAAAGATTTAATTTTTCTGTCAGATGTCACCATTAATGTAATTTTTCGCATAAAGTTTAAAGCCCAAAGGTTAACAGACCACCATGGTCAAACGATATAAAATCCCGGCATTGATCCAATTTAAAGTTGCATAAATACATTTTTAGAGGACGCCAGAAGCCTTCTTTAGAAATTGTTTTTTTTTCATGGGTGTTCACCAAAAATGGACAAGCACTATGAACCACTTACTTTAATTCATAGAGCTCAATATTTTCCCTAAAATTTTATAAAAATCATAAATGCTTCACCTATCGTCCCCAACTGAAATTCAAGTAAAAATAGATAGGAAGGATTCAAAAGACGAAAAGGCTGAAGCTCCTTAAGAAAGGGTGTCATTCGAGAACCAATTTTCTGCCGTACTTTCCGGTAGAAAAAACCCGAGGAAAAACCGAAATGTTTTTAGGGGTGTAGTTAGGCACGTGAGGTGAGAAAATAAAAAGGGCGTAAAACCGATAGACTTTAAATGGTGTAAAATTTTTTTACTTTTTGAACCAAATTAATTATAACAAGATTATGGCTAAGATCATTATTTTCCCAGCATGCACGCGTTATAGGCTGATGGTACGAGGCCTGGTATTAAGAGGTTTCGAAGGTCTATTTACCTAGCATAATTTGTAAGGAAATAATGTTAGTTTAACAATGTGCGTTGGATTTTATAGACTGTGCTTCCATACCTAGTTTTGCTTGCCCGACTAAGTATTTAACGCTTACATGGGCAATGAAACATTCTAGTATGCCGCATGGATCTGATGCGTTTTGGCATTCAATACCTTGCCTGGCTACAAAGCAGAAACTGGGGCTGCTTGGATCACGTCTCTTGCCTCGACCTACGCGAGAACCTGTGTTTACTATGCCGCGCCACATTTGTTCCGGAGCGTGACGGGCTGTGACGCTTATCGTGACGCGGCACGGCTGGAGATCGTCACGGTGTGACGGCGCGGCTGGTCTGGATCCCGTTTCTTGTCTGTGGGTCCGTGACCGCTTCTCTGAATGTATGTACCTCCTGGCAGCAGCGACTCTACCGGCTAGGGCATACGGCGTGGGGGGGAGAGCACTCGACCTCCACCCTCTGACCCGAGTGCAAATCCCCGGACGGGTATTCTGCATAAGTCTATCCAATCCCCATAATACCCTCCCAGCAGGGTGAGAGTCGCGACACCATACGGCCTCAGCAGTCGGTGTGTCGCAAAGCCCCAAAGTTGCCTATTTTCCGCTGGCGGCTAGAATGCGCCGGAAAACATCTTCCTGGCAGGAACTGCCCACTGAAAAACGGCAAAATCTTATTTACCGGTGATGCCACTTCCGACTCACGTTGGCAGCGATTTTTTTCTCCGAATTCTGCTGAACACGAAAATTTTGTGAATAAAAATGGGGCACCTAGCCTTCTTCTCTCTCTCTCTCTCTCTCTCTCTCTCTCTCTCTCTCTCTCTCTCTCTCTCTCTCTCTCTCTCTCTCTCCTCCCTCCCTCCCTCCCTCCCTCCCTCCTTCCTTCCTTCCCTCCCTCCCTCCCTCCCTCCCTCCTCTCTCCCTCCCTCCCTCTCTCTCTCTCTCTCTCTCTCTCTCTCTCTCTCTCTCTCTCTCTCTCTCTCTCTCCACAGCGATGTCCTTGTCGGCCTTTAGATACATAATCCTGCTGTTACAGGCGTCGAAAACGAGGGCACTGGCGAAATGTCCCCCATTGGCGAGCCAGAAGAATGCACTCCAAGAAAATAAGTTTGGGAGAACCAGAATTCTCCTCCCAAAAAAAAACATAAATGTGGTTGGATGTTCCACAAGCGATGTCAAGGCTGAATGAAGACTTAATTCCACAAGCTGAATGAATCCAAATCAGTGAGATTCTTAAGAACACTAACGATACCGTTCCTATCAAACTTGAACTATTAATTGTTATGCTTCCACGATGGTCACCGGACAGAAACATGGGAAGGAGATAATCCTTTCACAGATGATACTCCAGGTGGCGGGCTCACGTCCCCGTTTACGCTTTAGCAGAAGCCCTGTGGCTCTATCCTAGCGTGTCATTCTCAGCGGATGTGTTCATTCTCAGCCAGTCATACATCAGTAGGAGCGTGTAATACGCCTGTCACGTCACGTCTCGTCATGTCACGTCACGGGATGAGAAGTACTTTACCGGAACCCTATGGACGTAAAGGTAAGTACAAAGTGGAGTCATATTATCAGTAACATTACGTAGATTTCATACAAGCATGGAGTGAATGTGTGGCATTCAGGCTGACCCCATACTGACCCATTTTCAGCTCCTGCTGTTCCTATCAGCAGTGGAGGAGACCGAGACGCTAAGGAAATCCTTCACGCCTGACAACTGCGGAACCGGAGTGAGTTCCAGCGCCTGAGGCAAACGGGGGGATCAATAATTCAACGCTGCACGTATATAAAAAACCAGTGACGTTCAGCTGGAATGCCCTTGAACATTCTATAAAATAGCCCAGTCTCAGCCACAGAAAATGGAAAGGTGAGACGTAGAACTTTACGCCCAAATCGAGATATCCAGTATATGACCCCGTAGGGGATGAGGTGGCTTAGTGGATAGCACCCTTGTATTCTAAGCCACCGGTCCCGGGTTCAAGTCCCGGCGGAGCCTCTGAATAAGTCGATCTGATCCCCAAAATCCCTTCCAACAGGGTGAGAGTTGGCGACGCCGTATAACCCTGGCAGTTGGTGCGTCGTTAAACCCCAACAATTATTATTATTATGACCCCGTATCAAAATTTTGATCATGTTTTACATATCCAGCTGTATTCAACTAGATCTCAACGATAAAACGCATCTATTTTTAGTGTATTGTACCACCCACGTGCCGAGCCAGTGCAACAACCTTTGACTGAGTCTTGCTATACCAAGAAAACCCTCCGTTAAGCTGACTTTCAATCACCCTCGAACGAGCATACAACATTGATCCCTCACGTCTGTGGCTCGCAAGATGCTTGGCTGTTTCACACCTGGGTCGGATTAAATAAGACGGCGTGCGTCCGCGTGACTATGTCCGTTCCGGTCCAAACAAAACGGTTAGTGGGCGAGTGCGAACTGCTTTTTCAGGGGCTGCTGGTATGTGCTTCCTCACGCTTGAGCTGTATCCAGTCGTGCCTCATCCTGTCTCCTTTCGGACCTGATACGAAGCCTCTGCTATGTGTAGCTATTGACCCTACAGTCCATCGACGAAAAAACGGCAGAGAAGGGATATTTGTAAGTTGCATCGATGAATCAAGGGCGATATCTTAATGGATCGTATTTTCGACGGATACCTATGGTTCTGTCTGGCGTTGATGACCGTGTAAATACAGCATTCCCTGAACCCAAAGAGCCTAAACATGAAGCGGGCTTGGGGAGGCTAAATCTTCCCAAAATGGGGGCGCGGTGGAGAGAGGGAGATTTGCAGTCGTTAGCACGCTCGCTTTCCACACGGCCGACCTGGGTTCAAGACTCAGCGGATTTCCTGAAGAAAAGGGAGCAATCTGACTCCTGAGAAACCCTTACAACCGGAAAGAAGTTGGTGACGCCATATGACCCGGGCACTTGATGCGTTAATAAGCCCAAACAATTGTTAGCATCTTCCTAAAATGATACTATCTTCCTAAAAGAGAACTCAGTGTCCTACTCTCTTTTTGCACAATTGTTCATAATTCTATATCAAATCAATATGCGTAGATTCACAAAGAGGCAAAAATTAAGGAATTGTATATATATATATATATATATATATATATATATATATATATATATATAGAAGAATGCCTTCTGTCTGCGAGGAATTACAAATTTGTTAATACCAGAGCATCTGTCTCGCTCTGAAACATATGGTTCACTGTGATGACCTTGTCTGTTTGTCTGATTGTGCCCGCGTCGCAGGCTCGGGATGGTTCGTTCTTGTGGCGCGTCGACACCTCACCTCCGTCCTACTTCTTCGGCACCATCCACGTGCCGTACGACCGCGTGTGGCCACACGTTGCAGCCAGCACCAAGCAGGCCTTCCGCCAGGCGGACGCCGTCTTCTTTGAGCTGGCTCTGACAGACGCCGCCACGGTTTCTGCGCTGACGCAGTGTCAGCGGCTGCCACGTGGTACTCGTCTTCAGCAACTGCTTCCGCCGGAGCTCTACCAACGGCTGCAGCAGCACCTGAACTACGTGCGGACCAAGATGCCGCAGTGGATGTCGGAGCAGCAGCGAGACAGCGGATTGGTGGCCGAGTACTTGTTCCAGGTGATGACGGGCGACTGGAACGTGAAGCGGCCCGTCTGGGTGATGCTGATGCTGAACACGCTGACTGAGAGCGACGTGAGGTCCAGAGGGGTGCCCGTGCTGGACCTGTTCCTCGCTCTGGAGGCACAGCGGCGCGGCCAGAGGACAGGAGCGGTGGAGAGAGTAGAGGAGCAGTGCCTTCCTCTGAATGGATTAGACATGAAACAGGTGAGTGTGAGTGGTAGCCTTGAACTCGAAAAAGGAAGCGATGCTAGGTGCTCTTCTTGGGCTGGTAATAAGCGGTACAAAAACTTCTAAACATGGCCTTGAAAGTGTGCCGGCATGGGGACACATATTTCAAAATATGTAATTACCTGCACCCAATGATTGCATTGATTGCCAAGTGGATCACGATATAACACCAGGATTTTCAAAAATACTTTTCTACCAACATATACATTTTATATTTCTTCTAGGGAGAGACACAGAAAAAGAGACAGGAAAAGACAGAGGGAGAGAGAGATAGAGGAAGAGAGAGAGAGAGAGAGAGAGAGAGAAGGACGGGAGAGAGAATCATTAATCATGATAAGAAATTTTCGTCACTTCCCGTAAGTGTGACAAAAATACTAAAGTTGGTGTACTACAATACTATGCATTAGCCTCCGTAGTAAAATTACTGCCACCAGTTATGGGAAAACTATTCTGAATTCCATTGGTGAATCCAGGAGCAACTTTTGGAGGGGGCCAAGTCAACGAATGGGGGACTAGATTGATAAATAAATCGCGAAAACATAGTATTTTTAAGGAAAACAGCTAAAATTTGGTCCTTTTGGGGGGGCAAAAGCTACTATTTTAAGCTTTGGAGGGGGCAACGGCCCCTTTGACCCCCCTTGGATCCGCCAGTACTTGATTCTACCAATCTCACCCATCCGGAATTCTTGTATTGATGACAGTAGCTCGAAACTAATATTTAGGACTTAAATATATTAAAATATATTAATTGGTGTAGCCACCAGTTCTTTTTAAAGCTCGGGAAGACGTTATGACTTTTTCGGCGTTAGTTATGACTTTAGGACTTCAATAACTTGTGTTTTTCTATTAGGTGGAGTGATCTTGACATCAATCGTTTCTGTGAAAAATCTATTGACTTTTGTCGGAAAACAATCCTAATATCAAATGCCTCCTGTGCCAATTTGGTCGCGAGTATACCAAAGCACGCGACCTCCAGTTCGGTAGCATGCATTTCCCGTGGTAGACTTTGAAGATAACCAAGTTCTGTCTCGTTCATGGAGCTTATATCTGTCAATGTGGGATTTCAGCTAGTTGAACTTTAGCGGGCAGAACCAAAAACAAGTCAAAGTGGCTTAAATTTCTCCTTATTTGTCTGAACTCTGTTATGATCATTCTCAGTTGCGCCAGTAGCAAGAGCACGGCCTGCGTTCTATTTGCACGTACGACACGTACCACGCTACTACAAAGATCAGCCCGTGTCGCCGGCGGGCTGCGGACGACACATGAAAACAACCGCACCCGCTGCTGCCCGAATAGATGGAGCGAAATCTGAGGCCAGGCTGCGACAGAAGCAGCCGCTTTCAGGGATGATGAATGGTTAAGCGTGCTGCCCCTCATCGAACACCCCTGATTGGATTTATGATTTATCGACCATTTTAGTTCTCTCGATTGCCAAGTGTTTTGTAAATCTAGGCCATAAGGACTGAGGTAATTATTTGGATCCGCAGAAGCCCTCTTCTCTCGCCAGCAGGCCAACACTGTGCTCATATATCCCACTCTTTTGCATTTATCTTGCCCGAGCTTTGACAATAGCTACCGAAAGCTGAGCTTTGATTGCCAGTATCGGTCCGCATGCGTCGTGTTTGCACTGATGCCGTGCGCCGGTTTTGTGTTGAGGCAAAACAACGCCGCTTTCCACCGGTTGCTGCTACAGCTCAGCTTCAAAAGAAAACCCACAGTGAGGAAGTCTGGCTTAGCTATTAGTAAGTGCTGCCATGGTATGGTCGCTACCAACCATGCATGCAGTGGCTTTGCGCTGGGATTGATTAGAAAGCTGAAACCATGCAGATTTTGAGACGTATCGCGTCTTTTTGGTCACTGGTAACATAGTTCCTAAAGAGTTATCCTGATAAAAATTGTGTTCTTCATATGTCAGTGTATCATTGAGCACCCACGTGACAACGAAGAGCTATTTCCAGACAGAGTAGAATAATTGGAGCTGCAAATCTAGATTCTATGTCACGCTTGATTCTATGAGTACGAAATGTTAAAGTTTCATCCTACGATAATTTATTTCATCCTACGATAATATATAGTATGATATAGCAGAGAGAGAGAGAGAGAGAGAGAGAGAGAGAGAGGTCGCCTTCTGGTCCTGCAGAGTGCCGCGTCGGGCGCAGCTGCAGCCGACAGGAGTCGCTTTTCATTAGGCGACTTCTCCTTATCATACCTGCACACTAGGGGTGTCCAGATTTCGGTCTTTTCGAAAAATCGTAGAAAGCCATGGTTTTTCCCATGGTTTCAAGCATTCTGAGTTCATATATTCACAATAAATCAGGTTTAAACAACATTTAGGGGTCGCGAATTTGATTTCAAAATGGGAATTTTGACCATTTTTGGCCAAAATCGGGACAAAAGTGCATATAACCAGACCGTTATGGATAGTATCAATATAAATGCATGTTAATTGAATAGAATAGCTCATTAGCGTTCGTTTGATACCAGTTTTATGTTAATATCACTTTTGGTTGACTTTTTATAGGCGTCCAATCATACAGTTATGGCCCGTCTCTGAGCGCAACTGACCTAGTGGGGGTTCGATTCCAGCTGCAGGGCGCTCTACCGGAGGCAGTGAAAACGCTGCGATTGACTGCTGTTTAGCGAAATGCTGCTGGTATTGCACCCATATTTTCGAACGCACTTTACAATTAATTAACTACTTGACTATTTATTTAGCTAATTAATTGATTAATTCAGATATCAATTGATTAAGCCCTGCACGTAGGTGCAGTTACAGCTAATGATGCATATTCTGTTTTCAGGCCGGGACAGACGCTGCGGCCATTTAGGAAGTAAAGAATTGCGTTTCTGTCTGTTTGGCCTTTGTGTTTTGTATGGTGGGGCCCAATTACAGTCAAGAACGTGGTCCGCCACCACATACGACTTGGTTGGGCACCCGTTATCAACCATGACGGGTGCAAAGTTTCCAATTTCCAGCCAGGTCCTGAGGCGTTTTCTCCACGCCACACAAGACGCAAAATGCCAGATGAGGCGTCTATGAATACTATTGACGAAGCTGAGCAGTTTTGGAAGATCGCGCGCATCAAAACATTGCAGCACAGAGCCCATAAGGTAAAACTGACTAAGCTGTGGGAGACATGGTGGTGCTTGCAGAAATGCAAGAGCGACGCCAGCTCTGACCGACGGGAGGTGTTTCGGAATGCTCTGAACAAGCTGTGCGACATCGCGACACTTTATCCGCAGAAGGGATACTGGACGACAGGCTGCTGATGCTCGCTTCAAGCAGGAGGATATATGCTTCTACCAAAAAAATGCAAAGACCTTGTCAGCACCATCAGAGGTCTGGATAAGCTATACAAAAGGAGAAACAAAAGGCTGAAAGAGAAGATATGGAGCTGAGAACCGAAAAGAGCTAGAGGAGAAAGCAAAGCAGACGACGCCGGGACGATGCGAAGTCGCTCAGGGACGGGCCATAACTGTATGATTGAAGGCCTATAAAAAGTCAACCAAAAGTGATATTAACATAAAACAGGCATCAAACTAAAGCTAATGAGCTATTATATTCAATTAACATGCATTTATATTGATACTATCCATAACGGTCTGGTTATATGCACTTTTGTCCCAATTTTGTCCAAAAATGGCCAAAATTCCCATTTTGAAATCAAATTCGCGACCCCTAAATGTTGTTTAAACCTGGTTTTTTGTGCATAAATGAACTCAGAATGCTTGAAACCATGGGAAAAACCACGGCATCCTACGATTTTTCGAAAAAAACCCGAAATCTGGACATCCCAACTGCACACTACACAGCTCTCTCGTCCCATCGCGCTTGTAACATCAAATAGCCGCTAATCCAACAAAAGATACGTGACAGCTTATATGACGGTTACAGGCGGCTCATTGGCTGAGCACGGCCTCTGATTGGGACTGTGATGGAGGCCGATTTGACAGCCAATTATCGATGCCGTGTCCTGTTTGATATAAAGTGACGCTGCATCAGCCTGTCATCTGATGACTGCCCTCGCGTTGCAGGACACGACAAAATCTGTTAATGATTCAGACCGGAATCCTGCTCGGTGTCAAAGAGATCATTGTTCGAATTATGAATGCAAGACCTCGCTCCAAGAATTGAATCGTCTAAAACAAAGCTGAAATTATTGAAACAGTTAATTACACAAATAGTTAAATAATAGATTATGAATTACAAATAAATAATAAGAATAGTTTACAAATAATGCATAACAGTTTAATACAAAAAATATGTCATTTATGTAAAATATCTGCAAAAGTGTGTTTGTAGCATTCAGGGAAAAACCAGACTTGGCTTGTTCTGGCAAAGGCGGAGGAAATGATTGCGCGGCAATGGTGGTGGCGGGAGAGTTTGCGCGGGAACGAATGGTGGCGGGGACACTCTCCACAAGTGCTGCGCCTGACATCTGCGATGGATCCCCAGCGGCGTGGATTAGGTGTGTGTGCTTGGGTGAATGGGGAGAGACCACAGAATGTGCGCATGAAAAACTGCAGCCAGGGGTATTTGCTTATTTTCTGAGGGAGGTATGCAGGCATCGGGTGAGTCAATTTGTTTAGCGACATCACGCTCTCTAGCTCAGACATCGTTCGGTATTTCCGCCGTGGCTTTTTTAGGGGTAGAGCGAGTGTGTACGAAATAATTGAATCACGTACTTGAAATGCTATAAATAGAATGGCATGTGTAATTCCAGATCATTTTCAACCGACTGATGAAGACGTTGGCTTCCCAGATTTTCAGTTAAAAAACTTTGTATTACACCAGTTCTTTGAGCCGAAAGGCATATGTTGCAAACATTTTCACTGCAGTCAACAGACATGTGGTGGCCATGCAGCTGCGATCTGAGTGAGTGTCTGTTGCAGTAACATTGATCCTACTTCAGGTTATTTTCGCGCTGAACCGAACCCTCAACCAACACGAAGGCATCCTCTCGGGAGTCGAGGAGCCGGCCATCACCACAGAACACCTGATCCACCATTATAACTGCGGTGATTTGGACCGGGTCATATACGAGAAGAACTCACCAAGCTTCTCGGTGAGCTCTCCGTCTGTCGTACCCACGGATTGTCCTTAGTCAGCCATACAAATACATGTGTATCTAAGTGGCTTTAAACAAAGTGATGACTTATATAGCCAGATAGGCTTTTCAGCGCTGAAGGCGGAAACTTTTGGAGCCCATGCCCTCTCGCTGGTCAGCTTGGACGGGGGTGCTGGGGGTACTTTGTGGATTGTAATGGTGGTGACTTCACCGTGCGACCACCGTGGCGGCGGCGGAAGGTCTGAAGAGACAGTCGGTTGGGCAGTTTGGTCTCTTATCTCGCCACTGTGCTCTGGGAGTGTCATTTCAGTGAGACAAGTGCAGGTCCACTCGTTCCTCGAGTGCCCAAACGAACCCTGCGGTGGAGCGTCCGATTGCGGCTTGGCTGTGAAGACCCTGAACCACCCCGCCGCAAGGGACGCGTGACGCAGGGGCACAGCGCCTGCCTCCTGAGCTGGGGGTCCCCGGTTTTAGGGCCCGGCGGGGTCTCTGACTAGCGCAACCTGATAAAACCCTCCCACCAGGTTGCAGCTGGGATTCCGTAAAACCTTGTACGTATTCAAACCCAAAAATTATTATATACTCTGAACCATGCGTTGCTAAATTATGTGAAAAAGGTTCGGCTGCTGACTTTGAAGGTGTTTGCCACGTTTATATTGTTGCTGATCATAATACCTGTTTCTGAATGCACTTGGGCGTTAAGGCCTTCCTCGAGCGATCTAGCGCTACAGTGTTTCCATCTGATCATGCAAAGTATATTTTTCCCTTGAGCTGATCGGCATCCTAAATTGTTTTTACACTTGAATATTAGCCAATATATTTTGTACTTGTTCCCATGTGGTACATCAGACACATGCTTAGATTATAACTCGGACATTTATTAGTAGTATTCTCACAGACATACACAAAAAAACGAGCAAAGAAGCAAGCAAATTGCTTTTCGGTTGGGGATAATGGCCGATGCCCACACATCGTAAAATATATTCACGAATGATGATATATACGAGCATGCAAAAATTTATGCAATGACATAACCAACAACGGATTTAATCGAACAGCAAGCGGAGAGGCGACTCAGATGTGTGGTCTCCCTATTGCTGAGCTGAGTACTCCAAGGGTTCAAGTCCCGGTGGGTCCCCTGGACATAAGCGTCGCCACCGGCAAAAGTGAGGGGGCCAGCCAAACTTCAACCTGATACTGACAATAAACTTTCCACGTCAGGACCAAAAACTGTTCGAATTTGGACTCCTCGTTGCCTTCCGCACCAGCTGGTTTTAAACTGTCCGGTTTCCCCCATAATGACTGAGATCAGGAGACTTTTGGACAAAAAGTGAGAGAGGCAGGCCCCGTGCCCCCCCCTTTCGACGCTCATGCTCCTGAATAAGGCACGATCTGGTCCGCGTGGTCTCTTCCAGCAGGGTGAGAGTATATGGGCGATGCCGCAGAATTCTTGCTGTTGGCGTGTCGCTCAACCTCAATAATAACATTCGATGGAAAATATTAGTTTCAACCTCGATGCATACAGGGCCCAGAGATTCACTCTAGTATCTCAAAACACCTGCTGCCACACAATCAAAAAATGTTGTATAAAGATTTTCACTGGACCGAGCCCCGACAATCCATAGGGTCACACCAAATCAGTAAATAGCACGACTATAGGGGAAATACAATTCTCCCACGTGAATACCACCTAAGAAACCGAAAAATCCATAACTTTTTCTCGTGGATTGAACTTGCTAATTTTGTCATTTTGTGATTTTTAATGAGTACTAATCCGACCTGGGACGTCGCCAACCTAGGCAATATTTGTAGGTTATGTTCCAGTGAAGAGCTCAGTGGTAGATCCAGGCTTTCATTAGGGGGGATGGGCAAGGGGCCTCAACCCTATCCGCCTTTACCTCGAATAACCTCTAAGTACCCCCTGCGCTGCTGTTTTGAGGATAGCCTAAGAGGTTTAAGCCAGGAGGGTTTTAGTCACTTTATTATTAGTGAATGATGGTTAGCTAGAACTTGACATATTTTTTTCAGTGAACTCCGGGTCCGTGCAATAAAACGATCTAACTCTTCATTTGGGCATTGAATTGTGTGGCCTATGTCGCTTCGTTTTATCCCGTGTTTTTAATGTACTGGAGGTGCCCCGAAATTGAAGGTGGCTTCCGCCCCAGAAAAACAAATGGACCCATTTTGCTTGAATTGTACTGTCGCAATCTACACATTGCCGTTGTTTTCGCCAGGCACCAGGATTCCCCGTGCCACCGCTTGCCCCAGTGGCACCTACTGCCATGGGCTCCACGCCAGGAAACATGAACCACTACTTCATCCGCGAACTCATCTTCAAGAGGAACAGGCGCATGGGGAAGCGGATAATCCGACTGCTGAGGGAAAACCCCCACACTGCCTTCTTCTTCGCATTTGGTGCAGGTTAGTCAAAGTGGCAGCCCTTTGAGAAATGTGAATTCAGCAGAAGAATACAACCACCACCACCAGAAGGAAAACATGTTTCTATTTTCTGTGTGTGCTGCAGGGTTTATTATATTTTCTTTTTGCACGCGCAGACGACTTAGTGTTAGCTCGCCGCAGTAAATCTGGCGGTTGGGTACTGAACGCTGCTGCTGCTGCTGCCGGGAACCCCGGCCTGATGGCACTGTCGTGCTATGGCTTCAGACAGATCACCCGGCAGCTCTGCCGGCGCTGAATGCCGCTATCAGTCGGGCAAATACACGACCGCCAGCTCCGCTGGTAGCGTGTGCGCCATATTGCCACCATCAGCGCAAAGCGGTGCGCGCATCGCAGCATTCCGCGTGCCATTTCTTGGCTATATTGGAACAGCGGGGAATGATGTACATGTCGAGTTCACTTGACGTAGTGAAATCGTCTTCTTTGCAATGCATGCGCGATGATGCGCTCAAAACGTGGGCCTCATAACTTGGCTTCTGTATCTGCTTCAGGCTTTAGAATTACCTAAGTTTCTGAATTGGTTATAAACTCGTCCCGGTGACACTGATTTTAATTTGGGCAAACAAATCATAAAGCTGGGTGGGTACTGAAAGAACATAGGTATGTACTCAGAGGTATTGATACAAATGTATTCGAACAGGGTCTACATCGAGTCGGGTTCTTGACCTCTTCTCCTTGGGAAGGGGCGTCGCCACGGAATTCTTTCTGGAGGGGACGGACCCCGGATCGGTGACGATGGGCAGGGGGAGTGGGAGGCGAATTTGATCATATGGGCTGTCTTTGTAGCCGATGCAATTCAACATACATTGACACGCAGGTAAATGCGTATTGTTTGTCCACGCAGGTAACAGGGATGAAACGCAAAAATCCCTGGTCGAGTCACAAAATTTTAGGGGAAAGGGTGACGTCCTCTCTGATTCACGAGTTGGGGACGCATCCCCTCCCCTCCCCCGCTTTCCACGAGCATGACATTGGTTGATAAAAAGAGTGAAACGGGCTAAAATTGGCTGTCGCACTCACATGAGTTGCCACGAAACAAGTGTCATGGTACGGAAATGAAGTGCTGCTTCTCAAAAGAGAGTGATAACCTAACAAAATATAAAATGCAAAAATATTGAAAGAACATAAAAGTTCTCTACCCCTTCCTGCGATTATCAGAGTCAATTATGGAAAATATTAGTCAAGATTTTCTAGGGCTGTGCCTTGCCGTAAATGACTGTGCACCAGCCCTTTCCTCTTTAGCACAGACACACCTCTGGAACTGAGCCATATTCAACCAAAGGATGACGGCGAAGGCAGACACCAAATTCGTAATACATACTGATTCAATGCGGTGACAAACATTACCTATTGCAAAAGTCGTGATTTGAATATTCTCAGGAAATATATAAATTTACGAGAGGGGCCGTAAATGATAAATAAATAATAAATTACGTAAATAATGTTTCTGGATATTGATCCCCTCTTCCCCCTTAAAGGTAACAATTTCTAACGACCCCTGTGTAACGCTTGGTAACGCTTTGGATGACTCCCCTCACCCCTTTGGCGTTACGTAATTTATGGATGGCTCCAAAGGCTATAAAATTATATTTAAACAAATCATTTGAGCAAATGCGTTTGCCGTCTCCACACAGCTGAAGCCACGGCGGTTTCTGACAGATGGTCGGCCGCTGGACCACGCAGACGGCACGTATTCACAAGCCTGAAGGCTCTCAGTCGCGTGTAATTCGACAGCCGCCGAGAGGCGTTCAATCTCAGCGTCTCCCACGGCCGACCACGCGCCGCCGGGGGGGATGGGCGCCTGTCAGTCCACCAATCAGGGCGCGTCATCATGCACATCCGGACGTCGCAGCGGAGTCCCGGCCCGGTGCAGAGACCATGGTATCCAGTCAGGACATTTCAGTCATCCCACGGCTGCGTTATGATGATGTGTCAACTTCCGCTCCAGTCAGAGTCGAGCCGACTCACTTTTGGATTTCGGTTGAACCAGAGTCGACTCAATTGCTCGACCAGTCGAGTTGAATCAGACGGGGCGGCCTTCAATGGCCGTGAGCCAGAGTTAAGCCGACTCAAATTTTTTTTAGTTGTGTGAAAAAGTGACTTAGAAGTCACTTTTTCAGTTGTCTTCCAGAACTGGAAGACAACTGAGGTGGTGGACTGTTTTTAAAAATTATCCAGCGGGCAAAGTGCAAAAAGCTGTGCGGCGTGTTGTAAAAGGTTATTGCACAGAATGCCCAAGGCTGGATAGCCGATAAAACACCTACTGATTTTCCGTGGGAGGTGCATTTGTCAAAGGATGCACGTGCACAATTAGATCTTACATCTTGGACTGAAACGGTTAATAATTGAGCTATATGGACAGTTGGCACCGAAAATATACTTCCGTATTGAAGTTCGAAGTCTAATGTTTCTACTCATTTCGGTTCTTGCATTCTGGTTTGCTCGCATCAGGTCATTTCTGGCACGTGCAGATGAGCGGTAGGTGTGTACTTCAGCCCCCCTCCCCTTTTGGTTCAAAACCCATATCTCCGCATCGGTCAGAAGAACGGTCTTGAAACTTTGTAAACATATTATCTAACATGTTCCGTATCCAAAAATTGTCAAGGAATCTAGATCGGCTGAGGAGGTATGACGTCATATCCGAGCGCAGGCAAATGTAGGTACTATTTTCCGGCCATCCGGGGAATGTTGTCTGAGATATTAGCTACTTGTTTCAGTGCAGGCAATAACTCATCGGACAAGCAAATAGTTCCAAATGATACCATCCTGAGTGAAACCAAACATTTTTCTGCATATCGAGTAGTAAAATGCACAATGGGTGTCCTACCGCATTCTCCAGCTCGGGCAACATGGTCTGAGTGACATCGTTACACCGGCTTTAAGTAAGCCCAAGTAGACATCACTCCGTTCAGCGAGCAATCACTTGCTCCACAGATGTAATGCTGCACATGTTTGATATATTCACATCAAACTTTGACAGATTGCATTTATTTTTGCAAAATTCATAACGATCCATCCAAGTGCATGTATATGCTCGGCAAAATGCAACATATATCCCACTGCAGCACGCTCCTCGGCTCTGTTGTTTGGAAATAACTTAGTCCTCTATCAGCAATTCTGTTCCACCTTGCAGATACCGTCTGAAAACTAGATAGGTATACTGCAGCGCTTGGTATATGCTTCCTGATGTGAAACTGTACCGCAGGGTACCCCACGTTCGCCCGGACTATTCCAGTGTAAGACCGAACCACTGGAGTTGGGGTCAAAGGATCCGTATCCACACTTGGCTGACGTAGCCCAAATCAAAAGGGTGCTTAAATTGTATGCACTTTGCCCCCTGGGTAACTCGCTATTTTGAAGGATGTGACGGGTGTCCCAAAGTAATGTACCACATTTTCTCCTTTAATTACAGTGCCCCATTGACAAAACCATTAAAATGTTTGGTCCACCTGCTTTAGAATTTCGCAAATTATTGTTGTGTCACCTTTAATTTCCTTCTACGATATGGCATCGCTGGATACGGAAGCAAAAGTTACAATTGTTCTGTCTTACCTCCAGATGAAGTTTGTGATCTTAACAAAGGGAAATCTGAGCCTTTTTTCCCACTGCCTCACTCTCACTAGGAAGACAATTTTGAGATTGACCGAACATTTTCTAGCATTTGGAACAGTGCAGCACAAACGTAGGGAAAATCGGGAAGAGAGCTGTCCATCGACAATAACGAAACCGTCGATAAAATTGCCGGGCCCGTCCAAAAGTAGCCAAAAGCCTCTGTCCGATGTTTGAGAAGTCTGTGGGCGTTAGCAAGTCTTCAGTACACATAATGTTAACCAAAAATCTTGCGCTGACTCCGTCAGGGGTAGAAAAACCTACCTATTTGACATTCTAAATGGTGACAGCCCAAGGTAAACAAGGTGACAAAAATCAGCCGATATGTTTCCTCTAGACCAATAACGGAAAAAATCACCAGCATTGGCACATGCACTTTGAACTCGCAATGTTTTCAACAACTAGGATGGTTCAGGAGTATCCATTGGTATCCTACTAACGCAAAACGAGCCACATATTGCAGCCTGGGCTGGTCACACATTTATGGTTTGACATTTTCAATGGTGACACACTGAACACTTTTTGGCCCCTGGACTACATGCAAGATTTTTTTCAAACCAGTGCTCGTCAGAGGACGACATAGGACAAGCAGCAGCTGTTGTCTTGTCCAGCGGAACGATGCGATGAAATTTGTTAGTGGCTTTTACCGGCCTAGTTTCATGGAAACACTTTTTCAGCTTCTTGGCCATACTAGCTACAGCAGCAGTCGTCACTAAAAATAACGTAATCTTTTATCCCTGAGGCTCATTTTTTCAGAAAGCAAAATTTTTCAGCACATACAATTTATTCATTCACTGTTATTTGAAGACCCACGCGGTACACGGCACACTTCAGAGTCACCGATGCCATACACATTTTTTCCCGTGTGAAGTGGTGAAAAAGTACCACTTACGCTCAATGCCATATTTCGGTTGTTAGTGACAGATATTCGAAAAGAAGTACCAGTTTTTAAACTGTCCGGCACAATTGTCTCCGGAATAAGCAGGGGCGCAGCCAGAGCTTTCGTATGGGGGGGCACACCAACTTTGAGGGGCACCCCGGGAAAAAAGGGCACTTTTTAACGTAACCTAAAAAACTTATTATATCTTTGTTTATATCATTTTTTGGGCATCTTTGGTTCAATAAAAATGCAAATAAATCATTGACGGAGAAGGAAAACTCGATTAAAACCGAAAAAAGGAAAAAAATATCACCAAAATGCCATGGAAGTAGCCAAAACACTACTTTTTTGGATAGATTTAAGGACAGCCAACTCATGCAAGTACTTAACATCAGAGAAATCAGCGGAGCGTGTGGTATCTGTTATAATGTGCAGGTTAAGGCATATTGGAGTCGAAAATTATTTTGTTATGCCCACTGGTTTTGTCGTGACGAGTGAGCCCTGGCTGAATGCGGATTAAGCTCCTTGCCTCCCACAATCGCCGTGGGACGAGGAGTAGCATAGTGTCTTTGGAAGAACACATTTTTGCTGCCGTAAAAATTTGGGAGATACCTTTTGAACGCGTTTATTAAGTTCCATATTCTCAAGGCTCAGTCCCAGTTAAGAGTAGATAAAAGGTGAACAGGCCGGTGGTTTGGATGGGGATGGTGTGACAGGGCTGAAATTGTGAAAACTATTTCTTCATTTAAATTAATTAGTAGAAATCCTGGTTTAGGGGACTGTGCTCTGAGCTCAGGGGCACATGCCTTTTTATCATCCCTTCCCAGAATCCACCAGTATAATAAGCAATTTATATAACCAGGGGTGCCTAGGTATCACAAGCCGTTTTAGAGATTCCTCATTCCTCGTTAGCTCCGTTTTACAAGGGGAGTTTCCATTGTGTTCTTATTCCCCATCTATTCAAGACCAGCTCTGGGGCCCCCAAGTGTGGATCAGAGGCCTCCAGAGCAGCTTCCCCCATCCCCCCAGTTGTGCTTCCAGGGAATAGACTAGCTCATTGACCCCGCCCCAAGATGATGGGAGTTGGCCTTGTGTTCTTATTATCTATCTATTCAAGACCACCTCAGGGGCCCCTGATGTAGATGAGGGCCACAGAGCAGCTCATGCTTCACCCAGGGGCTAGACTAGCTCATTGGTCCCAGAGATGAGGTCATCAGACTAGCTCAATGGGCCACAGATAGGCTCATAGGGCCTTAAACCAGTTCAAGAAGCCCTAGAACAGTTTAAGGCGCCAGATCACTTCAGGGGCCTCAAGCCAACTTAAGAGGCTCTCACAAGCTCAGCGCCCAGACCAGCTCAGGGTACCCTCAGAACCTAGATCCGCTTTTGGGCCACAGATCAGCTCTTGGGGCCCCAGATCAGTTCAGGGGCCTCAAGCCAGGTCAGGGGGCAAGATCAAGTCAGGGGCACTAATTCAGCTCAGGAATCCCTCACCAGCTCGGGGCCCAAGCAGTTCAAAAGCCCCAGAGCTGCTCAGGGGACACCAGATCGACCCATAGGGCACCAGATCAGCCTAGGGGACAATCAGATCACTGGTCCCCGGCCAGCTCGGGGCCCAGATCAGCTCGGGAATACCAGATAAAGTCAGGAGGCACTTAATCAGCTCAGGAGCCCCATACCATCTCAGGGGCCCTCACCAACCCCTGTGGGCCCAGCTCAGCTCAGGGCCTGGGAGCTGCTCAGGAAATCACGTAATTAACCCAGGAGGCCCGGGTCCGCTTAAAGGGCACCATATTAGCCATGGGGCAACAGACTAGCTCAGAGGGAATAAGATGGGCTCAGGATACACACTGATGACTCAGCAGGCACCAGATCGACTCAGGGGGCATTAGTTAAGTTCAGGAGGCAGTATATCTGCTCAGGGTGCACCAGATCGATCAGCACAGGGGGCATGTTCAAGTCAGGGGCACTAAATCATCTCAGAGATCCCTCACCAGCTCGGGGCCCAATCAGTTCAAAAGCCCCAGAGCTGCTCAGGGGACACCAGATGCCCATAGGGCACCAGATCAGCTTCGGGGACAAACAATCAGATCAGTGGTCCCCGACCAGCTCGGGAATACCAGATCAAGTCAGGAGGCACTTAATCAGCTCAGGAGCCCCATACCATCTCAGGGGCCCTCATCAGCCTCTGTGGGCCCACCTCAGCTCAGGGTTTTAGAGCTGCTCATGAAATCACGTAAGGAGGCCCAGATCAGCTTAAATGGCACCAGATTACTCAGGGGGCACCAGACTAGCTCAGAGGGCATCAGATGGGCTCAGGTGGCACCAGATCGATCCGCTCGGGGTCCAGATCAGCTCCCAGCCCCCCAGACTATGGCAGAAGCCTAAATCAGCTCAGGGAGCAACATAACAGCTCAGGGGACACAAGGTGGGCTCAGGGCCCACCAAACCAGCTCAGGGGGGAGGGACCAGACCATCTAAGGAGACATCAATAATTAGTTGAGGGGGCACCTAATCACTGAAGAGGCACCATATAGACTTAGGAGACAGAATCAACTTGGGGAGGCATGAGATCAGCTCGGGGGCCTGAATCAGCGCAAGGGGCACTAAATCAGCTATTAGGGCACCAAACAAGCTCGGAAGCATTAGACTAACTCAGAGGGCATTACATAGGTTCAGGAGGCACAATTATTTGCTCAGTGGGGCACTCGATTGACTCAGGGGCACCAGATCAGCTTAGAGGGCAAGTAATCAGCTTCAGGGGGCACCAGATGAGCTCCGCCCGTACGATTATTGGCGACGATGAGGCATTATCTGGAAACGGATTACGTGCCTATACTCTTCCCGGGTGCTTGGAAAGGCGACAGAATGCCCTAGCTGACCAAAAAGGCACTTAATTGTCAAACAATAGTTGAAATTGCTAAATGCAGTCTAGTTACATCTCGGTTCAACGGCGTAGGGCACTAAATTTGGAGCGGCACGGCCCAAAGAGGGTACACCACCTGGCAATCAAAAGGGCACCCGGCACTGATGGGTGCATGTGCCCCTGTGCCCCCCCTGGACAGTAGATAAACTCCGGGAGGCATTAAATAAGTTCAGGGGGCCTGGATCATCTCAATGGGCACTAAAACAGCTAATAGGGCAGCAGGCAAGCTCGACGGCATCAGACTAACTTAGAGAGCATTATATAGGTTCAGAAGGCACAATTATTTATTCAGGGGAGGGGGCACCAGATTGACTACGAGGGCATCAGATCAGCTCAGAAGGCACATGATCACCTCCAGGGGGCACCAGATGAGCTCCACCCGTAGGAATATTGGTGACGATGAGGAATTATCTGGAAACGGATTATGTGCCTATACTCTTCCCGGGTGCTTGGAAAGGCGACAGAATGCTCTAGCTGACCAAAAAGGCACTTAATTGTCAAACAATAGTTAAAATCACTAAATGCGGTCTAGTTCCATCTAGGTTCAACGGCGTAGGGCACTAAATTTCGAGCGGCACGGCCCAAAGGGGGGTACACCACCTGGAAATCAAAAGGGCACCCGGCACCGATGGGGGCACGTGCCCCCTGTGCCCCCTGGCTGCGGCCCTGGACAGTAGATAAACTACGGGAGGCATTAAATAAGTTCAGGGGCCCGGATCAGCTCAAGGGGCACTAAAACAGCTAATAGGGCACCAGGCAAGCTCGGAGGCATCAGACTAACTCAGAGAGCATTATATAGATTCAGAAGGCACAATTATTTTCTCAGGGGGGCACCAGATTGACTACGAGGGCATCAGATCAGCTCAGAGGGCACATGATCAGCTCCAGGGTTCAAGACCAGCGCTCAGGGGGCACCAGATGGGCTCAAGGGGCACCAGATTAGCTCTGCTCATACGATTATTGGCGACGATGAGGCATTATCTGGAAACGGATTACGTGCCTATACTCTTCCCGGGTGCTTGGAAAGGCGACAGAATGCCCTATTTGACCAAAAAGGCACTTAATTGTCAAACAATAGTTTAAATCGCTAAATGCAGTCTAGTTCCATCTAGGCTCAACGGCGTAGGGCACTAAATTTCGACCGGCACGGCCCAAAGAGGGCACACCACCTGGCAATCAAAAGGGCACCCCGGCACCGATGGGGGCACGTGCCCCCTGTGCCCCCCTGGCTGCGCCCCTGGGAATAAGTGTAGTTTTTGGATGCCCAGATGAGAGTATCTGATGCGTGGAATTAGTACAGACTGAAAGTTTGCGACTGCCGCTGCGTTGTGCATCAGACAATCAGAACTAAAGCAAAACTTTTGCTGGTTTTTACGAGTGTAAAGAACGAATGGATGTATTCCCAACACTGACAGTTGTCCCAATGAAAACTCTGCGTTAAATTTGTGCCAAAAATGCAAGGTTTTCTGAAAAAATCACGGGGCACCCTTTCACTTGCATTCTTGGAGCCACGTCGGGGATGCTTTCTAGACGTGCATAGAAATATTATATGTCTGGTATAGGGCACAGCCAGGGGCGTCGCCATTGGACTTTTGCTGGGGGGGGGACGTTTCCCGGACTGAGGATGACAGGGGAGATGGGAGACAGATTCTGAGAATTATAGCTAAAGACGATGCAGAAACGACGATGCACTTCACCAACACATTCATATGGACTCATGCAGATAGCATGGGGAGAATGCAAACAATTTAAGTCGAGGTCCAATTTTTGGGAGGGGGATGTCCCTCTGATTCGCGAGTAAGGGGAGTAGAAGAAAAACGTAAAAACCAATTCTCCCACTGAAGCACGATAAAACCACAGTGAAACACCGCCGGCACTGCGCGGTGGAGGGCTCGCCGCGGCCGCAAGCACCCAGGGGCCATCAAGGGGGACGAGGCTGTTGACACCTTGTTTTCGCGTAAGTGCCATGATTTCCTCGACTACGGCTGTTCCAGTTATCAGCAGTGTTAGAGCAGCATGAAAGTACTGCCTTGGTGGTAAATAGTTTCCGGTTGATAAGTTGATATTTGCGGCAACCATACGGCGTGCGTTGCAAGACTAGAATTGGAAATAGCGTAACTCCAACCAAATCACGCAGAACATAGTGCAGTTCAAATAAGATAATGAATGAATACCACGGAAGGCCAGTATGACTTCAAGTAATGCTTTCAACATATTCGGAGTAACATGAACCTGTAAAAACTTAAAATGAAATCGGTAACGACATATTTGCGTACTTTTCTTTTACATGACATGTAAGGTCAATCTAGGTCATTTAGTCAGATTACAACGGTCTTATCAGATCCAAGGCACAAGAAAGTGTACGAAATCTGTGGCAGGTAAGTGATCAGCTTTCATTTGACATATATATCAGCCATGCTGTAGCGTATCCGCACGAAAGGCACTTCCAATGAACGTTTTGTCCTAGGTGATGACCTCTGTGACCTGTTACGTAATCTGAGTTACAAAGCAAATCACCCACCACTGGTGAGCTTATACCTTAAGGACCACTCAGGGAAAAGTAAAAAATTAAAAAAGACTTTAAAAAATTCTTGATTTAACCCGCGCCCCACCGGGGGGTCCGGCGCCACCTTCGCCCCACCGGGGGCCATCGATGGCCCCCTCTAACTCCGAAAATATGGGGGTTAGCGCAAATCTGCAAAATGCATTAGAAAGCTCGCGTGAATTCAGTAAGAAATTAGTTCACATGTTTAAGCGCTCAGGTCAATGGTTTGACCTCCAGAGGTCAAGAAAGCTCACGATAGGCTATTTTCAATCAAATATGCAATGCTTAAGAAAACTAGGCATAACTCCTATGCCATTAGAGCTATTGAGATCTGGTTAAGTACATTTGATAGGAAATTGCCAGACCTTTTCCCGCTATGTGGAACGTAAAGACCTCCCGCCAGTGGTTTGACCTCCAGAGGTCACCTCGTGACCTAATATGACCTGAGGTCACGAAAGGTCAGAAAGTGACCTTGCTGTATATCAAATGAAAGCCAGTGACAAGACAAATACGATGGTGTTTGTTTCAGCGCTCTAGCTCAATTAGGTCAAAAGTTATTGTCAAAATACTGTTTTTGACCCCTGGTGACCTTGGATGACCTTGGAAAAGTCAAAGGGAAAATATGACCCCTGGGATCCTGGAAAGGGTGTCAAAAAACGCTGTTCTGAGCAGTCTGAGTATTTGCAATCGTCTTTGTGGCTTTTAGATCATGAGACAGCTTTTCCCCATGCTTTTTCAATGGGGAGGTCGCCTCGTGACCTGACCTCAGGTCAAGAAATCGAAAAATCCCGGATATACACGTTGAAGACCCTGGAAGGGTCATGAAGTGTAGCAAGTTTCAAATCGATCGACTAAGAAATGTAGCTCTTATAGAGCTTCAAAGTTGAAGTGAGGTGACCTTGGTTGACCTCGCTTGGTGACCTGACCTTGGGTGACCCGGGATAAAAAATTTTCAGGGATGGTGGGGAAAATGATGAGGTGAGAGATAGAGCCCTCAACCGCGGTGCTGCGTTTCGTCGTTTTTCTGCTATCTCGAAAAAACCTTAGGGGGCCATCGATGCCCCCCGGTGGGGCGAGGGTTAAAGAAAGGTCAAAACCTGACCTGAGTTCGAGGCTGCTATTTCCCTTATATGGCCCGTTGTATTGTCTATCCAGTGATATCCATTTCAATTAATTTTGATCAGCCACTTTTAAGACAGAGGGTGATTTCTGCTTCAATGCTTGCGTTTACCTCGGAACTTTGATGACCTCTATCTGGTGACCTCTTTGGCCTTGGGACCTGAATATGGGCCAAAATTTTTATGTTGTATAGGGGACCTTGGGTACAAAATTTGGTGGAAATCTGAGGGGTCATGGTGAATGTTTTGAGTCTTAATTGGTGCCTACCTAGACAATTTGCCCTGGAATGACCCTTATAGGTCTTCGTGACGAAACGCCGCCCCGGTAGCTCAGTTGGTAGAGCGTTGGGCTCCGGCCCGCTACTCAGAAGCATGCAGTGGCAGTGCATGTCCAGGCTTGGGATCGGTTCTCCTGAGACGCTCCGGCACTCAATAGTTTACCCGACGTACAGGTCGGCTGGCAACTGACTGGTGAGAGGGTGGCCTGAGCGGGGCGGCCGTTCCTGTGCTTTGTGGGACGTTAAACTTTGGCTTCTAAATCAACCCTTCATTGTGGGAGCTGCTCGTTCGGGTGGTGAGGTCGGCGTCTCCGTGACAAGTCCCTTGATGACTTTAATGAGAGTCCGACTTCAACAGTCGAACTGAGAACAACTTGAACAAAATTTATAATAATAAATACCTGATTACACCCCGGTGTTACGCCATCATTCCAGATTTCGCTGGGGTAAAAACGTAGCAGTACAAATGGCCGGCCTGGCGTCTGGCTTCATCTGCTGAAATCAAACACCTGGATTTAGCCACTCTGGTTACACGCAAATAGGCCTCTAATGCAGATGTATCACCAGACTTGAAACCGTTTAATTACACTCCCGATGATGTATAAATCAGCTAGATCGGTGCACCGCTCCCCGTGCGGTGGGTTTGCGCGTTGGCCGGTGATAGTTTAAGCCTGTAGCTCGGGCGCCAGTGACGTTTAGAAACCCTTGGGGTGCGAGCAGTTCGTGCAACTTTGCTCCATTGAATCCGACTTTGCCCCATAGACCTATAGTGGGGCGGCAAAACATGACCCCACGTTAGGCCAGCAACTCGAAGATTCTGAGGTCGCAGCATTGTAGACACTGATACCCTCATCATCGGGGTCAGCAGGTGTCTCTGAAGTGCCACTATAAACCTCTGATCTTAGGTTTGGAGGTCAGATCACACAATTCTTCAGATGGTCTGACCCATAGGCGGATCCAGGGGGGCAAGGGGGCACGTGACCCCCCACCCCCGATCGACCCTCGGCACCCCCTGAAATGGTCACGACGCCCCCTGAAAGATCGATGGCGCCCCCCTGAAATTTCGCTTCCCACACCCCCCTCCCCCAAGATTCGAAAATCGGCGCCCACCGATAGGATTTTGCGCCCACCTGATAGGTTTTGCCGGTCAAAAGTGGCGCCCCCTAGTCCGGATGGCGCCCCCGGGGAAGTGCCCCCCCGTTCGGCAATGCTGGATCCGCGTATGGTCTGACCTGAAAACATCAAGAACATGCGCCAAAATAATCAGGGATAGAAACATGTGTGTTTCTTTGTTGCTGAGTTCCAAAATAGACGGATTTATGTGAAAAATATTTCATGCATCAAACCATATAATTCGAGCCCCCGCTTATTCCACATTACAAGACCTACAACTTGTCCTCCATTTCAGGGCACTTCATACGGAACTTCACAGTGCTCGACGTCCTGCGGGAAGCAGGTTATCGAGTGACAAGAGTGGCGGCTCAGCAACATATTCAAAGGTAATCTACTTGTTGCAGTTTCCATTAAAGGCATTATTTTAAAGATTAAAGGCATTAAAGGCATAACTAATTCTATTAAAGGCAAATTAAAGTTCCATTAAAAACACTATTCCATTAAATTATTATTTGTGCCACCAACTTTTGTAGGTGTATGCAGTGGCGGATCTAGCCGGTTGGTTTGGGAGGGGCAAACCAAACTCGAAAAGCAAAAAAAAATGTCGCGCAGTGAAAAATTACGCTACAATATGCTTTTTCGGTAGGATTTTGGGAACTGGAGACGAAAAGCAAAAAAAAAGTCACGGGGTGAAAAATATGGGCTCAAGATACATTTTTCCTATCCAAGCCCCAATATTTACACTGAACTTCTCTAATTCTGTTTGAAGTTGAGAGTTGAAGCACCACAATTTTGCTTACAAGCTAAAAAGGAGTCGGGGGAAAAAGGAGGTCGATCGCTTTGGGGGGCAAAAACATAGTTTTGCCCCGAGCTTTTCCGTTTGGGGGGGGCAATTGCCTTTTTTGCCCCCCCTGGATCCGCCACTGGGTGTATGGCGTTGCAAGCTTGCCACCTGCTGGTAGGAATTTTTTTGGTAGTAGATCACGCATTAACCCAAAGGACCCACCAGAACTTGAACCCAGAAACCTGTCCTTCAGAAATAGGGGGCTCAGAGCTAATGAATTTACCTGTTCCCCAATTAAAATATGCGTAATAAAACAGCTGCCTGGTCTCAAGTGACTTCAGCGGAAGGCGGTCTTTGCTCATGGAAATAACCGCCTTAGATTGTCAGCGAGAATTTGCATCTTTCGTCGGCGGAGTCTTATCTTACCACCACAAAACTCTCGCCTTGGTGGGGGAGGGGGTGTCTGAACACCCCCTCGGGTTTTTCCGGTGGTACGGAAAAACTGCGGTGCAAAGCGCCACCGTACTTGGCACACCTTATCCTTGATCAATTCCGCAACTGTTCCAAAATTTTAAGTTTGGGTCATCTCAGGTCTGTTCACCACTGCAGGTCAAGTGACCTCACCTCCAGAAATATTTAAGGTGGCATAAGTAAGAAAATGGAAAGTCTATCGAATTGAAACTAATACCACATAATGCACCCACAAAGTTCTAAAACATATATTCTGGGATTTTTCATATCGATGACCTGAGGTCAGGTACGGGTCATGACGTCTCCATTGGAAATGCATAGGAAAACGGAAAACAGGAATTGGGCTGTATTTGTGTAGATGCAGCTGAGAATACCTTCATATTCTCCAAATCGTAGTATCCTGCCCCTTTTCTAGGTTCATGTTGCAATTTTTTACCAGACGCTATGTGTATGCTGAATCACAGGCATTCACTTCCGAAAGCGTTTAAGTAGCACGTTTCTGTTGAAGCTTTGTCGAAGAGTGCTGAAGTGGAGAGTAACCATGTAGTTGAATCCTTTTCTTATGCTTGTTTCTTCCAGATATCGCGGCAGGGCAAAGTTAAACAGCTCAGAAACATCCTTCAATAATATGGTCAAGCAAGACAACGGGCTTTGGAGTGGCGATGGTGCTGCCACCTTTAATGATGCATCAGAAGTACTTAGTCGTGGTGTCTCGCCCCGGAATTCAGGAGAGAAGTACAAAGAAAACTTCAGCGATCTTTGGGTCAAAATCGATGAAGAATCTCAGAGGTGAGAAATTATATTATTCCAATTCCATGTGTCTCAATAACTTTGCATGCATTGTCTGGTCGTTGGCCGATCTGAATGTCTATATTTTTGGCTTCTCTAACAGCTGTCGCATCGTACTGCCTTACCACCTGCCCAGGACCTCTCTTTTGTAAAACCAACATAGATTCGGTGCAATGCATAAGTCGTAAATTACTTTATATCACTTTTGGCAAGTATATTTATATTGTGCATGCTTAATAGATTAAAAACCATGTACGCTAGAAACGTGTCCCAGGAAAGCAAAAGACACCGTTTTTCCGTTGATAAGATAGATCAAGATGTATAATCGTATTTTTGGGGAAGGGGTGTACAAGCACCACAAAGTTAGGAAAGCAGCCCAAAATTCCTAAAATCACCTCGAAAGTTTTGACCCACACTGATGTCTAACTTATGAGTATGGGCCATTGCCGTACGGTGAACGGAGATGCACACACATGCGTAATGAGTGGATTTTAGCTAGATGGTCATCCGTGAAATTTCCAAGTTTTATTGGTATATTTTCACTTTTCAATTCCCCCTCCCCTGCCAAACAAAATCACCATCTCTTTGCCCACAGAAGCATCCGTAAACGTGTTCACGATCCAACACCACTGAATCAACAGAGATGCCTCTTGAAAATGCCGGTTCTTTTGACTTCTGTTTTCGTTTTACTAACGTGGTATAAGGCTCATGTTTCCAAGTCATCTATAAAGTTACTGTTCTCCTGATGCTACCAGGTCAGACTTCACTCCTCCAATAAGGTGGCGATGCCTGCGCCACGACCTTTCACCAATTCCGATGACGTTCCAGCAGGAGAGAAGCGGCATCAGCCGTGGACGACAGTGCAGCTCCCGATGCCGACGGAGACTCGGTGCGCGTTTGGTTCGGCCTGCTCTCTGGACGTTCGCCCAACGCCTCTGCCGCGCCCCAGCTGACAGCGAGGACGTCCGTGTTGTTACATCTCCTGCTGCTTACCTCCACGACCGCTGTCTTTACAAGCTTTAGTTCAGTAGACGTTCGATAGATGTTAGGAACCGTTGTACCAGGCACATGTGGCCGTCACACTCAGTATTTACTGGAAGTGCAGTGTTTGATACGTTTCTCTCATACTTTCTAGTCCATCTGTGCTGGTATTTTCTCGGTGCTCAGAGAACGCTGTTGGCTGATGACTATGGGCACTCGGACGTTGGTCCTTTTTTGCTTGCCATTGTAGGGCCCTACGTAAATGTTTCCAATTCCAATGCTGCTGAGCTTCCAAAGCAGGTAACTTAATTGGGGCGGCCCCCTCCCCACCCCCTTCCGAACATCCACAGCTCAAATCCATCCCCCTCCCCCATTAACTATTCCGTGGCCACCCGGCTGTTTGTAACATGATCATTACCTCGCCTTGCGATGCCATGCCAGGCTCTCCCTGGACCTGAGGTTGTAGGCAGTATTGGCCTCATTGCCAGAATTTTCTCGGGCCGAACTTGGAGTGCACAAATTTCTTGGGAGTCCGCGGGCGTATCCAGGATTTTTTATGAGGATGCTTGGGAGTTGGCTTGGCTGCGCCAAGGAGTAAGGTAGTGTAGAATGCCATAGGTGGATCCAGGCGGAAAGGGGGGCACTTACCATTTTCCCGATCGACCCTCGGCACCCCCTGGAATGGTCACGGCGCCCTTCTGAAAGGTTGACGGCTCCGCCGGAATTGTCCCTTCTTAGCCACTCCTCCCCCAAAATGCGAGGATCAGAATCCCCATGATAGGGTTTGGCGCTCACCTGACTGGTTTCCCATCCAAGGTGGCGTAGCTTTTCCGGATCGCCCTTCCCCCGTCCATGCCTCACTGCGATCGGAATTCCTGGATCCGCCTATGCAGAATGGAGTTTGGTAGCCGCTGCCTGCCTCGGGGAGAGGGCTGGAAACATGTGTCTAGGGGGCGCAGGGGCGTTGTGGGGGATGCTTGATTCTTGGGCCACCCGTCTTTTTTGGATCCTGGATCCGCCTCTGCTGAGTCCAGTAGCGACGCAGGGTCCCGATTTGTGCGGGGTAAGGAGCACCAGGGGTTTTCAGTATATTTATTTCCAGTCAGCGCCGTAGGCTAAGTGTTTAAGTTTGCCATTTACCGGGGTGGGGCACAATACCGCCGTTGCGTCGTCTATGGCCGAAACCAGTGACATACGGCAGCCCTCCCGGCTTCTTACGACAGCCGTATTATTACTGGAATTTTGACCAGTGTAATGGGATGAAGTGCGGAATATTATACTATATACACACATAACTATTCACTGTTCTTTTAAAAAAATCAAGCTTCACAGAACACAAAACCGGTAGAAATAATTCGGAAATATATTGTAACGGCGCACCCTAATCATTCTTAACATTGTTCGCAGCGGCAACATTTCAAAAAGTGCATCCGTCATGGCGCCAGTTATTACACCAACCATCGTAACTAGCACCCCTCCCCCTCCCCCGAGCTCCATGCTAACTGAGTATCTCACCCACACCCTAGCTTCACATACCCTGCTAGAAGCTCCTCTCTACGCAGAAACAGCAGTAAAATCCTCTGAGAATGTGGAATCGACGTGCGCTGCGTTTCAAAATCATTTTTATACGATACCAAAACGCAGCGGGGGACCAAAAGTCCAATAAGACCTGGAATGTTTGAAAACTGACGAATATACTTAGAACATGACAAAGTGTTAAACGTCCAGAGAATATCCACACGACATAAACAGGCCAGTATTACATCAAAACAGGCAACAGAGTCTTGACGTAACTGCTAACAGAAAAGTATACAGGAGCGCAACAGGACCAGAGCGAATACATACAAGCACTCTCACAAAGAAATCGGACCGCACACAATCTAACGCATTCAATACCTCACAGTGCCAACAACGCTCTAAAGCCGACGCCAGCAGAGGGTGGGCGGAAAATACTCTTCAGACAGCCACCAAGTTCAACTCCCAACGGCTGACATCCAAAACAGGCCCGCTCACAGGAATCGGCCGCTTCTGTTCAACCTCAGCCGTTTCACACAGCCTTGCCCCCGGCCGGAGGCGCCTCACAGCGAGGCCTTGCTGCCAGACCACTGATACGTGCCCGTGTACTTGAAACCCATTCTCTGACTCAGCTCGTCGGCCTCCTTGGGTCCGCGTGACCCATACCTGAGAAACACGAGGTTAATAACCGACAGTACGCAAACATTTGTAAAACCATTATTTTAGGAAGCCGTATGCATTCACTTAGGCAGAGGACAACCGAACAAGTAGGATTGGTATACGTTGTGAGCACATCTATTGGAATTCTTGACAGTATAGAAATATGTTTTACCAAGACAAAAATGTCATAATTCATGTCGATAATATATTTAAGATGTTTCTGCAAGAAGTTCGAAACCGTAAATGAATTGTTAAGCACATGCATGAAGCTTCCAAATTAGTAGGTAATAATAATTCATTCAGGGGAGCAGACGCACCGCTCTGGCGACCTTGGTTAGCCTTGATTCTGTCTGTTTAGAAATGATTTACTCAACAGGAATCCTTTTCTAAATGACAAGCTTTAAATTTAAATGCTCTGTTTAGAAATGATTTACTCAACAGGAATCCTTTTCTAAATGGCAAGCTTTAAATTTAAATGCTCATCACTATGCTATAAATCTGCAATGGATTAATCAGATACTGGTACCACTAACACTAGCGTCTACCAATACCACGTGTACCAATACCAATACCACTGACGAGTACCAACACCAATACCACTTACGTGTATTTGACGGGCGTGGGCTTGTCGTTCTCAATGGTGTGCAGCAGCGGGGTGAAGATACGCCACGCCTCGGCCAGCTCGTCCGAGCGCACAAAGTGCATTTGAGAACCACAGAACACGTCCAGAATGAGACGCTCGTAGGCGTCTGGCAGCTTCACGTTCTGCGGACACAGATCGAGGGGTTTGAGAACCACAGAGCCGGCAAACGGCAGACAAATGCACGTCAAGTAAGCTTTTGTTTTTCGGCATCAGTTTGCTTGCAGAAAGATCTAGAAATCTGACCGAGAAAAATACTTATTATGAAAGTTTAATGCAGTCAAAATGAACTTAGTCCATGTTTGACAACAAGGACTTCCCACACAGTCACGATCTGCCCTTAACAGCCCACCTCCAGGTTGAGCTTCCCTCCAGCGCCAGCGGCAGCACTCACCTGGTAGCGGGCGCCGTAGGTGAGGTCCAACTCCGTCTCCTCCATGTCGAACGTCATTCCCGGCTTCTTGGTCATCATCTTCACGTAGACGGCCTCGCCGGGCTGCACGCGCATCACCAGCTCGTTCCTCCGCGCCTGGCCCTTGAAGATGTCTCCGGCCACGTCCTGGTATTGGATTCGAACCTCCGCCTTACGCTCGTTCAGCGCTGAGGGCGGCAGGTGAGACGAAGGACATCAACACGGACCAGCAGGGCCTTCAACCAACGCCAACGGCAATTAAGTACTGCATAGACGCAACGGTAAAAATTATTTACAAATCATGAATCATCCATGACTTGAGCTCACAAAGTTTGGCTGTTAAGTTAGTAATGATCGATATAAATAACGTTTAAAGGATAGCTAAGTAAATACCTCACAAGTTTTACCCATGCCACAGGCTCCTAGGCCTCGCCCGTAACGCCACCTATGTCAGGTCATGTACACTGCGCCGTCCAGGCCAGGCCAGGCCAGGCCAGTACCTTTTCCGCAGCGGAGGATGAAGGGCACGCCCTCCCAGCGCTCGTTATCGATCTGGAGCGCCGCCGCCGCGAACGTGGGGGTGACCGAGCCCTGCCAGACACCATACACACCCCCGGTCACTCAACCACCCATCCATTCATTCAAAATTATTCACAAACTCATTTATTCACAATCATTCGCTAGCATAAATTCATTCGCCCTGATTTGGGTTTGATGTTGTAGTTTTTGTAAGTCTTCTTTCACAGTAGACACCGTCGCAAGCTTGCAAAACGAAAAGTGCCACGAAAATGAATTATGATCATGAACAGAGATGCTTTTATTTATACTGGTCGATCATCTTGCTCAGGAAATGTAGAGTTGTTGCTCTCTGAGTTAAGAACAACAGCAGACTACCTACTGCTCAATCACATGAGAATAGTCACCCTATGCACATTCAATATGACATATTTCCACCCGGCAGCGATCATAAACGACTGGATTCGTCCGGCCAGTCACCCTCGTCGTACCTGCTCACGTGCTCACTGACCTTGGGCACGGTGGGGTCGTCCATGTAGCCCAGCTTGGCATCACCCTCGCCGTCCGGGTTCCCGACGTACTGTCCCAGCACCACGTCCTCCAGCTTCAGCTCTCGCGTGCACTTCAGCACCTTCACCTGTAGACGCAGCAGCATAGCAGAATAGGGATACAGGCCACGACATGAAGCAAGAGGGAGGGCAGAACCATGGGAATTGCCTTCGGGGAAATTCCATCGGAAAAAGCCAGGGAAGAGCCTGAAAAGGCTGAGGTAGTTGAATGACTAGCAGCCCCTGCCATGACATTGACTGATATAGAGTTATTTAGTGATGCATTTGCGTTCAATCATGACGGCAAGATCACACAAATCTGAAACTCTCCAACAAGCAGCTTAACTGCTTAGCTAATGTCTGACTGAATGAATTCAACCTAACCCTGAGCGTGAGTAGCTATTTATCGCCTCCTTGCATTCCGATATGGACAGCCAATATACTCAGAGACAGAGGAATAAACCTACTATCAAAGACGGGAAATGTCTAAAAAAGTGCGAAAAATATTTCGCAAACGGAGATGAGATGAGAATATAAGTGAACCTCATCGACCATTCAATGTGTATAAAATTTTTAAGCGCTTCGGCCTCCAAGGCCATCCAGCATCACCTAATCAACAACAGTCCAAGGATAACCTCACTTGCTCCAGACAATTTTATCACGATGGCCGAAATCTCGGGACATAGGGTCACAAAGTTTGACAGCCTCAGAACCCGCGGGAGTCGGCACCGAGGCTGGGGCGGCGCTGGGGCGGCGCTGGGCCGGCACTGAGCCGGCGCTGGGCCGGCGCTGTGCCGTCAGCTGACCTTCTCGTCTCGGATGTCGTCAGCAGTAGACGTGCACGGCTTCTCCATGGCAACCAGACAGAGGATCTGGAGCAGGTGGTTCTGCATCACGTCCCTGTCGAGTACAAATGTACCGGTCAGACGTGCAACTGGGGTACCAGACAGAGGATCTGGAGCAGGTGGTTCTGCATCACGTCCCTGTCGAGTACAAATGTACCGGTCAGACGTGCAACTGGGGTACCAGACAGAGGATCTGGAGCAGATGATTCTGCATCACGTCCCTGTCGAGTACAAATGTACCGGTCAGACGTGCGGCGAGATACCAGAAAAAATGGAAGTAGGTTTCAAGTTCAATTATATGAATGGTACATTCATTACAGTAATACTGCCTGGCTGAGAACAACTGCAAATGATGTAGAAATTTTGCAAACTTTTACGGTCAAAATTTATCGGATGAACATACAGCTCACGAATAATTCATTTCACAACTCAATTTATTCATCTGCTAAAAATTATCCCGAAAAGCAGCTGCCGAATGTGTCTTTTATAGCGCCTGTCGGCAGAGATCGTGGTCAGTTCTGATGGCTGATGGCAACATTTCGACATGTCAATGATGCTTCAATTTTACCCTTAAGAGCAGTTGATGCGGCCAAGTAAGATCTAAGGGGCGGTTGTAATCCAACGCTTACCTGATAATACCGAACTCGTCAAAGTAGCCGCCGCGCCCTTGGGTGCCGAACGGTTCCTTGAAGCTGATGTTGACGGAGGCGATGTGGTTACGGTTCCAGGTTGGGCCGAAGATGACGTTACCGAACCTGGGTGAAACCAACAGTCTCGTTATTGGTACTGGTACCAGGCAGGCGGTGAGTTAAAAATGTACCTCGCAAAATGCAAACATTGTGAAACGCATTGCAATATCATTCTAAATAACCATACATGTCTGCAGCAAGGGCTTATAATAAAACTGAGGACAAGCGCAGTATATGGACCACGCATCACTGTTGTGGGAACCACATATTTCACCAACTTTAGTCCCCCTCAAGTCAAGATCCACCGGCGAATCCACGCGGGGGGGAGGAGAAGGCCAAAGGGCCCATGGCCCCCTCCAAAGCCTAAAATAGTATATTTTGCCCCACCAAAGGCTCAAATTTTGGCTGTTTATTTGTGAAAATACTATGTTTTTGCAATTTTTTCCTCGAGTTAGCCGCCCCCCCGAAAACGTTAATTTGGCCCCCTCCAAAAGTTGCTCCTGGATCCACCAATGTCAAGATCGCACCCGAATCAGACACCAGGAGGGCTCACCTAAGCGTCATGAGGTTCTGTACCATCTCCTTGCCGAGGTAGTGGTCGATGCGGTAGATCTCCTCCTCCTTGAAGAGCGATGCCAGATGGTTGGAGAGAGCCGCGGAACTGGCAGCGTCGCGGCCGAATGGCTTTTCAACTATAACCCGCGTCCATCCCCTGGCGGAAAAGTGCAAATATGAGGAACAGCTGGGGGTGTCGGAACGAGTATTGGGCAGCACGCAGAATGGGGCACGTGCAAAGGGCACGGTGACGTATGGATATCGTAATTGATTCCTAGTAAGTCGGACTTCCGTCTAGCACGATATATTTGTACGCATATCTGAAAGACCATTCTTTTCCGGAGTCTCCTTTCCGCGTAGTTGTAATCACTACTAGAAAATCGATCATTTGAAAACGATTATTTTCTTTTCAGTTTGGGCCTTCAAATAACATCGAATGTGGCAGTCATTTGGAATCCCAGGGGTATATAGGCACATCCTACTTGAAGCTTGGACTAGGGCAGGCAGTAAGACTGCCTTAGAGTAGGCTGGAACGAACAACCCTGAAAGACGCAAATTCAAACCCTGAGCACAACCAACAGGGCTGCTCGGACTTGCACTGAAAATAAAAGTGTATAATATTGTTAAGTTTTTGTGAAATATAGTACGGTGATGACACAAAGAATAAATTCCTACGTCTTATATTAAGCCAACAATGGAACAAATCACCGCATTGTTCGAAAGCATTACACCTTTTCGACACTTTTCACTGCACCTAGTACTCAGACACGGAGTCAGTCGAGTACATCCTAGTCTAGAGCTCTGAATTAAACGAAACAAAAACAGCAAGAAGCAGACCAATGGATCCGTCAATATACAAAAATGCTGGCATACTGCCTTGTATGCTTGTCAATAAGCATACAAGGCTATATGGCTGTATATTTCCTGCAAGGTACAGGAAGGAGTATATTCATTTTTGAATCACGAACTCATATTCTCATAATCTCCATTATAGCCAAAAGGTTTGTTTGCTTTGCCCGACAAAAAGTCTAGGAAAAATGGAATGCAGGATGGTTGACTGCACAGTAATCTTGGTAACATCATCTTCTTATACGTTACAGTTTCTACGTTCATCAGAAAAAAAAATTTCCCGCATCAAAAGAAAAACTGTAACAACTTGGCTCCGGGCCAATAAACGTGGGCCTGCAGGAGCGCCTAAAATATTTCGGAATCTCAAGCTGCCTTCAGACTTACAAAAAGGCAGTCTTGAAACAAACCTAAAAAAAAAACATTAAAGACAACTTTAAGAATACTGCATTGGACTACACAAACTACACAAAGCACATCCCTACATACAAACTCATTAACAACTTATGGCTGCACGAATCAACATACATCAAATAAGCTATATAGAATATACAAGTGTATATATTTGTCTTTCCACCAAAAGGACATAGTCCCTCCACCAAACGAACAAGCTTAAGAACAATCGTGCAAGTACAAGCAACTTGATGAGAGAGGGTCTGTAGGACCATAGGCAGATCCAGCATTGACAATCGGGAGGGAGAGGGGCACCTTCCCAGGGAACGCCATCCAGACCAGTGGACACCTTTTGGCCGGCAAAACCTATCATGTGGGCGCCAAATCCTATCGGTGGACGTCAATTTTTGCATCATGGAGGGTGGGAATCGATATTTGAGGGAGGGGGGGCGTGACCATTGCCGAGGGTCGATCGGGGAGCACCTGCTACTTTGCCCCCTGGATCCGCCTATGTGTAGAGCTGCGAGATCCTACAGAACTGGTAGAAATCCTGCCTTCCGTACATGTCTCTACACGTTTCTACAACGTCCCCAAGCATTCAGGAACACATACCCCGAGACAGGGTTGTGGATTTATATTTATCTTTGGGTGCGCCCGGGTACCTCCAATCCAACGTCGAACTAGCGTTATAATATTATTTAAAATTAACTGCTATTCTTCTCAAAACGTAGAATCAGTTGACCTAGTTGAAGAGGAGTGTGCGTGATTGCTTAAGCAAAGATATGTTATCTTTTTGATGTGGTGGTTATTGGCATTGCTTCAGATCCGGGCATTCCCAATGATAGGCGGAAATCCACGCCCCTGTACGGCAGACGCCACCAGTGACATGCCCCACTGTCTAACCTGTCTCCGACGACCGGCGGTCTGGGGACAGGTGGCAGCGTTATCCAGGCAACCTCTAACGAGCTATGATTGTGCAGATCATGTGTGGGAGGGAGCCGACTAGAGTCATAAAGGCACGCACCTGTTGTATATACTTACGACATTTTCAGCCAAATTGCTGTGGGAGGTGGATAATAATGAAAAATAAGGAATTAAAGACATTCCCATGGGTATAACGTATGTAACTCTCGTACTATCACCAATAAAAAAACAGAAGACAGCAGCGAGTGATTTGTCTCAATAGCCCCCACCGTTTTGCTTTAAAACGTCTCTGGGGCGATAACAACATTCCAAACGTGCGTCTGACCAAGAGAAAGTGAGAGCCTGACGATTGGAACATGAAGAGGTACAGGTCTAGGATTCTACTTAATAAGGTTCAGAAAATATCCAGTGACAAAGAAAAGAGGGAAATAAGTTTAAGCCATCATATTTATCTACAGCTGTTTGCTGACAGCGAATGTTTGTTAAAGATGGCACTGAGCAGTATTCTAACTCTTAAATATTGGAAACAATCCGATAGCCGAAACACGACCTTTTAAATACCTCAGTGTAAACACCCAAGCAGCAGCTGACTCACTTTTTGCCCATGCATTTGGCTTTGATGTTGGTGGTGACGGGCTGAAAGACCGACGGCGGCAGCGCCAGGTAGAAGAGACGGTTGGCCGCGGGGCCCTTCTCCAGCTCACAGATGGCCGCGTCCAGCCTCCCGAAGGCGGCGGGGTCGTCGTAGCCGCCTGCTACGTACTGGTTCACGGCCCAGAACTTCTCATAGCGCTCCAAGTCAGAGTCGCGCACCTGGCGGAGAATGTGTGAATTATTGGCACCAGGCGATGTCGCAGTACAGCTTGTAGAACACATACGAAAGGGAAGAAAAGTGTGAGCAAAGAACCATCATTTTCACTTGCCTTTTTAATACCATATATTTTCAAGACCTCATCAACATATAAGCATCTGATATGGATAAAAAACTGATCCAAGACTAAATCACTTGATAAGCTAGAGAACACCTCTGACAAGATAAAAGAATGCCACAAGATCCCGGGAAAAATTCTCCGTGTTTCATTCCCTTGGCTGGTAAAGTACCTTCATATTTTCTTAACTGGTGTCCTTCCACACGTAAGCCGCAATTCACCAAGCGTTTCTAAAAAGGACGGTTGTATAAAAAATCTAAAAATAGGACATTGAGCAATGTAAATTTTATATTGCCTTCGATATTAAGGTATGTGTTTAATGATTTTCAGAGCAAGGAGACTAGCAATGTTTTGCAAGACAGTGCCGTTAATAGGGCCAATTGCCTCATCAATACGACACCCGTCGGTACAGTTAACACCGAACTACATTCATACGGGTTTATCGTTACCGTCCATCTACTATTCACTCTTATCAAAGTATAATATGTACTCGTCTAAACATGCACCCTGATTCCTACGAAAGCAGGAAATGCTTAAGTTTATGATCATTTTCAACGATCGCATTTATACCAAATTCACAATTGGTTGATGAACTGTTGGTCATACGGGTTAAAATCAAGCATGTTATGTGATAAAATTATCCAATAGAGACAATAAGTTACCTAAATGCACATTACCCAGGTGGCAATGAGCCGAAGAGAAACGGTTTATATGCGATTGAAATACTGCACCAATGGCGGTAGCTTGACAGACCAGGAACATGATAATCAGTAAACTGAAAAAAACTGGTTGAGATGTGCTACAGTCTCCAGACTGCTGTACTCACCTTCATGTACTGGTGACACTTGTCGCGGACATCTTTGACGGAGAGTTTGGAGCGAGCATAACCGATAACGCTGGTGTTCTCAGGCAGCAGGTTATCGCGGTACAACCACCAGATGGTGGGGTAGATCTTCTTTTTCGCCAGGTCACCCTGTCGGACACCAGCCAGAGGCTACTGCGAGTTGGCCGAGCACTGGCTGGGTGACCAGACATACAATACAGAACACAGGAAATATTATCATTATTGCCGAGACCATATGATGAAAACTAGTTTAAGAAATAATGGCCAGCGGTAAGTCAGGATAATCTGCACGGAATAATGATGGATAAGCGTTCAAGCTTAGTGTTAAATTTTCGCAAACAAAAAGGAACCAACTAAACAAAACCAAACCAATTTATACGTGTATTCAGCTGAAATGATGTGCTTGTTCATCGGCACCACACTCATTTATAATGGTTAACAAAACGCTCTCACTCAACAAGCCACATAAAGGTGAACAGCGTCGAACTAACAGAAGCCCCAGTTATTTAAGCGTTTTCGACACAAGATAACCTATACACCGTTCAGAAACGCCCACGCTCGAGCTGACAGCCTGTCAAGATCCATGACTGTTAACTGGGGGTTGCAGGCGACCACCTCTGACTCTGGTGTCACGTCTGGGGTCACGGTTCACGCCACAAGCCAGCCGCAGCTTTCCCAGCGCCGACCAATGGCCTCGTCACTGGTGCCACCGAGATCAGACTTTTGTCAACAGACAGATTCAAAGAAGAAATATAACTGCAGTTTGTACTCCAAGCGAAAAGATATAACTGCCGTTTGTACTCCAAACGAAGAGAATAGAACTGCAGTTTGTACTCCTAACGGAGAGAATATAATTGCAGTTTGTACTCCTGATGAAGGGAACATAACTGCAGTTTGTACTCCAAACGAAGAGAACATAACTGCAGTTTGTACTCCAAACGAAGAGAATATAACTGCAGTTTGTACTTCAAACGAACGTGGCCTGATTGCGATGTTCACGGCTTCCCTGAACAAGGAGCAAGCTGGCTCCCGAGAAACCCTTCCAACAGGGAAAGAGTTGGCGACGCCATATGACCCTGGCAGTTGGTGCGTCGATAAGCCCCAACAATTATTATTGCGATGTTCATAGATTATGCACAGCTGCATCGAGGGGGATGAGTAAATATTAGCAAGATGTTATTTGGCTTATCGTCTTGAATTCATGATGAAAAATTAAACAAATTCAGCGGCAGCGAGTATTCACGGTCGCAGAAGCATACCAAGGCTAACAAACTGTTCAGTGATATATTACATTGATATTCTAATAAAAGCTATGTCCCAATACACAGCTCCAATTTCTGCACTGAAACTCGTACAGCAGTTACTATTTTGGACATTTTCACCCATGTGGAAATTTTCACTCGTTAGAAAAACCTGCTGCTGCTGCTACATATAAGGGAGCTCAGCAAAAAAGGCGCAACCAATCACGGAATATTGATTATTTAGGGCGAGAAATGTATAAGTGATTCAAAGCGCCAGCAGTTAAAGATCAGTTTTAGTACCACCGTTACAATCTATGAGAATTCAGCGTAAGGTGTAATTACCAACATCGACACATGCCCAGAAGTCCCAAGATTGATACCACGGGTCAAGTGTTACTAAAACAGAAGTGGTGACTTAATATGTACACCAGAAATAAAAACAACGCTAGACCATCACGTCAGCGGTGGGTATGATAGATAATTTTTTCTATGGAATATGGATACCAGGATATTTTCGAGTGCAACATTTGCATTCCTTCCGGTCCTTGGCTCTAGTAACATCGAGGGAAATTGCCCAATTCCCCGCACTCAGCGGGATAATTCCGAGTATTGATGACTGTTTTGTCATGCCCCACCTTGCCGTACTAGGCGGTTGGTAATCATCCCTAGCTACGGGGTAAAGCTGCGATTAAGTGCGGAGGCCCTCCTCGTGCCTGGCGGTCCTCGCGGTTTGAACACGGGACCTCCAGTTCAGGAGCCGGACGCGTTACCCCCGAGCTATACTGTTTTCACACTGGGGCTTTCGGTTTAGTTTCACATACAAACAACTCATAGTCAAAGTAGAATTTGGTTGTCTCCGTTCTGGTATGATCCTGATGTGGGAAACAGTTCAAAACATTTTGGAGGAATGAAAGAACTAAAAGCTAGAGACATGTAATTTGAATTCCAAGTAGACAAAACCGGTGTGATCATGCCTGGGTCCGGGTCTACTACCTATTACAATTCAAATCACTAGCAACAATTCTCCAGCAGACAACGAATAACGACGAGACTGGTAAAACTCTGAATAGAGACATTTTTGAAAGGTGCCTATTGTACCATTTGGTTACATGTCTCTAGTCACTGTTTTCCATTTGAGTAGGTGCCTACCCACTTGTCTCCGACTGACTTATTCTTTCCGATACCGTCTATTTTCAATCCTTGTCGGGTAAATTATATGAATCGCCGAATCACCAGCCATATCCTATATAACCCAAACACTGGTCGTTTCTGAAACATTTCATAGGTGGAAAATGAAAATAAAAACCAAAGCAGTAATCAAGTCAGACACCATATAAAAATCCAATATCGTGCTGGGAAGGGCTGGGTAGACCACGCTAAACGTGGCCACCATTCCAAGTCTCTACGACTTGAAAATATCCAAGCTGAACTGTATCCAACAGCCCAAATTTGTGATTTTACTGGGGATAATCAGCCGCCCCGGTAGCTCAGTTGGTAGAGCGTTGGGCTCCGGCCCGCTGCCGCTGCTCAGAAGCATGCAGTGGCATTGCATGTCCAGGCTTGGGATCGGTTCCCCTGAGACGCTCCGGCGCTCAATAGTTTACCCGACGTACAGGTCGGCTGGCAACTGACTGGTGAGAGGGTGACCTGAGCGGGGTGGCCGTCCCTGTGCTTTGTGGGACGTTAAACTTTGGCTTCTAAATCAACCCTTCATTGTGGGAGTTGCTCGTTCGGGTGGTGGGGTCGGGGTCTCCGTAACAAGTCCCTTGATGACTTTAGTGAGACTCCGACTCCAACAGTCGAACTGAGAACAACTTGGACAAAAAAAATAATAATAATAAAAATAATAATAATAACTTGACTATCGCTCGTCCCATACCAACGGTGATAAGTGCCGCTAAGCGACGCTACGATTATCTTAAGGATTTGACCAAATTTGCGTACGGACTCCCTAAAAAGAAAAATCTGGAGACTAATTGTCCCGCATATCACCTGTTGGACCTGGAACATTCGTTGTTTAAGGCATTTAACACAATTCCAGCAGTCCTTGCCCGAACCACGCACTGCGGATACTCAGCGACGAGAGGAGGGCAGCGCGGCGCGAGCATACTCAGCGTTGAAGGGGAGGCAGCGCGGGGCGAAAATACTCAGCGACGAGAGGAGGGCAGCGCGGGGCGAGAATACTCAGCGATGAAGGGCAGGCAGCGCGGGGCGAAAATACTCAGCGACGAGAGGAGGGCAGCGCGGGGCGAGAATACTCAGCGACGAGAGGAGGGCAGCGCGGGGCGAAAATACTCAGCGACGAGAGGAGGGCAGCGCGGGGCGAAAATACTCAGCGACGAGAGGAGGGCAGCGCGGGGCGAGAATACTCAGCGACGAGAGGAGGGCAGCGCGGGGCGAAAATACTCAGCGACGAGAGGAGGGCAGCGCAGGGCAAGAATACTCAGCGACGAGAGGAGGGCAGCGCGGGGCGAGAATACTCAGCGACGAGAGGAGGGCAGCGCGGGGTGAGAATACTCAGCGATGAAGGGCAGGCAGTGCGGGGCGAGAATACTCAGCGACGAGAGGAGGGCAGCGCGGGGCGAGAATACTCAGCGACGAGAGGAGGGCAGCGCGGGGCGAGAATACTCAGCGATGAAGGGCAGGCAGCGCGGGGCGAGAATACTCAGCGACGAGAGGAGGGCAGCGCGGGGCGAGAATACTCAGCGATGAAGGGCAGGCAGCGCGGGGCGAGAATACTCAGCGACGAGAGGAGGGCAGCGCGGGGCGAGAATACTCAGCGATGAAGGGCAGGCAGCGCGGGGCGAAAATACTCAGCGACGAGAGGAGGGCAGCGCGGGGCGAGAATACTCAGCGACGAGAGGAGGGCAGCGCGGGGCGAGAATACTCAGCGACGAGAGGAGGGCAGCGCGGGGCGAGAATACTCAGCGACGAGAGGAGGGCAGCGCGGGGCGAGAATACTCAGCGATGAAGGGTAGGCAGCGCGGGGCGAGAATACTCAGCGACGAGAGGAGGGCAGCGCGGCGCGAGCATACTCAGCGATGAAGGGTAGGCAGCGCGAGGCGAGAATACTCAGCGACGAGAGAAAGGCGGCGAGGGGCGAGAATACTCAGCGATGAAGGGTAGGCAGCGCGGGGCGAAGAATACTCAGCGACGAGAGGAGGGCAGCGCGGGGCGAGAATACTCAGCGATGATAGGTGGGCAGCGCGAGGCGAAAAACACGACTGGTGAGCTTAAACCTACCCTGTTGTCGGTCACGAAATAACATGACCAACATCTTTCTTGCAGACCTGATCCGGGAGTAGCAAAATGCAGCGCCATCGTATCTAAATGAAATCAACCCTCGTGCACGTTTCGTAAAAGGAGCTGGGAAGCAGTGGCGGATACAAGGGGACCTAGGGGCTCAAGCCACCCTCCGAAATTTCAGAAAACATTTAGCAAATGTATAGCCGGGAGGCTATTCTGAGGCAATGATGGAGAAGGATCGAGCCCCTAGTACCCCCCCAAACAAAGTACTGGATCCGCCACTGCAGGGAAGTATGATCACCTGACACGTTTCCTGACAGGCCTGTAATAGCCCCGATGCAATGAACTTAGACAAAAACACGATCTAACCACCTTGAAGAGATACACGAAAAAAATGTATTGTGGTTTCTTGCTATATGAAATATCTTGATTACGAAACTGTCTATAAATTTTGTATCTTCGGAAAAATTTTTGGAGGCCAGTCAAGTATTATTGAAATATTTTATTTGTTTATTTTATTTGACTTACACGGCATCTCCACTATTCATGTGGCTATTCTGAAGCCGGTCGTAAAGAAGATGAGGGACATAAATGACAACATAAGCAAAAACACACTGTAGGATAAGGATAAGGATAGGATGGTTGATATGTATGTTGTTAAATGTTGTTGTTAAATAAATATGTTAGCAGTATCTACTGGTAAAAGGCTGGAAGCTGCTCTTCATCCCTTACTTTTCAAAAACCATTTTAAGTTTAAAGGTAATTATTTTTGTAATAAAAATGTCTGTTCTCCTGTATTTGTATTTGAATTAATTTTACATAGCCCCAAACACTAAAAATAAATCAGTTTGCCCAAGAAATGGAACATAAAATAATTTCTTCAGTCGTTTCGTGCCTTGGGTCTTCAGTCGTTTTCTACAAGATTCCCCGGATGACGAAACTTTTGCGTCAATTAGGTCACGTGACCCTGGTAAGAGAATTCTTAGGCTTATTATTGGTTCTTTATTATTATTTCTTTTTAAGTCCTATATTTCTGTTTAAAAAGGTTTTGGAATGTTGTTTTTCTTAAGTATTTTTTTCTGTGGTAGTTCAAGCTTCTGCGCCACGCTTTAGGACAGATATGACCGAGCCCTTAGGTAGATCGATGGTCATAGCCGAGCCTGCGTCATTTGATCGATAGTGAGAATTATCGATAAATAGTCTAGAAATGTTGACTTTGAGAGCGATTTTAAGGCATTTGGAGGCTGAATTCGCACAAATGAGAATAGAACTTCTGAAACAACTTTTTGTAATCTTTTGATCTAGCCAATACATTAGTTCGCGTATCTCCCCTTAACCCGCGCCCCACCGGGGGTCCGGCGCCACCTTCGCCCCACCGGGGGCCATCGATGCCCCCCTCTAACTCCGAAAACATGGGGGTTAGCGCAAATCTGCAAAGTGCATTAGAAAGCTCGCGTGAATTCAGTAAGAAATTACTTCGCATGTTTAAGAGCTCAGGTCAATGGTTTGACCTCCAGAGGTTAAGAAAGGTCACAATAGGCTTTTCACTCAAATATGCAAGGCTTAAGAAAACTGGGCATAACTCCTATGACATTAACGCCATTGAGATCTGGTTAAGTACATTTGATAGGAAATTGCTAGACCTTTTTCCGTTCTGTGGAACGTAAAGACCTCCCGCCAGTGGCTTGACCTCCAGAGGTCACCTTGTGACCTAATATGACCTGAGGTCATCAAAGGTCAGAAAGTGACCTTGCCGTATATCAAATGAAAGCCAGTGACAAGACAAATACGATGTTGTTTGTTTCAGCGCTCTAGCTCAATTAGGTCAAAAGTGATTGTCAAAATACTGTTTTTGACCCCTGGTGACCTTGGATGACCTTGGAAAAGTCAAAGGGCAAATATGACCCCTGGGATCCGTGAAAGGGTGTCCGAAAACGCTGTTCTGAGCAGTCTGAGTATTTGAAATCATTTTTGTGGCTTTTAGATCATGAGACAGCTTTTCCCCATGCTTTTCCAAAGGGAGAGGTCGCCTCGTGACCTAACCTCAGGTCATGAAATCGGAAAATCCCGGATATACACGTTGTAGACCCTGGAAGGGTCATGAAGTGTAGCAAGTTTCAAATTGATCGACTAAGAAATGTAGCTCCTACAGAGCTTCAAAGTTGAAGTGAGGTGACCTTGGTTGACCTCGCCTGGTGACCTGACCTTGGGTGACTCGGAGTAAACATTTTCAGGGATGGTGGGAAAATGATGAGGTAAGAGATAGAGCCCTCAACCGCGGTGCTGCGTTTCGTCGTTTTTCTGCTATCTTGAAAAAAACCTTAGGGGGGCCATCGATGCCCCCGGTGGGGCGAGGATTAAACTATGTGCCGTTTCACTCAATGCACCCTATAGCTTGCGCAAGCAATTTCTATATCAAATCTCCGATGGGGAAACTAAAGCAAACTACGTGGATGATCTTCCACTACCACTAGTACATACAAGCCGAGAATGCTCGGTGGATCTTTAGGCACCGACACACCTCATGGAGGAATTTGGCCGTACCTGATGTGAGGGGCGTGCAGGCCTGCCATACTTCGGCAGAGCGCAGACGTGTGGGAAGGAATGACCACTAAATGGACATAGGACTCAAGGCCAGCGGGTGTTGATGACATTTATGAAGTTGTTTAGCCTTTATATGTATGTGCACTTGACTGGAGAGTCATTTTTGTTGAGGGTACGGGAATCTATGACGAGTACCTACTAAAAAATGGCAGGCTGAGAAAAACATTTCTGGATGAGCCATTACAATAACTCTTTGAGGGAACACTCCACTTTTATCATGGGTTTCGAACTTAGATAACAGATTGAAAGAACATGTCGAGAGAACACTACGGGCATATTCAGTTCCACCCAAAGCTCCATGTACTTCGGCACACTGCATAGTCAGTTTACATCTGACCGAACCAATTTGATTGGTCTCAATCTCGATCCCCTCCTACTTACTGAAAGTGTCATGCTAACGAGTGAGCCATCCTTACTATACGCCTGCCCTGATTTTAATTTGACAGCTTCACATGTCAGAAAACTGCAAAGAATAAAAGCTGTTTGTCTTAAGAAATGACTGAATTCAGTTTTCATTCCAACTTTAGCCTTGGTCTGAAATCTCAAATACAACATTAGAATTGGATTTTAAATATCGACTGGATCCGCGATTCTATGCTATGTTAGCGATTAAGGTTATTATTTAGCAGGCGCCGGAAAAATGTTTTATGACATCATGACTTGTAAAAAGGATGTTTTCGTTCTAAGTGAGGGGAATTTCTAAGTGAGGGAAAAATTAAGTGAGGGAAGTGATGAATTTCCTGTGAGGGGGAAACCGAATGTAGTTTCCATATTTCCAGACTTATTTTTTCCATAAATAGTCTTTGATCCGAACGAAGTGGCGCATTCTCTGTAACAGACATCAGGTGTCCGCTTGGGGACCTTTCCTATTACCGATTTCTTCTCTGAGTACAGATTGCTTCTCTAGGAAAAAGAATGCTATGAATCATTCAAATCTGAAGGCATTTCATTCCTCGGCCAAATTAATTCCGCAACCAAACGAACTAATGAGCATACATCCTCTCATTGTCCACCAGTTTGTGAATACCGATTTCCACCACGGAACAGTACAGTTTACGGCACAATAGAGCGACGGCATCTGCTCGGTTGTTCCGTTTTTGTATCCCATCCTTTGATGACAGAACAAGCCCCACAATGACTCGCGTGCCCTCCGGCGGCTGCGGGGTCACCAGCGGTCAGCCCGGGGGTCACAGGGGTCAGGGGAGAGGTTAGCATTAGTCAGCTGACTAGTGACCTCGTCGCTGGGGAGGTTTTTTGGTCGGTCTGATGACAGGTTCTCATCGTGCCGCCACTGTGAAGAATTCGCGCGGACGGGGTTGGCCACAGCGGATGTGCGCAGCAGATAACAGAAGACCGCAAGGGAAGCCGATGTCTTCCGCCTAACAGGCCGCCCGCTCATTGGCGCGTTGGGCCCGCGTTCCGAATTCGTTGGGACAGACAGAGGATTTCTATTGCGATTTTACGGTCTCAGGGATATCATGTGAACCTAACCAGACTATTCGATCAGAGGAAGAACATCCAGTCGACAACAGTGGCGCATACAAGGGGTTTAGGGGCTCAGGCCCCTCCCCCGAAATTTCAGACTGTGTATAATAACTGCATAGCTGGAGGTTGTTCCAGGTAATGGTTGGGGTGAATTGAACCCCTTAGCCCCCCACCCCCGAAATGAAGTCTTAGATCTGCCACTGGTCGACAAAGTCGGAAATGACCTGTTTAAAATTTTTTATTCTCAGAAGAAATCCTATTCGTTTTTTCACTCCACAACACAACTCTTTAACAGTCGGTTTTTTTACAACTTTTGATTAAGTTTTTGTAAGTTCGACTTTTTGAACCGAAGTCTCACTACAGCTATAAGGTGACTTGTCACAGGGATCCCGATCCCACCTTCCGAACAAGTAATTCCCACGATGAATGGAGGTTTGAAGCCAAAGTTGAACGTCCTACAAAAGGGCAGGGACGTCCCTTCAGGTTATCTTCATACTATTCAGTTGCCAGCTGACCTACGAAGGGTAAATATTGAGCGCCGGAGCATCTCAGTAAAATCGACACCAAGCCTGCACGTGTTCTGCCACAACACGCCGTCTTCACAAATCCAGCGCTCTACCATCTGAGCTACCGGGGCGGCATTTTTCCGAGGACTTACACCATCAGAGTGGAATAATTAGCGACATAATCAACAAAAGGGGTACCGAACACGAAAAACGTTTATATATCTGGCAGAGATCCGTTCAGCGAAGCTCTGCAGCTAGTGTTCTGACCTCTCCATGTTCGCATCCACCGCTCGCGTGCATTCCGTCTGATGAGGCAACGTACCATGGGCACCTCAAACGTGACTAATTTGTCATGCTGAATGCCCATGGAGCACTCGGAGAGCTGATTTTACCGGTAATTAATTCGGCCTAGATCATGATTAAAAGCGAATATAAACCAGATTAATTCTGCAAAATGAAGGTGTAGTACCGGGCTTGCGAAGTCCACCCAGGTAAGGCACTCACGAATTAGGTCTATGCTTTTGCAAAGGTCGGTCGTAGCGGCTATCACGTTAGAATAAATGTCATGTCAAGATGAAAGCGGTCAATAATGCATTGGAAATAGCACAGAATCACGACACCACTAGATAGCTGAATACTATCGTCGCATCCTGGGGCGTTTGCTCAATCCATATGGGGAGACAGGGCTATGAAGGTTAGTTCTGCGCATGCCTGCAACATTTTTTAGACAAATAAAATGTAAGGATGCATATAATTCCGCAAGATACGAAATTAGTTTCCCCACAGCTGCATTCCAGCGCTTATCTGTTAAGAAGCTGAAAAACACTGGCAACAACGGAGTACTTCAGTTGAGAAGAACGGGTAATGAAGTTTAAAGATGGGCAAGAAACGCCTCCTCGGCTTGTTTACCTATTATCTAATGTACAGTACTCACCGAGGCGCCCAGGATAACAAAGACATGAGGGACGGTGCGACCAAACTCCTTTTCGCCGGCCAAGCTGTCCCTGAATATCTGCAGTGTCGACTCAGGTGCTGAAACAGAGCAAACGCCCCAGTCATCATTCAGGCCTCACGTATTAATGGAGGATCACGAGTTGCCAGAATTTCAGAAACAGAATGCCAACATTTCGAATAGTGTAGATACAAATGAGGGTACAGTTTGAGATGCATTTCGTTGTTTAGTCTGTAGATTACATGGAATGGGAGATCCTCATTGAAGTCTGCATATGTTAGAGAATGGGCCAATTCTCTTTAAACCGAGGGGACATTGAGCAGCTCTCTGAGACAGCTGCGTCCTTAGTGATGAACTATTTTGATATATTTCTCCCACAGAAAACAACGGAGAACATCGAGCAGGCTGTTATGTCCAGCGCTCGCTGTCCACATCTCCACAGAAGTGCATCCCCGTCACCATACAAAGAGCGAGCACTCAGCCATCACTTACCTTCACTCTGTTGGCAATGATTCGAAGGTATAAAAGGAAGCATTTGAAACCTTGTTTTTTATGCGACCCACTCCGGCCGGAGTCAGCATCAAGGTCACGGGATCACGGCTGATGGTGACCTCGGAGCGGAGTTGGAATCGTGACGAAACAGTGGCTCTGTTTCGGCAGTTCTCACCCGCTGCACGTGCAACAGGTGATTCGTCACGCAACAGACAGCTAAAGCCAGGAACACGGGTGGTTTCCGAGGTGCCAGCTTTAGAGGTCAAACCTGGCTCACCACTGAGACTCTCTCACTCCCTCTTTCCGCAGCATTTATCGCACATGCTTGACACTGGTTAATATAACACCCAGGGCCGCCGAATATGATGTGCACGACCTCAACCTCAAATTAAGGTCAGTAACACAGTTCATGGAACTTGGTCTTCCCTCAGCAGGGCCTTTAAGTAGGCGATTGCGCGCGACTGAGTTGTCATGCCGGGCTAAGTAGGGTGTATTCCGAGCTTAACACTATGCTCGTGTTGGATCTTACGATAAAATGATGCCAGTTCGAAAAATAACTGAGAAGGATTCGTGATTCATAAATTTGTCTATGAAAGTGGCCCAAATATTAAATGAACAAAAGACCACGTAACTCTGTTCGCACGGAATTTGCAAATTTTCCCAAGATGAAGCTGAAGAGGTTGATCGTACGCATGTCAACTATTTATTTTTCATGCCAAAATTACATCAAAATCAGACAACGTTTGAAACTACAGCGTCATGACCAGATGTTCGGTGTATTTCATTTTAGTGATATTCAGAGCAATTTTGATCGAAAGAATAAATAGTTGACATGCGTGAGATCAACCTCTTCAACTTACTTTCAACTATAGATGACCTTTGCACGAGCGATCCGAACAAGACACATTTTCCCAAGGTTTCCTTTCTCCTATAATAGCTGTGCACATCCAAACAAGTGTTGTGTCAAACAAAAACGATAAGGACAGGCCTGGGGCTCCATGCTCGGTCAGATCACTTAGTAGAGAGCGACGTCGGTATGTCTATTAGTTCCAAACGCGGCGAAAGAAGTGCTTCCGAAGACACTAAGGGGATAAGAAAGAAATACTAAATTCAAAATCCAACAGCGTCAAAGCTGGAATTGGGAATACTACGTTGTTGTTTGGGGTTTTAGGGCGCCTCGACTGCTAGGTCATTTTGCGCCCATCTTAGTGTAAAAAGCAAAAATTAGTGGTAGTCAGCAGAAGCCATTCAAAACATATCGAGAATGAAAACTAAGTGGATCAGCCAACAACTTCTAAGGTGACGAACCAATTACCCAACACTGACTAGGTCTCCCAGCTCCTGCCGTCGAACATTTCAGATATACACCAGGCTGTACGCGTGTTCCACTCTGCTGGTGGTCTGGCGATTCGTTCCGGGTATCCGAGACCCTTAGGCGGAGAGCGACGCACGAAAGTAGTGTCCCTATCCATGTAGGCCTCCCTGACTCTCGGCCCCGGATGCCTACCATCGCTAGCGGGGGATGGGCGCGGAACATCCTGCCAGACGTGCTGGACGTTTCCGATACTCTCGGTGGAGCCCGAGTGCAGCCTTGGTTGAAGAACCTCTTTTTGTACCCTCGGTACCGCAATTCGCTTTCCCTTTGAATCCCGAAACACCAAATCTGTTTCCTCTTCTCTGTCTTGGGATTTTCTTTCCTCGAAACGTAAGTTTGGAGAGGAGAGCCTGCGCTTTCCTTCACGGGTGCCTGTGCTCAGGTGGTCTCTGCCTGTTGCTTTAGCGGGAGGTGTTGGTGGAGGCGGGGGTGGTGGAGGGTACGGCGGCGGCATTAGCCCCGTGTCCCCGCGACCTGGAGATGAAACGGTTTCACCACGCTCCTTGCGCATACGACCCTTTGGAGGCGCCGACGAGGACCGCTCTGACCCATACCGCTTGGTAACCACGTCTGAGGGTGCTGCTTTGTTCGATTGTATGGGAGTCTGTGGTGTTGAAGATTTGTCGGTGACAGGGGTGGATACTGTAGTTTCTGGTTGTTTGTGTGTGGATCCTAAGCTGCGAGCCGCAGCAGGATGTACCTCTGTGCCTGAAGAACAAGTATCTGTTTGATTGACTCGTACGCGTTTTGCTGCAGGATGATCTTCCCACTGTTTTGCAGCTTTCTTAGTCTCAGTCACTGGCTGTTCCCTACTTCTGTCAGCTCCTGCATTGTCCTTGGAAGAACCTAACCGTTGTTGTTGTAGTGTGACGTGCGCTACCGTTAGGGGTTCCTTGGCTGTGGATGTCTGAGTACCCCTTTCGGCTGTGTGGTTGCTCAGATCCTCTGGCTTCGAAGATGTCACTGGCAATGACACGTTCTCTGTGAAGCATGTTTGGGTGCTCTTTTCAGCTCTGAGCCTGGTTGGCACGTCAGACTGGGCGTCACCGGGTGTGCAGGTGGGGGTAATAGTCTGTGGGGTCAGACCACCGAATAGACCCATGAAATCGCGGACAGATAGGTGCATAATGTCTCGCATGGTCGAGTCTACACTGAGTGATGACTGTAATCGTCCCGACTCACCCACGAGAGCGTCGCGGAAAGTGGAGCTCTTTGTGGTCCAAACTTCAACAGCTGGTTCGGAGGAACAAGGAGACCTTCGGTGGTTGTCTACTCGCGCTCCAACTTCTCCGGAAGCCGTACCCAGGACCTTAGCCTTCAGCTTCTCTCTCTCGGAGAGAAACCTGGAGCACGAGCGTGACCATGCCTCGTGGTCCCCTTTACATGCAGTGCATTTTGCTTTGTTCGCAGTGCGCGCGGTGGAGAATTGGGAATACATTGAAATTAGTTGTCAAACCTACAGAAAATAAAAAACAATATTTCACACGAGTTCAATATGCAGAAAATATTGAAAATCTTGCAATATAAGAATTTCTTCAAACCTACCAATAAGCTGTTTTCTGGAGCCACTCCTTGCTGAGGCCCGGCGGCATCTCGCCACGGTGCGCCGTATTACCCGGGCCAATCGTAAGCTGCCGACAACTAACAGCGCTCATAAAGAGGGCGCCCAGCTGCGAGCCATGAGTGCACCTGTGGGGTGGCCATCACTAGCCGAACAATGGGGGGAGCCCGGGGGGACCACCCAGGACCCGGCTACTCCGGGCAGGGAGAACAACTACGGAAGGTAGAGCCAGAGTGGGGCGTGATGGAGGCAATGGTGGCGCTGTTCCCTGGTGCAGTTAGGTGGGGAGAACAATAACGCCAGACATTACAGGCTAACACATACTGCTCGTAGCTGGGCTACTGAACGAATGTGAAAGATTTGAGCGTTTCGGTGGTAAAAAAGAGCCCGAGTGGCTGCTCAAGTAATCAGGATTGCAACAGGGGTGTCGCATGGGATTACGTACATATACATGTGCATGGCAAACCTAAGTACGAATAAAATCATAAAAATAGAAAGGAAGCAAGTTCATTCAACGTTGAGCTGAAGGCCAAATCCATACCACATTAGCAGATTGTAAACATCACTCTAAGGAGCCCAGATTAAAGGTAAGCGGAATCTCGAAACCAGCCTGACACTCAGGCTCGTAGGTAATCATTCAGATTATCTTCGAGAGTCTGAGCTTTGCTTTATGAAATATCTTAGGCCGTATGCAATTAGACAGCTCTGCTCCAGGTTGCACAGCACGATATCCAGTTATCTGGAGCGTGCAGAGAAGAGCGTGGCAAAACAACTTTTACTTTGATAAAAACCGTGGATGTGGAACAGAACCTGAATGCCTTTTACGGCTTCAATGGTGCAGAACTGCGAGAACGATCAGTGACTGCAAACGAAAGCTGAAGACCACGTAACGTAGGAGAGTGGGACAGGGTGTGAGAAGTACACCTTAAAGCCATCGCCGCTGGGCTTTCAAAGCTCAGAACCATCGATATCCATACTGTGGAAATCGACGTACCACTTCAATTGGGGTAAAACGGTTTCATGAGTCACTTGTAACCGGACTTAGCAGCAAGCTTCGTGTTTTAAATTCGGGAAAAGGAGCCGACCACCACAATGATCGGGAGGACTGACGAGCCCTGGCTTTTGAGCCCAGACGAGCCTGGCTCTTCAGCCCTAGACGAGCCCTGGCTCTTCAGCCTAACAACGACGTCAGGGCCGAGAGAAGTGAAGGAAGCTGCGTGAAAATATATAACCGCCGAAACACACAGTCACAACAAATACTTATATTAGCAGAACTCCTGCCGAATAAATCGGTACTTTTTCAATTTGCTCTGTAACCACGACACCCTATATCCGCAAAGAACTAAAATGTGCTTGTCGAAATCACCAAAAGTCAAATACGTAGCTGCATTTTTAAACTTTAATATTGATAGTAACTTTAAACTTTATTGATAGTCTATTGAAATGACTTAACGCTCAGCAATACAAATCGATTTTAAATATTGCTCCGTTGTATACCTATACTTACCAAATTTTTGTATCCACCGAGGGATTGTGTTAAAAAGCAACAAATAAATTTCCATCACTTGTGACCATCCTAGATGCAAACTAGAAAACAAATATCCCAGCATGACAACAGTGGAGCCATGCGCTCTGTACAGTGGATTTGTAGCGGCACCAATACCTGCCACGGCGATGGTAATTTTGTTTAAAAACCGGCGAACCTCCGTAATCATATCATTATCTACCACCACACAATCTCTGATCATCGTGTTTTGTGATTCATGCCAGCCGGCTACAGAACGACCAAGGGCGCATATTTGAACTCAAGGTCGAGGGCTCGTGGCACGCTGAACACACTCCCGAGGCGCAGCCACCTTTCCTCGCGAGTCATCGTGATCGATGCAGATAGTCTAGCAGTGTGGGCGACACACCAGGAGAATGTGTCTCCATGCTCAGCTTAGCAGCTATGTTCTCAGTGGTTAGAGGATTATTGTTTATATTTGTGGTGGCAACGGAAAACTGCTGAGAGAGACTCCCGAACGTGCGTGCTTCAACAGCTGAGTAAAGTGTTTACAGTCGCACCGCGCTTACTATGCGGAGCTGTCGAGACTCGAGGAACCCGTCTTTTCCGAAGCGCCGCACATCACCTCACTGCTTACAAACTTCAGATATCTTGTGAGGCCTGGTTTTAGCCAATATTAGTCTATTGCAGTAAGCATCTAGTCAAAACATTTCAGAAGGACGCCCCATATGCACCAGACACATCCAGCGGTACGTCCTACAAGTGCGGATGGGGCTAAGATAGTTTCAAATGTCGGCATGGTCATTCCTATCTCCCTCTCCCGTTCGTGCCTTACGCCCCTGAGATGGTCACGGCGCCTTTTGAAAGGTCGATGCCCCCCTTAAAAATCGCTTCCCACTTTCCCAGGATAGATGCAAGTATTGCCGACCCACGATAAATTTTTGCGCTCAGCCCTGGAGTACCCCCTTCCGAGCATGTGCCCATCCCCTTGATCGGACATCCTGGATCCGCCCATGTCTAGATTCAAGGGCAAGGTATACCAGTGAGGACGTCAACACCATGACCGGATTTAAACTAGTTTAGCTCCTTCGCAACCCGCAGGAAACCTGTCATCACAGCCGCGAACACTGGCATACCGATGTTACTGCAGGTCATGGCGTGCGTTAGCGAATTAAAATACTTCCGCTACTAATGGCCAGCCGTGTGTGTAAAACGAGTTGCGAGGGTTGCACGAATCCCAGACTGGGTAATAGCAGCTTATCTCTCAAAGAAGTAGCAGAGTCAACAATTTCACGGCACTGTAAAAATAGTTCCAAATTAAAAACAAATTAATCAAACGCTTTTTGCAGCCCTCCTTTGCTTCCCACTACGTTGCGCACCTCACCCACCTTCCTGCCCCTTCTGAAATGTTTCCCCACGCAGCACATTTGCTGGACCGTCCTACCAGTCCATAACTCCCTCAACCAGAATTTGCGGGCCCCGCCCCCTCTCCTCCCCCTACCCCCTACCCGCTCACCCCACCACCGGGCATCGGCGCTGGGGCTCAAGGTGGTGTGGGGTAGTTTGGACATAAAAGTGGAAGGTATAAAAAATGATACGGGAAACATCTTTGTTCATATTTTTGGTTAAGAAACTTGAATCTTTGGGACACATTCTAGCAATTTCATTCTGGTCCATGATATATTTATATCCATGCAATTTGAAATTAGTTTTCGTGGCCAAAATGCGATGGATCGCATGTTGGCCACGGAAACAAGCCTTGTTAGGAATTTCTACTACGGCTGTGCAAGCTGTGGAAACGGTTGGTAGAAAACACTTCGGAATATTCAGACGATGTGAGTACTGCCATCACCGAGGACAAACAGATAGGAATACCAAATCATAAACCGATTATTCAAACGTGCTTTTCACAGCTAGGGGAGTGAGGAAAATTGGAAACTAAGGGTTCCTTTATTGAAAACCTATATTCAGTACGTATTTACAATTGTTTTAGCTTGACCAGCAGAGTAAACACAGCTCATCCACCGTTGCGCTCCGCAGCACCAAACTCTCCTCTGTTCTTACCAGCTTTGGTCCCGTTGGGAGAGGTCATGGTGCAAGTCACAAACAGCAGCGTAGTCCAAACGCGCCCGCCTTCACCGCCCCCGCGCTACACACTGCGCGAGATGTCTACAGCGCTCTGACTGCTGGGCTGGAGCATTACCACTCCTACGGCATCAGCCCAGCCACGTGACCCCGCCACGATGGCGTGGTGCCGGTCACGTGACAGGCGGTGCTGCCGCAGCCCGATACTGCCCCGTCACCGTCATTTGAGGTACCCGCGCCGTAGCACGGCATGTCGGTGTGAGGTGACGGAGTGCGTCGCCGTGAGACGGACGGAGGGTGGTCACGAGGATGGAGGCTGGATTTAAACAAATACAAATATAAATATGACCAATGGACCAAGGCTGTGAGACACACTTATGCCCATATTCTTTGAAAAGTAAAAAAAACAGAAAAGCAGAAGAACCGTATATTTCCTGCCCGGCTGTTTGCCAAATACGTCAAGGTTAAACAGCAGAAAACAGCCAAAAAAACAGCGAATAAAAAAATGCTGCAAACTCTACATATAAGCCCAAACAAACTCAACACACATACATGACGATTTCGATGAGAAAGGAAGGGGGCGGGGGTTTAAAACGGCTGGAGTCGTGTAAACACATTGATATAGATATTCATAGATCTATGAATATAGGCAGGCTTAGAGAAGGCTAATTCCTCATTTTCCTATCTTTTATATCCGCCCCTGACCTGAAGCAGTCAGTTCCCTAATATTTCCCTCGTGGATTATATAAGCAGACGGTCACAAAGAAGCCCCAACCTGCTTAAGAGACACTTATTCCTTAAATTCACATAAACATAATATAATTTGTTTAATCATCCTTTGATCCGGGACTTAACGCCGCTAATAATCGTCATTGGAATTCACCAACGCAACAAATGCTAGGTCATGCTGCATCATCACCTGTCAGCGTTTTTTTTTAAGGAGCAACATGATATTTCACTGTGCTTTATTAAATCGGTCTGTTCGGGACTTGAGCCAGGATTACTTGGTGTAGGCAGCTTAAGACAAGGACCCAGAGACCAGTATGAAGTAATATTTTACACTTAAGTGTGTCCTTTCCATTAAAGATCAGCATCATGTTCCGTCTCGCAAGAAATCGTTTGGTTTCTCATCCAGTAAAATTATTCTATAATGATTCTGTTCTATAATTATCATTCCGTTTCACTTCCCAGGAAAACTTATACAACGGGCGCTTTTCCACTGAGCACATCGATGGATACAGGCGAGTCAGTCAGGCAGATGTCCCCTCCCTAAGCAATCGAGCCCCTAAGATCCAAGAATGAGCGATTTGGCTCTCCCCTGACAGGCCATACCTTGGGAAATGGTGCCCCTAGACGAAAGTGTCCCCTCTGCACCGACCAGAAATCCCTGGATCCACATATGATTGAGCACGTGACCAATACCGTCAAATTTTGCTTCCTTTGTCCTTTCGTTATAGCTCAGATACAATGTATCTGAGATACATGTTTGAAAACACTGGAGGACTGATTTGTCCCTCCGATCGGGAGCAGTTTCTTAGGCCCAACTAGCTGCTGTTTGCCTATTTTTTCATGGAATAGATACTATGCGATTAGACCATACACAATTGCATGGATGGCCATCTTCATTTTCCATATACCAATGCACCTCCAAATCCTCCCTTGGTTCGCAATGACGTCACTGGCGCTTTGTTAGACTGTGCCGCACGGTCTTGCCTGTAGATAAGCTGTGCCGCGCGGCATGTACTGGTGGGTATACTGCGCCGTCGTGCGGACACACGGTTGTTTACCCAGGAGTGCAGATGCGGAAGTACGCCTCTGTCACCTATCTCACGGTTTTCTACCAGAAGTGGGACGGATTTCGTCTGGGAAGAATACTTTTGACTCTGCAGCATCAACAAGGACTGGGAAATTGCAGCCCGGGTGAGACAATGCAGGAGCTGGCGTTTATTCAATGTTGGTGCCCAACGGCAGTCAGAAAACTCTGAGCACCCAATTCCTCCTTATCAATGACTTATGGCTTCAAAGGAAAGCTTATGAAGTACCACAGCACGACAGCGAAACACAAATGTGAAAATATTCAACTTTCCTTCTGAGGTCCAACACACTGAATCTCTTCCAATAAATCCATCATCCTGCAAAGCTATTTTAGTGAGGGAGGGCATTATAGTTGAGGCGAGGTGGACATGGGTGGACATACAGACAGGTGTGCATGAATGTACATACATACATATCACATACATACATATCACGCAAGACAAATAAAGACATTGGAGAGCATAGGTACACGCAGGAATTTTTGCCAAGTTGGGGGCGGGGCAAAAGTTGTCACCGCTGGTGGGGTCAAATATGTTTCGGCCTATCATTTGATTTTTAAAGAGAAAGGTTCGGAATCGGCTCAAAGTTGGGGGGTACTGCCCCTCCAGTCCGAAAGTTGGGACCCCCCCCGTCCCCGGTTCCTGCGCCTATGTCGGGAAGCTGGTGAGCTTGGGCAGTGGGGGCGCAAAGGCAGCACAAAAAATAATGCAGACAAGAGAATAATGCAGTGCTCTACAAAATGGCCGATGATGCGCATGGAGAGGAGACAACGGTCCGTCGATGAACAGGCAGGGCGCAGCAATTTTTCCGAGGCGGGGGCGGGATACAAAAGTTCAGACGCAGCCCAAAGACGTGGGAGGGCGCCGTGCACTTGGCAAGTTCGCAAAAATGCAATACCGCTGAGGACATTCGCTTACAAGATAACATCCAATATCCATCACAGCCATAGTCGGATATCAGTCATTTCGTGCAGGACAAGACAGATCTCCGAAACGGCTGCGAGCCATGTGCGTTTGCACGAGTTCCCGCGTTAGCTTTCAATCGCCGATCTATCACCACGTCGCGTTTGCATCACGGAGTCCGCCTCACATCACAGATCCGTCACGAAACCGGTGCGCGTCACGACCCGTCTGCCGTGACGCAACGGTTAAGGGCTGAGCTAGCCGTGAACCGTGAAATCAAGACCGGTAACGGAGCGCGGTTTTCCAGCGAAAGTGCCGCTGTCAAGCTTCCTGTTGCCAGGCCGGGGCCTTGTTTCGGTCCGGCGTCACGGCGTCACGTCACGGTTAGGGTTCATGGAAGGGGTGCCACGACCAAGCTGCTTTCTTTTCCACGAATAATTTTGATATGCGAGATGCGTTGTTTTTCATCTGGTGAAATAAATTTGTAACGCTGAGGTAACCTTGAATGCCATCTTCATGTCAAGAACACAGGGTTAAACAACAGCCACATACCGGGACATTTAAAGTCATATTTGGGGTTCAATAGCTAAAAATTCAATCTACTGTAGCTTACCCATTTCAAACCTAGCGAATTCAGCTTAAACATAACAGGAAAATAAGATATCTAGCATGCATACGCGGATCCAAGATTGCCGATCGGGGGGCACCTCCCGGGGGGCGCCATCCGGACCAGGGGGCGCCACTTTTGACCGGCAAAACCTATCAGGTGGGCGCCAAATCCTATCGGTGGGCGCAGATTTTCGCATCCTGGGGGGGGTTGGGAAGCGACATTTCAGGTGGGCGCCATCGACCTTTCAGGGGGGCGCCGTGACCATTTCAGGGGGCGCCGAGGGTCGATCGGGGGGGCACGTGTCCCCCTTTGCCCCCTGGATCCGCCTATGCTAGCATGTGATTGTCTACCATTAGTACGTTTTCGCTTTCGATTCAGTCATTGAATGACAAAGCTCAGATTTCACAGTTTAAGCAGACGCTGTGAAACTGGCGGGACACCCCCGCGTCCCGGAGCTGTGTTCACACTCGGGTGTTTCGCGTTTCAAGGACAAGGTGGGACGTCGATTGGACGGCCGGACATCAACCAAATCGGCCAATCATCCCTCCGAAAACCACTAACAACCACCTGCGACGATACCGGTATCCACGCTAAAACTAAACTGAGGTCAGGGACGTGGGTCCCAAAATTATTGGGGGTGCCCAATTTGAAACAGTGACGATAAAAAGCGATTGTTTGTTTCATATTTGATTTAGCTCTCCCACGGACCTCTTGAATAAGATAAAACCAATTGAAAGTCCTTAACATGATAAGCAATAAAATCTAAATTGTATTTCAGCACTAACTAGACTTCTTTTTTCTTCTTTTTTTACTGCTGGAGTCGGAGTCTCACTAAAGTCATCAAGGGACTTGTCACGGAGACCCCGACCCTACCACCCGAACGAGGAACCCCCACAATGAAGGGCTTATTTAGAAGCCAAAGTTTAACGTCCCACAAAGCACAGGGACGGCCGCCCCGCTCAGGTCACCATCTCATCAGTCAGTTGCCAGCCGGCCTGTACGTCGGGTAAACTATTGAGCGCCGGAGCGTCTCAGGGGAACCGATCCCAAGCCTGGACATGCACTGCCACTGCATGCTTCTGAGCAGCGGGCCGGAGCCCAACGCTCTCCCAACTGAGCTACCGGGGCGGCTCATCGGGGGTCATCGGGGGTCCTTTCATCGGGGGTGTCCGGGAATTCCCTGATAGATATAGATCAACATCTCTGACTGAGGCGCCGCACTGTGTGTTAAACTCAACCGGCACTGCTCCATCATCGATTTGGCCAGGTAAGAGAGGAAGGGACGAAAATTGAGCGAGCATCCACTTGTCAGCGGATTCTGCCAGCAGTCATTCCATATTCTCGAACCAAGCTCACGGACGAACCTCGCCATATCCCGGACGGGGGCAAGTTGTTTCAGAGGTCATTGTCTTTTAGATAAATAAAACATACAGGGAGTAGGCAGGCAAATGTATGGAACTAAAAAAAAACGCCTAATTCTCCCGCTTTCCAGCACGACCTACCACGGAACAGGGGCGTAGCCAGGATTTCGCTCAGGGGGGGGCAGCGCCCCGAAAAGGGCCCCTGCGACAGCGTCAAAAGGGCCCTGATGGGTAAAGATGGCTCTGCTTGTTACAAAATAGAGTGCTGAAGAGGGCTTAAGAGGGCCCTGTCTGGTATGAAATTTCAAATTTGGCCACAGAGCATAGTGCGGGCGAGCAACGCTTCGCGCGGCCGCTGTCTTCAGGGGGCCCTTCGGGCCCGCAGGGGGGGCGGCTGTCCCTGCCGCCCCCCCTTGGCTACGCCCCTGCCACGGAACAAGACGAGTTTAATGACAACTTCTGGCCAGTGGACATTTGCAGCTTTGGGGTTCAGAATAGACAGATTTTCCAACAAGGTTTTTACGTGTTTTATACCTCGGCGTTCAAAATCTTTGTCGGTTGTCTTCATTTTTACTCGCAAAATTCAGCGTGAGCCAGGTAAAGAGGTAGGAAGCACGTTTTAGGTTTCCTGGTTCACAGACCAGGATCTCACATCAGCATTGGTAGCCATGTTCACGTATTGTGGTACCCTCCAGCGTAAGAGAAGTGCCCATTACCCAGTTGAGCAAGATATTACCAGAGCTGAGTAAAATATACTTTTCCTGGGATTTTTACTCATTAACCCGCGCCCCACCGGGGGTCCGGCGCCACCTTCGCCCCACCGGGGGCCATCGATGGCCCCCCCTCTAACTCCGAAAATATGGGCGTTAGCGCAAATCTGCAAAGTGCAATAGAAAGCTTGCGTGAATTCAGTAAGAAATTACTTCGCATGTTTTAGTGCTCAGGTCAATGGTTTGACCTCCAGAGGTCAAATTAGGTCAAGATCGGCTATTTTCACTCAAATATGCAATGCTTAAGCAAACTGGGCATAACTCTTATGACATTAGAGCTATTGAGATCTGGTAAAGTACATTTTATAGGAAATTGTCAGTCCTTCTTCCGGTATGTGAAACGTAAAGACTTCCCGCCAGTGGTTTGACCTCCAGAGGTCATCTCGTGGCCCAAGATGACCTGAGGTCACGAAAGATCAAAAAGTGACCTTGCCGTATATCAAATGAAAGCCAGTGACAAGACAAACACGATGGTGTTTGTTTCACCGCTCTAGCTTAATTAGGTCAAAAGTTATTGCCAAAATACTGTTTTTGACCTCTGGTGACCTTGGATGACCTTGGAAAAGTCAAAGGGCAAATATGACCCCTGGGATCCGTGAAAGGGTGTCCAAAAACGTTGTTCTGAGCAGTCTGAGTATTTGCAATCATTTTTGTGGCTTTTATATCATGAAACAACTTTTCCCTATGCTTTTCCAATGGGAGAGGTCGCCTCGTGACCTGACCTCAGGGCACGAAATCGAAAAATCCCGGATATACACCTTGTAGACCCTGGAGGGGTTATGAAGTGTAGGAAGTTTCAAATCGATCGACTTTGAAATGTAGCTCTTACAGAGCTCTAAAGTGAAGTGAGGTGACCTTGGTTGACCTCGTCTGGTGACCTGACCTTGGGTGACCCGGGGTAAAAAATTTCAGGGATGATGGGAAAATGATGCAGTGAGAGGTAGAGCCCTCAACTGCGGTGCTGCGCCTCGTCGTTTTTCTGCTATCCCGGAAAAACCTTAGGGGGGCCATCGATGGCCCCCCGGTGGGGCGAGGGTTAATTCAGAAAAGTTCTTGTTTTCAAATCAACGGCTATAAACGCAATTTTGCCTTCGTAGGCTATTAGCAGATGAGATTCACACCTAGCTCATGCTTTCCCTGCATTCAAAAAGCTAGAGAAGTAAACCATGTAAATTCAATGCCACATAACTGCATGAGAACTTATATGCACGCTTATATTCTCTAATAACGTGATTACCGTATACAAGAAGTCGCAGGATTCCGGTCATATACTTGTAATTTAAAACAAATTTTGCGGTCCAAGAGAAGTGCTTCTGCTGAAAATTCACACGAAGAGTGCCGTGTTTGTTAATTGCAGGTGCTGCATGTGTGCCGAGACTGAGTAAACACTGCCAGAACACTCCGGTTAATGGAACAGGCTGAAGTACTGAAGCACCCGGTGCACGGCACATATGGACAGTACACAGCTCTACAAAAAGTGCCAGAATGCATGATGCAATGGTTATTGATGGCATCGAAGCATCTACATTAAGGCTCTGTCCTAAGCCTTGTCTTCCCTCAGCATCGTTTTTTTTCAATTAGGTCTGAAATAGGTGTTATGTGGCCTGAAGGATAAATCACCTGAAGGAGCTACGAGGAGTATAAACCTGATCTCCCAGCGGCCTCAAATGCCAAAAATGGGGGCCTTATTGATGCAGTCTTTTACTAATGAAATTAAGAATATGCGAAAAGGAACCCTGTAATTGGTTTAAAGGACCCACTTAATGGTATTTATTACTCTCCAGTGGGTAGGGGAAGTGGGGGGTCATGGACACCGCGGGTAAGACGGACACTCCTGTTTGGGACGAACTGACAGCGTCCGACCGGGAAAAGAGTGTAATACGCTTCCTTTTAGGCGCGTCGGTCGCATAGCAACGTTGGGTCCGGTGAGCTCTCTAGGTTTTATACAATTTTCATAATGGTAAAACTGCACTCATGTGTTTTTTTCAATGGAATTCGTAAGGTCATTGCACGGATGTTTCTATAGATACTTTATTGGTACTACGTAATATAGTTCTTCAAGATGTTACATTTTGTTCCCGCAGTCGCTGACTGTGTAATCGCAATGACGTCCGATTCATATCCAAGTTTGTTTACGAAGAGCAAAGTGGGGTAAGACGGACACCTCGCGTGGGGCAAGATGGACATGGTGTCTATGTTACTCCGCACAGAGTATATTTGATTTAATATAATATAAACTTCAATAAATAAATTTATCAAGGGTTTTGGGTCCAGCGATAAACCTGAGCGGAGGCAGATTTGGCTGATGGTTTGGGGGGTGGGGACACAAGGCCCGAAATGCTGGAGAACATATATTACATTTGGGGGTCATCCAGGTGCGGTGTCCCCTCGACCTTCAGCGCCCCTGAAATGGCCACGGTGCCCCCTGAGAGTTTGTGGGCCCCTAAGTGTCGCTTCCATCCCTCCCCTCGGGAGCGTGATGACGTTCTTCACTTTGGCAGTGTACATGCAAAGTAACATCGCGACTTATGAATTCTTTGATTACCACCACCGAATGGAGCAGGGAAGCACACGGAAAACTCTAAATGGTGTTTTGTATTACAAAAATTTTCTGAACCTCCTCACAGTTGAGGTGCCCTGAGACGGCAAACATATTTATTGCAATCCCAAACTGCGCTGACTTTCATCCTCCCTACCCGTCCCGGCTGTGCTGGGCCGGTCGGTCCAGGCATCGCAGCTTACAGCCGTCGGGCCGCCCGCTGGTGCCTTGCATTGTGGGCGTGGGCTTGTTACATTGGGTGGTCTGCTACTGGGCTTATTCTCCGGTGTCAGAGACCGTACTTTCTACGTGACCTGATGGGACCCCACGTAACGAGCACAGCCGGAGACCGAACGCTCTTAACCTCTGCGGAATTTCGCACTTAGGATTTTTTTGGGGGGTTGGGGCGGCTGACGAAAGGGGCGCAGGCCGGTAGGGGAGTGGTATTTTGCCTCAGGGGACGGACTTGTTCGCCCAAATAGCGGTCATTTTCGCATCCTGGGGGGGGGGTGAGAGCGGTAATTGTTTGCTCCACAGACTTAGTGTAATTTTTAGGGGGCGGCTTGTTGGGTGCAGGGGCAGCAAAGTCGGTGTAGGGGGCGGCATGTTGGGTGAGAGGCGGCAGTCAGTGTGCACTGCCTCTAAAGTCAGTGAAGGCTCTCCTTCCGCCTTCGGCGTTCCACATGGATGGGAGCGGCACCTTGGAGCCAAAGCGTTTGGGGGACCGGGCCCGCTGCCTCCCCTGGGTGCGCGCCCGCCCCCGATCCGGATGGCACCCCCGCAAGATGCCCCGCCCCTGATCGGCGATCCTGGATCAACCTATGCACAGTTCCCGACAGCCCTTGATACTTTTATCCACCGTCATTGAAAAATTAAGAAAAGGCATGACCCCTTTGACCCTTTGACGGAAAAACTAAGAAAATACCCCCTTCCCGCGGCGGACGACAGTCGCCTGGTGGGTGGATGCAGATGGAAATCTTCAAGGCCTGGTTCGATCACTTTGTTCATCTTGTCCATCTTTCCCCATGGGGTGACCATGTTACCCCATTAAATGGGCGAAATGGACTTTTGCTACTTTTTCTAAACTTTGCGCAAATTTTGATATGATAATTACAGACACATGGCTGCTTGCACAGTGGTAGATAAATGTCTGAAGTATCTCTACAGCCAAAATAGGAACGAAACAAGCTCACTAAGTCATCGAAACTCACACCATCGTTACGGTGTCGTGCCCCACTTTCCCCTAAATATTCCCTCTCTCCTCCGCCCTCTTTTGGTCGGGATCTTAGATTCAAATTCCACGCTTCGAAGTGCATTATTTGTAAGCTAAAACATTAAAGGGAATGTGGCACCTTGGTCGAATCCTGCAATTTAGTGTAATTAGGGGTACTTTTAGCCCAAAATCATGGAATCGTCCATGATTTCTCTGAAAAATGTACAATAAGCTCAATATTTTAGTTTTCGAAATGCACCTCTAGGGAAAACAATTAATATCTGCCTGTGGATGATGTCATGATCTGGCAACCACTACCATATTTAATACGCTTCAAGGGCTTCGATTGGCTGATACTCACCATGACGTCAGTATGTGTCGTCACACCAACACCCATGACAGCTGTGGCCTGCTGCTAAGGGTACATGACGGGTACATTTCAGGTAGGTTTTAGCTTTTTTCTACGGAAATCTCGAGTTCCGAGACAAATGATATATTGGATACGGGGTTTTCCGACTTGTTTTACAACTTGGCTGCCTCTAACTTGGTTCTAACTTGGTTAAAATCACGTTGTCACATCCCTTTAAAGGGAATGTGGCACCTTCATAACGTGAAATCACGTTGCCACATCCCTTTAAAGGGAATGTGGCACCTTAATAACGTGATTTTAACTGAGATAGCCAAGTTGTAAAGCATGCCAGAAAACCCGGTACTCAATACATCATTTGTCTTGAAACTCAAAATTTCCGTGGAGAAAAGCTAAAAACCTACCCGAAATGTACCTCAAATCTACCCCAGCCAAGCGGTCACAGTTGTCAGCTGTTGGTGTGACGAGAGCGCTGACGTCACGGTGATTAATCATCCAATTGAAGCCCTTCAAGCCTATTGAATATGGTAGTAGTTGCCAGATCATGACGTCATCCACAGGCACAGGTTTATTTTTCACCCTGGAGGAACATTTTAAAAATCAAAATATTGCGGTCATTGTAAATTTGTCAGAGAATTCATGGCTTCTTTCATGATTTTCGGCTAAAAGTACCCCTAATTACACTAAATTCCTGGATTCCACCAAGGTGCCACATTCTCTTGAAGGTCAGAGTACGCACTTTGCTAGTAAGATGAGGAAAACGCAAAATTTCCGCCCACAGAATCGACCAGATGCTTCAAGGAATAATGAAAATATTATTTCAAGGGCATACTTTGAAGACACAAGAAACGACATCGCCGGTTCAGTGATATACCAAGTCGACGGATTAGGGATTGACAACGCCTATTTTGGAGCCTCATTTTTCGCTTCGCAAAACAGGTACAAAGCTCACTTGCAAACGTCTTTGATGTATGTAAACAGTGAAAACCAGAGCAAAGCTTACACTACCAGTACAGCATATCAGCGACGGAGGCGCCCCTAGCGGCCACGACAGTGGCTCCACCCGTCCACAGACAGGGAGGAGGATGCGGGGTCACTGATCCACTGATACTTACAAGTCATGGGTGACTGCAAGAGCTACTGCACGAGCCTGCACTGTCACCTTTCTCAGCACTCGGCGGCTGGTCACCTTCAATTCGAAAGATCACTGTTGACAAATCAGAGAAGAAGAAAAAGAAAGGAACACCTCCACTGGGAGACCAAAAGGAAATGTGCGCTTACATTATACCTAGGTCCTATGCACAAGCTCATTGGCGGACGCAGGGGGGGGCATTCCGGCCATGCCCCCCAAAGCGCTGGAAGGGGGGCCAAACTATCTGTTGCCCCCCCGAAAGGCCGGAGAAAGTTTTTTAAGAAAGGTGTTTACACTAGGTCTGTCGAGCAATTAAATCTTCGTTCCCCACCTCACCCCCCCCTTCCCAGGAGAGCGATCATGTACTTGGAGAGGTAGCTTATACTAGGTCAGTCGAGCACCCAAATCGCAGATCCCCCCAGGAGGAGAGACAGACATGGGTTTGCCCCCCAAAACTCGAGTCTGCGTCCGCCTTTGCAAAAGCTCGATCGCGATCGGACACCGTATCTGGATACGGTTACGATTATGAAAGAGCTTTTGGTCATAGAAACCGGCTTTCAATCCGAATCTTGTCGATGCATATTTAACAAGATCTGGCAGGAGTTGGCAGCGTGATGGTGAATATACTCCTTACAGTGCAGGAGAGTGAACTGCAGAAGATAGTTTTTTTTTGCAAATTCGCGTAAAGGAAAAGTGAGGGGAGTGAAGAGAAAGGTGACCAGAACACTGAAGAGTAGAAAAAAACTTTTCCGATTTTTTCCCGATATTCAAGACTTTTCGATCCGTTACGGCTCTATCCTCATCCGTGCCAAAGTGTCATGGAAACCGTGATAGATGTATCCTGATCCTCAGTCCGATCCTGATAGCCTTTCAGTCATGGAAACTCAGTCTTAAAACCTCAGGTGGGTAATTAGCCCTGCATGTTCCAAATTATATGGCAAATAGACAACAGCGAAAGGCACGGTTTTCGTGACAACATGTCAGGCTTAGTTCACCTGAGACAATGCGCTCCGCTGCGAACCATCGCTCACTAAACAAACGATCTAATTAGGACCCGGCTAGTCTTGTGTAAATACGGGCATGGCTGGAAACCTCTTCTCGATCCAGGGGGGGTCCTGGCTGGGTTAACGCTGGTAAGGCCATACAAGCCCTATACATAGCCTATGGGAGACCCAAAATCCAGGGGGGTCTTGACCCCCCCAAACCCCCGGGATTTCCACCCATGAATACGGGGTTCTCCTCAGAAGCCAGACCAGTTAAGCGCGGAGATAGGCACCTCATCCCTCCGAACAAACTAAGTATAATTAATTATCTGCTGAACCACTATGATCACTATCAGGGCAAAGGCTTCAAGCCCGTGTGATCTTTAAAAAAAGGATAATTTCGACAAGGAATATGTTGAAAAGGCGCATATTTTCTAGAGAAGTAACTTTCTGGATAGTTAACATATTGAGCAGAGATACCCTTCCAAGCCTAGCTAATCCATGCATCGATGCATGAGGAAAAGGATTAGTGGCTCCTCACGAAGCTCTTGTTTGATGAGGCACGTACTGAGCGTAACATCAGCTTTATCTCCCCGATCTCCATCGCCACCTTCAGTCAGGCTCAGTGAAGATGAATGCAAGGCTGCGCCACACATTTGGCCCAATTAGTATTCAGTGGCAGTGAACTCCACCTGATGTGATCTTATCGTTCACCGCGCTGGCCCTCATTCCTTTTAGCGTGTGATAGCCGCAAGGTCAAACACGGCTCAGCTGAGCTTCGGGTCAGGCGATGATTGAGCCCCGATTTGGGGCATGGACTGTTTTGGCGGCAGTGACAAAAAAGACTGCTTCACAAAAAAACTAGGTGGGTTACTTGAGATGAAAATCTTCCCACAATCCGCTAGTGCTCCGGAACATCCACCTGGTATAATTGGGATAAATATTTTGCATGGTCAAAGAGCTAAACTAAATATATGCTGGCTCCCGGTGTGTTCTTTGAACCATTAAGCTACAAGAAAGTAACGACCAAAACGTTTTCGATCAGCGCCTCGCATTTACTGCACTCGTGACCGAACATGATGTCTGCGCTCTCGCACAAGTTAATCCAATTTCTACCATGACCACAGGCCTCACTGATCAATCAAGCCGGCCGCTCTCCGCGGGCGTTCCTCTCTTCACAGTCATGCGCGCCGCCAGTCGAGGTCGGAGTCGGCACCGCCCAGGGGCAATCACTGCATTCCTCCTAACGAGACGGGCAGACCCACAGCAGAGCTCTCCACCAACAGCACGATTCGGTACCCGCCCACAAAGACAGTCGGTCAGACGAGGCAGGGCAAACAGCACCGGCCTCCGAGGATTCTGCGATATAGACGGCCGTATAGACCCCGGTGGCAGGGCGATAGGGTGCATAGGAGGGAAATTGGGGAAGAGGCCATGGATCTTCTCAGAACCATGTCATGTTCCCTGGAGTGGCGATGGACCCCTTCCCACCTGGGTTGGTAGGCAGTTGTGATGACCGATTTTATCATTTGGGCAACATGTATTTTAAGTGTCTCTCGGAGAAGATTCCAGCCCTTTTGATAAGAATCACCAGTCTGAATAACCGGCTGCTGGCCCATGGCCCGGTGGCAGAGAGTTCAAACAAAAACACGACGACATTCGCAAGGAACGGAGAAACTGCGTACGTGGCTCTTTTTGTGAGCAGTCAGCTGTTGAATGAAACCACGCAAAGCTCAGCAACAGCGGCCATCATGGTTTTGTTACTAGTTTTTGTCGCGAGATTCGGTGAAACTCCTCATGTGTGTGTCATACCAAATGACCATCTAAAAATCCTCCCAGCGACAGAGTGGGTTTTAGATTTCGGTATCCGCCAGCCATGGGCGCTTGTCTGTGAGATGGGTGGGGGCCGACGTTGTCTTAAAACGTCACCTATCCTATTCCAACTGTGTTTACGGAGTCTGCAAGTCCGTTAATAGTCAAACAGTTAAATCTCATCCAGGTCCTTCAGATGTGTTGGCCCTCGGTTGCAGAGCTGCCCATCTTTCACATACCCTTTTCGTTTAGGCTGCATGACGTCTTTCAACAGTGGTATGCGAGTGGCAATACACCGACGCAACGGCGCAATGTCAGATAAACGCTTCACACGAGAACTTCCGCCCAAACCGAGTCTAATTCAGGCCTGCAGAAAATCGTTAAATTATTCATCAAACACTTTAACTCGTTCAAAACCTATCCCACAACCTAGTGGTTTTTATTATCAATCGGCAATAACCAGCAATGCAATTCCATTTCTGAACGTAGATTGCTTCTGGTGTGCGATAAACATTGGACTAAATACCCACTACTTTCCGATTTTATTCACTCTTAAAGAAGAATCGACCCCTCTGCTGAGTATCACCATCCAAAATACAAGATTGCTTTCTCTAGCGGATGTCTGGAATCAAGATAATCGACTAATAATGACTCGGAGTTCGTCTGAGGAGGGCATTCCCCTCTGAAGGCGCGGGGACCGCCGCCAGTGGGTGAAGGCATCCATCTACAGACACGCGGACCTCCCTCCAGCAGAGAAGGAGGGTCAAACCGGCACCGAGGCGCGCAGATCCCAACCACAGCCGTCGACGGCCCCGGGCTAAAGGCCACGTATAATCATCGCCGCAGGCTGATGGAGCTCTCTCCCGCCTGAGCCTGTCTTCGGTCGTTTCTCTCGCTTTTTCGCCCGACGAGCGTACGCAGCCGCAACTTTCTACACTGGGCATTTGGAATGGTGCGTTAGCGAGATAACGGTCTTCGTCGTTACAATGGTCTCTTGTGATGTGATGGCCGCAATTTCCGGCTAAAGTGTCATTGACGAGATCCCGTTGTATGTGAAGCTCATCTACAAGACACGGTTAAGCATTGAGGTTGGAGTTTCTGCTAGTTTTTACGCCCTAGGGTCTCCACAGAGGAACACAGCACCGGACTTTTTTGTGCTAGTGCTGGACGTCTCTGGACTATTGTACTAGCTCATGGTCACGACTGGAGAAAAAAATATAGTTAATAACTGTGGGTTGACGTTTCCAGTCAGGCAAACCAGTTACAGCTATATCTACCAGTCGATCTGGACAAGCGAGGAGCGATTGGGATGCTCGAGCTGTCATTAATGGAAAATCATTCCAAGGCTTTGGTGCGAATGTATTATTTTATAGTTGAGGAAGCTCGTCGTAAGCGTTATTAGTTGGAGGCGAGTTTATAGGTGCTATAAATGAACTTTGGTTTAGAGGGAGGAGGAACAGGTAGACTAGTGCAAACATGCCCATATAACTGGAGCTGTTTGCAGGGAACGACTGGTCGAATACCTTAGCAGTAGATGCATGCAAACAGTGGCGGATGCAAGGGGGCAAGGTGGGCTCAAGTCCCTCCCCCCGCAAAGTCACAGTGCCTATAATTAATGCACAGCCGGAGGCTGTTCCGAGGCAATGACGGGGAGGCTCAAGCCCCGTAGCTCCCCCCATGTCATCCAGGATCCGCCACTGCATATATAGTTGCACCACCTCTCGCTAAGATTCACAATATTGAGCCGGAATTACATGATAATTGAAGGCTTTAGAGGTGTTTGACAGCGTTCTGAGGGCCTTTTCTTATTTTTATCGGTGCTGGCGTAGATCTGGTGGTATACAATTCTATACTACTGCTGTTGATTGAGAGGAGGGAAGGAGAGAAGACAAGTGGAAGAGATTACACTGTAGTGAGGAATATCAAACATTAATAGCTGGTATATTCCTTTTGGTAGCGCTTGTTTTTATCAAATAAAAGTGACCTCACGAGAACAATTGAAACCTCGTGCCATTGTCTATTTTCTGGTATTCAGCTACGATCTAAGAACTTTCACCTTGAACCACGTCCACAGTCATAGCCTTTATCAGATCTTCATGGCGACCCTCGACTCTCGCATCTGTTCTGGTGCGCAGGCACATCCAGCAGCAGCTATCCCAGGTGGTGCCGGGGCTATTTCCTCCTTACATCTATTCCAATTCTGTTTCTCCCGGTGGCGTTTATGGAAGAGACGGTGGCGGCGGTGGCGGGTCCATATCTTCTGCTGCCGAATTGATGAGACAGGTAACGCGGGCAGCTCCACCTCCGAGCGCCCAACAAACGAACTGGGCCAATCGACCGGATGCCAGACTAACAAACAGCGTAGGGCTGCGCGGCGCCTGTTGAGTCATCTATCGATTTGGTTATGCGGCCAGCGAGCGTCCCGTAGTTGCCGCACGTAACCACACAGTTACTACCGAACCAAAAACACCGGAGATGTCATAGGAAGCTTCTGGCTCCTAGCACTTTTCTCAAATATTTTCTCAAATCCACATACATTTTCTGAAATCGCACAGTGTCTGTTCAGCATTGTTCAGAATCTGTTTCTGGTCGTTCATTATCTTGTCTGTGAGAAGACACCAGGAGTTCAAGGAATATTTCCTCTCATGTGAAGTGTGTACTGGCCTAAATTTCAAACACTGACAAAAAATGTTCCCTCACCATCTTGAATATATTGTCCACCAGTAAGTCAGAATCTGCAGTGAACGGTGGCCACCCAGTTCGATGGAAAGTGCGTGTGTGCGTGAGAGGGGTATGATCACCCCCTGTCGTACCTCTGGGCCAACGCGGAGGTAGTGGATAATTGTGGGTGGCACCACTTCCACTGATAAGGCCGTAGACACAGGGCCACAGAACCATGACCGTCGATAGCCCGCTCTGAACCAATCGGCAACAATAACCTACAATTTGCCTGTTGAAGCGCGCCCAGTCGGAAGTAGCGGGGAGGACGCCAGTGCGCTGGGCAGTCAGCCCTGAGTGTCTTACACCTGGCGCAGGGTGGCGCTGGGAACAGCCGGCAACCGGACTCAACACCGGGCTTCACTCTCAACGAGGAAATGCAACACATATATGGCAAAGTAATGGAAAAATCGCTTTATTTCCTGGTTTTTCATTGAGAGTTAGAAATTGAATTAATGATATTATGAACGTGTTGACAAAAAAATGGATTTATACTTTTTTCGTTGTATTACAAAACCCGACAAGTCTAACTTCTTGAAGTGATAAAATTTCTAAAAAATATCAGCACAAAAATCCAACATCGTGACACAGTATACATGGTTTACAAGCCGGACAACTTCACTCGTAGAGGGCAGAAAACAAACCCAAGGAACATGGTAATACATTTTTTTTGGGAGAGGTTTAATGAGACAACTGCGATACCACTGAGTCAAATTAATTTCCACGGGTAAATTACGCTCTTCATAGTGGGTTTTAGTTCTCGAATGTTAATTGCCTCAGCAATTTTGCGGTCTGCGTTGTCCTTGGAAGTAGTAAGAATTTCTATGGAAAAGTTGTCGTTAGTATCTTTCTGTTCCATGGCCGGGTGAAAATTTAGTATGTGTTCTCCTAAAGGTGTATTTAGACGTAAAAGACGGAGCAATTTCACCACTCCAAGAAGATGGCGGAAGCCGAAACTTGTCGGGTTTTGTAATAAAACTAAAAAAAGTATAAATTCATTTTTTCCTGGTCAATACGTTAATAATATTATTAATTTTAGTTCTGACTCACATATATGGCAGGTAGAATTAGGCTTCTCTCGAGGATGAATGTAAACGATTAATGCAAGCAGAGCTCGAAAGGCACAGCCCAACAGGTATGCTGCCTCATCATGCGCGAAAGCCATCACAACGCTGAGTTTCCTCGAACATGGCAATACCCACTTAAAATGGCTTTCTCAGCACCAAAACGCCAGGCTTGATAAACGCATAGCTATGTTTACATCAATTATACACAACCTCTAAAAAAATCGAGCCCTATCTCAGAGTTATGCACTGCCCGACGCTGCATCAAAAGGAACCATTCAGCGGTTCCGCGACGGATTCCGAATGTTGGCGGTGGGCGAGACTGGCACAGCTGTAGCCCGGCTGCCACCCGTCCCCTCCCGTCCCCGACTGCGGCAGCCCGGCTGCCAGTGTCTAAATCTCTAGATCAAGTTGAGGAGGCAGACAGGCCACGAATTGATTCGTCATTTTTGCATGAAGAGATTTGGGGCAACCTAGAAACTTGGGCCAAACATACCTATTCTAGCTTACCTAATCTAGACCACATGTTTCTTATACTTACAAGAATAAATGCGTGCATTAAATCTCGAGAAACATGTCGGCCCCATCTGTTCTTCATACGAAAACTGCATCCTCTATCACGTGTTCTTTTTCCTCCAATCAGCATCGATTGCTCTCTCGTCCCTCGTGTGAAACCGCGCCAGGATCCATCACTAATCAGATCCTCTCTGCTGAAGATCCAGGAGATGGGCGACTCGTCTCCTGGATTTGAGCTGGTGTTTTGATGGGGTCGACCAAGCTCGTTAAGTTTAAAATCTTCAGGCCCAAGGACGCCTCTTTAATCACGGCTCGTGAGTTTCGGAATACTTTCAGCACCACACTCAGAGCGCCCGCCTTCTAGCTGGCGTCTCCAAAGTTTATTCCAGGTCTCCAAACAAAACGGGTAGGTATTATCTTTAGTTATTGTCTTGACTTTCAGCTTTACGGTATCTTCACCACTGGCCAGAGCCTGTAAGCTGTGGATGCGGTCGTGTTTGAGTGTGCAGGCGGTCCTTCCCAGCTTGTCAATGGCATAATTGACACTTAGACACATAGACTCGCATTTGACGCTTGGAAAAGACGTTAGTTTCACTTTCATGTTTGGTTTTGAGATAATTGGCTCAAAATAGACACTGGCAAGAAACAACTCATTCCTCTAAGAACTTCTGGAAATCTACGGCAAATGAGTAATTTCACAGGTACATTTCACGGCCGTGATTCAGGCCTCTATGGATGTGAAAAAATCCGACTGACTTCCGATCATGTTCCTAACTGGGATTGACATCTCTCACTTCTAATTCGCCGTATTTCTGAATTTTGAGCGCTCTTTCACATTTTAAAAATAACTCACCCCCGAGTCATCTCGTCGATGCTAAGTTCACTGGCAATTTCTCGGGTGCGATACTGACAAAAACATCAACTATGCCTCAAGGCATACTTGGCCGTGAAAGGTTTGGCTGTGTTTCAGATCAGTTGGAAGACCTTGACTGGTTTTCGGTGAGTAAACTTATGAGGCGTCACATTCTTGTGGTTGTTCACAAGGCAGTGCGCTTTGAGGAGTCAGCCAAGCTATCCCGGGTATTCGCATAGCTCCGATTCATAAGAGAATTCAGCATACACAGGACAGGGAACTCTGAGTTCCACGGTAAAACAGCACTATGGACCAGCTGGATTTCGCTCCCGGGACCGATCACTATATAACGGTCTACCTTCCGAAATACAGCTGCCACAAGTGGCTACTTTCTGCCGAGCTGATAGGTCACCTCGTTTGTAGCCATGCCATGTATTTGTAGCCATGCCATGTATTTTCACACACACACACACACACACACACACACACACACACACACACACACACACACACACACACACACACACACACACACACACACACACACACACACACACACACACACACACACACACACACACACACACACACACACACACACACACACACACACACACACACACACACACACACACACACACACACACACACACACACACACACACACACACACACACACACACACACACACACACACACACACACACACACACACACACACACACACACACACACACACACACACACACACACACACACACACACACACACACACACACACACACACACACACACACACACACACACACACACACACACACACACACACACACACACACACACACACACACACACACACACACACACACACACACACACACACACACACACACACACACACACACACACACACACACACACACACACACACACACACACACACACACACACACACACACACACACACACACACACACACACACACACACACACACACACACACACACACACACACACACACACACACACACACACACACACACACACACACACACACACACACACACACACACACACACACACACACACACACACACACACACACACACACACACACACACACACACACACACACACACACACACACACACACACACACACACACACACACACACACACACACACACACACACACACACACACACACACACACACACACACACACACACACACACACACACACACACACACACACACACACACACACACACACACACACACACACACACACACACACACACACACACACACACACACACACACACACACACACACACACACACACACACACACACACACACACACACACACACACACACACACACACACACACACACACACACACACACACACACACACACACACACACACACACACACACACACACACACACACACACACACACACACACACACACACACACACACACACACACACACACACACACACACACACACACACACACACACACACACACACACACACACATACTTACAGGCCGTGCAAAATGAGGTCCACGTCCCAAGTGCACTACTGAGGACCACCTCCTGAGATTGTCAGAGCGACTTACTGTTTTATACTGTTGATGCTCTTTAGGGCCGAAATGAAGTACTTTATGAATTTTGTTGGAAATGTGTTTTTGCAATCTTCCAGAGATTACTGAAAAACCGAGGACATTAGAGAACAGCGAGGTCCGATTGTGTGACTTTTGCTTAACGTCGGTGTATATCGAGGCCCGAATTTCATAGGCGGATCCAGGGGTTTCGGTCGTTGGGGCAAAAATTCTAAAACTAAATTTTTTACCAAAAATCTTAATCTGGTTCAGACTGTGAAATTTTTGTGACCCTGAAAATGACCCCCTTGACCCGCCTATGATGTGTGTGACAGTGCTAAACAAAGGTCACTACTTAGGTCCAGTCCTTGGACCAGTTGTGTACCACTTTTGCGCTTTGTGGTAGGGACAGGTATCAGTGCCGAATCCAAGAGGGGAATAGAGCGACTCAAGCCCCTACCCCCTGCCCCCAAAATGACCGAGCTTCCATAGTAAATGCATAGCCGGAGGTAGTCTGAGGTTAGGGGCGCAAGCTTCCTCGATATTTGGGGGTTCGAGCCCCCATGCTCAGAGAAACCCCTCAATAGCCGATCGAGCCCCCCCGCCCTCAATCCCACATTGCGGGCCCCTTGGATACAGCCAGGCTCAAGCAGTCTACCTGGGCTGACTGTGGCTGCAGCCGGGCTCCCTGGCATGCTTGCCAGGCCCCTGTGGGCTGCCCATAATCTCTGTGTCCGAACTGGGGCCATATATTCAGCAGTCTCGGGCCATCTGTAGTTCAACCGGGCCCCAGTTATTCACCCAGGGCCTCTGTGACCAGGGATGTAAATTTGTGAAAGTCGCATGACCTTTGTTGTCGGCGCGCCCTAAACCACCAAATTTGTGAACAAGTTAAAGGGTGCTTTTTCCCAGCCGAGTCGTAAAATTTGTTGATGGGCTGAGAATAGGTGCGTTTACCCCCACTCCACACACCCCCTCCCCCCACGCCCGCTCACATAGATCTGGGACCGGTTGGGCGGCAGATCTGGTTTAAACATCCCGAAGTTTTAGGGATGCTTTTCAAAGTTAGTGGTGTTTTCAAAATGTTTAGGTTGCTCGCGCACCTCTAAAAGTACACAATGCTACACGCCTGCCTGTGACTTCAACTGGGCTCCCTGTTGTCCAGCAGGCGCGGGTCCCCTATGGCCTCAGACGAGGCCCTGTCATGAATGCGGGCGCCTGAAGTCGACCTGGACATCTAGTGTCTGCATTCGACCCCCTGGCATACCTTTTGAACCCTGTGTTCCAAAAATGTCCCCCTGTAGAGACACCGTGGCCCTTGTGTTCTGCATTGGCCCCTTTTAGTCTGCACAGACTCTGCTTGGTCTACCCGGCCCCCGTTGTCTACCCCGGCCCTTTGTGGATCAGCTGACCTCTTGTGGTTTTCCGGGTCCCCTGCGGTCAACCCCATTTTTCTGCCCGGACCTCTGGCGTCCTACCCGGGACCTCTTTGGTCTGCCCGGGTCCTTTACAGCCTGTCTCGGCCCCGTGGTCTGCCCGTGCTCCTTGTGGGCTGCCCGGACTCTTATGGGTTTCAAAGTTCCCTGTGGTCTTCCCGGGCTCTCCATGGTCTGTCCGGGCCCCGTGTGCTCTGCCTGTGCCCATATGTTTGAACACCCCTTCCAGATTGGTTACTGCGCGGTATAGCGAAAAACGCTAAGGGTGGTTGATATGGCATGAAAATGACGAAGAAGCTTCATCAGTCACTTTTGTTCGGGCCAATGTTCAGCTCAAACACGTTAAAGAAGATGACAGTTGATGGTATGGTTGTTTGTTACTTAAAAAGGAAGGTGACACCTTTGTCGAATGCTGGAATTTAGTCTAATTAGGGGAACTTTTAGTAAAAAATCATGGAACTGTCCATTATTTCTCTGAAAAATGTACAATTAGCTCAACATTTTGATTTTCAAAATGTTCCTCTAGGGAAATAAATACATATCTGCCTGTGGATGTTGTCATGATCTGGCAACCACTACCATTTTCAATCCGCTTCAAGGGCTTCGATTGGCTGATACTCACCGTGACATCAGCATATGTCGTCACACCAACAGCCATGACAACTGTGGTCTGCTGCTAATGGTACATGAGGGGTACATTTCAGGTAGGAATAAGCTTTTTTCTACGGAAATCTCGAGTTCCAAGAAATATTATATATTGAGTACTGGGTCCTCCGACTTGCTTTCCAACTTCGCTATCTCAGTTAAAATCATGTTATGAAGGTGCCACATTCCCTTTAAGAGGTCTAGCCTCTGACTGCTTTTAGGTAGAGCCAACATTAAAATAGGCATCATTCGATTCCTCTCGTACCGGCCTGTAGCCCAGTATCCTAAGCCATATTTACAGAAAGGGAGACATTTTTACCAACCCACGTTCTCCATGAATCTTCAAGGCAGATTTCATACCCCATATCTGACCTCAGGCCAGGGATCTTAGAAAAATCCCAAAACATGTTCTGTAACAATGTAACATCCAGTGGGGCGATTGTCTGATGATTTTGACCTAAATTAACGCTGCAATCTTCAACATTTGTGTTAGGTAGGATCACTTGGCCTAGCCTGTTAAATTTACCTGATATGACTGAAGCTTAAGATTTTGAGGGAAGTAGTACAATCCATTAAGGATCAGGGGTGCTAGTACGGGCGGCACTTCGCGCCACCGTTTATTCGGACCTGCAAGGGGGAGGGTTAATGTTTGTATCAATCTCGCGAAGGTTGGTACATCAATAATCAGATCATTTTCGCGGTAGGTACAGCTTTAAAATATTTACATCTAAAAAACGAACGTAAATACTTTTTTGGTCACATTTTTATTTAAAAATTCCGGACCCCCGGTCAAGATTTTGTGCCTCTAGAAACCAACTCTGGAGGCCCTGAGATCAGCTCCTGGGCCCTGAAGCCAAGCGCATGGCTTTGGGAATGCGAGACTAGCTCTTGAGCCCCCAATATTTACTATTGAGACCCTCCGAGATAAGTGCTTCGATGTTTCAGAGCTTATGTGCAGTGCTGGGCGCGTTCCTCGATTTTTGGTGGTGCGTTAGCGCTCCTGCGTTCCTCCGGCCGCAGTTAGTGCTCTTCTGGAATAGCGCTCCTCAATTTTTTCACTCGGTGCGCTAGCACTCCTGCGTTCCTGTGTTCCAAACTAGTAACCCGCAATTGACCTGGGTCCAGAGCCGAACGCTACTGACCAAGGGGATTCGCCCCTCTCCCTCTCCAGTTAACTCAGCTTCTTAAAAAAAGAAATGAAAAGAAAAAATGTCGCATTTTATTAAAAATGAAATAATGCGAGTTAGGTACACCGCACAAACTAGTTCAATCCAACAAGGTTAACGAAAATGTTCAATCTTAGATAGTGCATGGACATCGAAAACAAAATAACTATTTCTATGACCAGCACTGATGCGTGAAATCAACTCAAGCATAGGTATTTGCAAGTATATTCACGTAACATACTGTAACAAACACTTCCAACAAGCATGGCAATACTTGCGCCAGACGTTGTGCACCTCTGTGTTGCAAGGATAGGCTACAGAGGGCGCTGCGAATGTGCATTTTTCCGTATATTATGCAGTTAAGCTGTCAAGGTGTATACTTTTATGTAGTTCAATTTCTTCAGTGCAGGGTTCACGCTTCATACAATGAGGAGCGCTTCAAAATTTAGGCAGTGCGCTCCTCTTACTTGCGCTCGTTGGAAAAACTTTCCGATCCTGCGCTCTTGCGTTCCTAAAAAGGCAGTGCGTACGTACGCAAGAGCACAGGAGCGCACGAAAGGAGTGCACTTGCCTAGCTCTGCTCATATGATAAACTCTGAGAACATAAATCAGAAATCGAGGAGGTCTGGCGAGGGGCCCCGAGCGGAGGGCGCTGTTTGGCCTGCGACTCGAAGGTAGGCCGGTCGACCAGTGGGTGCTGCAGCATGTCGTCCTGTAGGGCGACTGGGCGCCGCACTGCCGCCGCTTGCGGCCCTTAGGTACGTTGGTCAGGCGGTTGCTGGGAGGACGCTGGTAACAGAAGTTCTGGCGCGCGTCCACGCGAGAGAAGGCCACAGGGGTTATGAAGAGGCTGGCAGGCCGGTGAAGATGTCAAATTTTTCCTTGGCCACCAGAGACGATGCTGGGGTTTGCCGCCCCAACGCAGCGGCGGCGAAAGCAGCAAGGAAAAGTCAGTGCCCACCCGGTCAGGGCCCAGGTCAGAGGTGAGCGGTCACGCCCTCCGGCAGCCCAATGTCCATGTATTGGTATGTCCACGTACTCAATGTCCAGGCACCTCCCTCGCCCCGGAGCCACCGTCCAGACGCCTGGTGCCGATGGAGGGGAGCCTATACTTGGAGGCGTTGACCAAGTGGTAAGCCTGCGAGCGGTAAGCGAGCCTGCGACTCGAAGGTAGGCCAGTCGACCAGTGGGTGCTGCGGCATGTGGTCCTGCAGGCGGGAGAGCCCGGGCGCCGCACTGCCGCCGCTTGCGGCCCTCCGGTACGCTGGTTAGGCGGTTGTTGGGAGGATGCCCGTAGTAGTAGTTCCGAGGCGTGTCCACGCGAGAGAAGGCCACAGGCGGTATGGAGAGGCTGGCGGGTCGAGTCGGGTAGGCTGCGTCCATGCAGGAGGTGGGTACTACGTCCGTGTAGATCGAGCTACCAGACTCGTCCATCGGTAGGAACTGGAAGATGAGGCCGGCAGGCAGCAGAAAACCAGAAGGTAGACCACCAGGAGATGTCGTGTCGTCTTCTGGTCACAGAGATGGGTGGGCGGTAGACAGGGGAAGCAGGTGGATAGGCGCGTCCCAGGCAGACGTCCAGGAAGGCGGCATCGCGGCCCCCGGCGGCGACACCGCCGGGCAGGAGTAGCGCGGCAGTCAGCCGCCAGCGACGGGGGACGCAGCCCGGCCGACCTCATCAGCCTTCCCGGAATACGCACACTCCGTAGGTCCACGAGACCTCGTCCCCGGCGGATCAGGACGCCGACGAGCGCGACACCACAACCGCAGCAGAGTCGAAAGGCCGGGCGGACGCGCCCTCGCCACACCCCCGCCGGCCTGCGGGGGCGCGGCCGGTCGCGGTGGATCGCCACCGGGCCACCAGAGATGATGCCGGGAGAGTCGCCAACTCAACGTAGCGGCGACGAAAGCAGCGAAGAAAAGTCGGCGCCCAACCAGCCAGGGCCGAGGTCGGAGGTGAGCGGCCACGACCTGAAAATATGCAATAGTTAGGGATGTGCGGGGAAACAGGGTCAGCGGCAGACCAGCAGGAGGCGGGCGAACATTGGTGAGATTGGTCAAGGGCATACAGACCGTGCAGTGCGGCTAGCAAAGGGTGGGAAGACTACGAGCCCGACGTCGACCCCACCAACCCGGTGTTAGTTCAAGCTTGAAACCTTAATATTTTCTTAAAAATGGCCACCCCCAACCAATGAACAGCCCTCCACCAACACATTAGGGCCCTGTCCCATGTAAAGAAAGAAAGTAAGAAAAAGACAGTTTGGACCAGGAGAAGGGGGTGCACTAAAGGGACTAGTCAAAGACAGGTTTTGGAACAGATCAAAAAGTGGCGTATTGACTAGTTTTCACAATTTTCACACCACACCACACCACCTCCACCAAATCACCGGCCTATTCACTTTTTTTAACTGGGGCCGATCCTTGAAAATATGGAACTTAATAAACGCGTTCAAAAGGTATCAGGCAAATTATTCCGGCAGACAAATATTATTATTCCAAAGACACTATGCCGCTCCTCCTCTCAGGGCCCATTGTGGGAGGCGAGGAAATTAATCTGCGTTCAACCAGAGCTCAATCGTCACGACAAAACCAGTGGGCATAACAAATGATTTTTCCACTCCAATATGTCTTAGCCTGCACATGGTGACAGATATCACAGGTTCCGCTGATTTATCTGATGTTAATAACTTACATAAATTGGCTGATTTGTCGTTAAATATATCCAAGACAGTCGTGTTTTGGCTATTTCCATGGCATTTTGGTGATTTTTTTTTTTTTCCATTTTAATCGAGTTTTTTCTCCGTCAATGCCATAATTACATTTTTCTTGAACTAAAGGTCCCCAAAAATGATACGAATAAAGATAGTTAGGTAAAAGTGTCCTTTTTCTCCCGGGGTGCCCCTCAAAGTTGGTGTGCCCTCCCATACCAAAGCTCTGGCTGCACCCCTGCGGCTCACTGAAATTTTGATGGTGAGTTAAGTTGGAATTGAGCGAATTGCTTTCAGCTCGCGACTTGAGTTGAGCCGAATAAAAATCTGAAATGCACACCTCTGCTCTCTTCTAAGCTAGTGAAAAACCTTGATGTTTGAAGTGATTGCTCGATTTTCAACTTGTATCCTAATATGAATATGTGCTTTTTAGTGAAAAAGCTATCAAACAGCTTATTTTTAAAATATATAAAAACCTTCAAGAGATCTATTAAAGGACATTCTTCTCACTTTTGCGCTGAATTATTTGCTAACCTCAGCCAGATTGGCAATTTTGACCTGTAGGGAATTTTCATGGACCCAAATTTTTATCATCTGAAGCTTAGACTAGACAAAATAAAAATACTTGCTCTCCAAATCACCTATACACAGAAAAATAATGCATGAAAGTTATTTGGAGATTTTTTGTACGTCATAGCGGAGTCGTAATAATTCGTTCGTTGCGAGCACTTTCTCCACTCGAGATTAAACAAGTTGATCATCAGCTTGTTTAATCTCGAGTGGCGAAAGTCCGCACAACGAACGAATTTTTTGTACATTTTATCTAGTCCAAGCTTCAGAGAATGCAAAGTTTGTGTCCATGAAAACTCTAAATGTGTCAAAATTGCCATCCTTGAACCCATATGCGGATCCAGGATTGCCGATGGGGGGACACCTTCCCGGGGAGGCGCCATCCAGACCAGGAGGCGCCACTTTTGACCGGCAAAATCTATTAGGTGGGCGCCAAATCCTATCGGTGGGCGCCGATTTTCGCATCCTGGGGGAAGAGGTGGGAAGCGACATTTTAGGGGGCGCCATCGACCTTTCAGGGGGCGCCGTGACCATTTCAGGGGGCGCCGAGGGTCGATCGGGTGGGGCACGTGCCCCTTGCCCCCCTGGATCTGCCTGTGCTTGAACCTTAATGTGAAGCGAATACTAGCTTTTCCGCCTTGGTACTAATATATGCTCATCAGTGACAAAGTAACCAAAGATCAAGTACCCTAGTGAAAACTTATCACGCGCATTGACGGGGGCGGGTACCCGCCCCCTCGAGTTTGCCAAAGATAGCAGTAAAACGGCGGTGCGTAGCGCCGCCGTACTTGGCATACCTTTTCCCTCATCCTTTTTACAACTTCTGTGAAAATTTTAAAGTTAGGTCATCTCAGGTCAGGTCGCCAGTACAGGTCAAGTGACCTGACCTCAAAAAAAGTTTAAGAGTCGGAGTCGGAGCAGGGTGAACTTATCCGATTAAAACTCATATCACATAATGTTCCCACCGAGTTCTCTAAAATATATTCCGGTATTTTTATATCGATGACCTAAGGTCAGGTACGAGGCATGACCTCTCCATTGGAAATACATAGGAAAAATGGTTTTTACTGTATAACTCAGTAACGAATAGTGATAGAGCGTTTATGTTAGCTTTATTAGACTCGCCTTGGTTTTGCGGTTCTAATGATATGCATTTTATATAATTTAACAATGACCTGACCTAAGGTCAGGTCAAATCATTGATTTGACCTAGCAAGGTCAAATTATATATCATTCGATTCGGCTTGCTGCGAGGATTCATATTGTTTATGTGGTTTTGCCTCTATCTTTATTTGTTCAGATGTAATGGCCGAAAAGCTTAATTTACATGTTATCCCTATTACGGCATGTTTTGACCTCTCGTGACCCTAAATGTGACCTGACAAAAATGGTTCAAATATTTTTGATGGAGAAGTGGATGGGCAACCAAACGCCGTTTACCGTTTTTTTGCTGCCTACCGTGGTTCTCGAGATCTTAGGGGGCGGGTACCCGCCCCCCTCGTCAAAGCGAATGTGGCTCAGACCCCCGTCAATGCGCGTGTTAACAAAGAAAATATCTACTTGAAGAACTTCAACTTACTTTTCCAATAAGTTATTGATTAACCTTAGTTTAAAGCAACTATTCGCTTTTCGGCTTGCGTCACAACAAAATGTGTGCTTTTAGTAAACAAATCGAAGAGCTTGATAGTAAAATGTTAGAAATATCAAGAGATCTAGTAAAAGACATTCAACTCAGTTTCACACAGAGTTATTGACTAACCTTAGTGTGAAGTGACTACCCGCGTTTCGGCTTGGGTCCCAATGCATAGGCGGATCCAGGGGGCAAAGGGGGCACGTGCCCCCTCCCCGATCGACCCTCGGCGCCCCCTGAAATGGTCACGGCGCCCCCTGAAAGGTCGATGGCGCCCCCTGAAATGTCGCTTCCCACCCCTCCCCCAGGATGCGAAAATATGCGTCCACCGATAGGATTTGGCGCCCACCTGATAGGTTTTGCCGGTCAAAAGTGGCGCCCCCTGGTCTGGATGGCGTCCCCGGGGAGGTGCCCCCCCGATCGGCAATCCTGGATCCGCGTATGTCCCAATGTGCTTATCAGTGACAAAGCAATCAAATAGCTTGCTTTGGATCATGACTGATAAGTGAAAAGTTGCTTTGTAGCCGAGAAAAATGTAAAACAAAAATATTGAAAGCAAGTGTTTAGTTCTTGGGACTAGGCTTTCATTCATGCTAGCCTTAATAGAAAAGCAAAAGTGGCTAATCACTTAGGCTGCACCATTTTTTGGGTAGATTTCTAAGGTAAGTGAAAATTAATTGAGAACATGCTGGTGGAGTACTCTAGATTAAAAATAATAAAAATATACCCAAAAGAAATAACTACATTGGGAGATGTAGATAGTCCTTAGGACTAGACTTTCACTTATACTAGACTTAACACGCGCCCCGCTGGGGGGGCGAATTTCGCCCCCCTCCTGGTTTTTCCCAGATAGCTCAAGAACAAAGAGACGCAGAACAACGAAACTTACGGTACCTTATTCCTGATTAATTTTACACATTTGACCACATTTTTTAGTTAAGGTCATGTCAGGTCAAGGAGCTATTCAGGGTCAAGTGACCCGACCTCAAAACCTAAAATTACGAGTTTGAAGCAGCGCCCAGGGAACATTAGCAAACCGATCAGTTTGAAACTTTCACAATATGATAAGGTCATTAGGTTCTACAAATCTGCTATCTCGGAATTTTGATATTGGTGACCTAAGGTGGGGTCAATTTTTTGTTTACTCCATTATAAGTCTATGGTGAAAAATAGAATGGACTCGTTTTCAGGAAATACTGGATAGATAAGGCTGAAAATCCTCAAAATGTCTATTCTTACCACAATCTTGACCATAAAGTTAAGTTTTTGAGCATCTGACCTCTCAAAGGTCATATCAGGTCACGGGAGCAGAGAGTGATTGTTTTGCCAATAACTTCTCACTGAATTGAGATAAAGCTCCCATTCTGCTTGCATTGTGTTTATATTGTCACGGGAAGTCGATCAATATGCAGCATGACCATACCAGGTCACTCTGTGACCCTGACCAAGATCGAGGTCAGGTCATTTTCACTATTTGACCTAGCAAGGTCATATTATACATCATTCGATTTGCCGCGATGAGAGGAATCCAATGATGCATAAATATTTGCTCTAGCTCTCCTGAGGGCAGATTTAGAGAGGGAAATGTACACTGTTCTGTTGTAAGCCTATGGAGGATTCTTTTACCTATGCTGACCTCAATAGTGACCTGACATAAAGATACTTCGTATAAATTCTCTTCGTCTTGTCAAGAGCTTTCGAACGCAGCCCGTAATTTTCCTTTAGCTTTCGTGGGGAACGAGATACGGAGGGGGCGGAAAACGCCCGCCACCGGGGCGCGTCATGCAAGGGACCCCAGCGGGCGCGTGTTAATGGAAAAGCGAAGGCGTCTAGTCATTTGTCCAATGAGTCTGAAAATAGGTAAGTCTAGGTATTTTGGGTATGTCTGCTTGTGATCCAATATGTGCTAATCAGTGAGATCACCAAAACGCAGAATCTACCCAATTTTAACCCTCATAGGGTATTCATAAAGCATCCACAACATTGGGTACCTATTGCAACAAGCCGCCACTGAGAGTGGGCATGTCAATTCCAATGGTCTGGATCTTTCTACTTCAATTATTGATACGATTTTGAAGTCAGCATGGCCTCTAAGAAAGCTTCTTAGGCTAGGCAGAAATTACAGTAAAAAGGCAAAGTAGCTACCTATCCCAGGAATAATTATCGAAGGATCAAGTAACTCATGTAAGGTCTAAAAATTGAATTTCTTTTTTTGTGTCAGGAAGTGATCCTAAAAGGAGGAAAAACTGGCGTGCACTTAGTTCCATCATAGTCCTATGGCATCAGATTGTTTTAGCAAACATCACATTCATACGTCCTACAGACCATGGGTGGATATCTCTGTTCTATTCGGAAGGGGAGGGGGTTTCTGGATGGGTTAACAACACTAGTAGATAGGTAGGGTAGTACAAGTTCTATACAAACCCCTATGGGTGTAGAGGTGTCGCCACAGATCTTTCGAGTGGGGGGGGTGGGGGCGGCCAGTGACGAAGCTCTACGTTCATGCTACAGACTGGCCCCAGGGGTGGATCCAGGGGTGACAAAAAGCTCCCTACCCCAACCACCCGATTTTCGCCCATTTTCTTGAACAACCATATCAATATGTTTTTCACGATTCTAAGCTCCACTAACGACCAAAACCCCCTGCCCCCGACCACCCGATTTTCGCCTATGCTCTTAAAAAAACATTTAAATATGCTTTTCATGATTTTTGGTTCCATAGCTCCCTAACCATTCGCCTGTATCCATTGACGGACGCAGGGGGGCATTCCGGCCATTCCCCCCAAAGCGCTGGAGGGGTGGGGGCCAAACTATCTTTTGGCACCCCCAAACTCCTGAATTTTTTTTAAGGTGTTAGGTCTGTAGAGCAAAAATATTCGCTCGCCCCCCCCCAGAAGAGCGATCATGAAGTTGGAGAGGCAGCTTATACTAGGTCTGTCGAGCACCCAAATTGCACGTAACACCCCCCCCGCCCCCCTCCCCCCAGGAGGATAGGCAGACATGGGTTTTCCCCCACAAAACTTGGATCTGCGTCCGCCCCTGCCTTTATCCGGCCCCGAATTACCCAGTAATGATGTCCCAAAGATTTATTTCAGCTTCGGGCATCCAGGAAGTCATGCCACTATACCATAAGCGGATCCAGGGGGACACGTGCCCCCCCCCCCGATCGACCCTCGGCGCCCCATGAAGTGGTCACAGCGCCCCCTGAAAGGTCGATAGTGCCCCTGAAATGCTACTTCCTACCCCCTCCCCCAGGATGCGAAAATCGTCGCCCACCGATAGGATTTTGCGCCCATCTGGTAGGTTTTGTCGGTCAAAAGTGGCGCCCCCCGGGCCGGAAGTTGTCCCCCCGATCGGCATTCCTGGATCCGCCTATACACTATACTCCCCGATATAATCTCTGTACCTAGGTTCCTACCTACCTGAACACAGGCGTAGAAACAGAGGGACCAGGGGCCATGGCAGCTCCAAAATCTGGCCAAAACAATTTATAATAATCACACTCATCTCAGCCAAAATAGGCGGAAGTCGGACATTTTAATAATCAGACGGTGCAGACGGCAACGAGGAGTCCAAATTCAAAGAATTCTTGGTCGTAGCA